>CM036766.1:24374096-24871596 GCA_020796225.1 Arion vulgaris | reverse complement strand
TTTATTGCGTCACAGTACTTTTGTCTTCTCTTGGCTGCTTTTAAGACCGACTCGTTTCACCGCTTCTGCCAGGAAATCCACATTTTCCTACGTCTGTAATCTGTGGTAGAGCACGGCCAGCTCATGTATGTTTGCAATGTATCTATTATTTTAATCGTTCCCTACGTTTCTGACCCATACAGTAAAACTGCTTTAACATTAAGTTAGATATTCTAATAAATAACTTATACAAATGTAATAATTTCTAATAATTATAATAGTAAAAAACAATTATTAATCAAATCAAAACTACTAAAGGTAAAATGTGTACTTAGAGGAAAGCCGATTTATTTAATCCATAAAAAATTATGTTTGATATATACTTCAAAATCGTGTTTGTCATAAAAGTACACATTCAAAAGAAAAAAGGATTCAAAACAATTCAGCTATGCAGTCAGGAATGATAAACTAAAGAAAACAGTTTACAATTTAAAGAAAGAATTCATTGGTCAACAGCTGAATTTTAAATATGCTCAAAGCAGAGACGTCAATGATAATTTTAATGTGTAGTTTTCAATGAAAATTTTAGTGTGTACATTAAAAAAATTTAGCTAAACACTTATCATTTTAATTTGTGAATTTCTCAGCTCAATAGTGAATTTATTCGGCAGCGATAAACGCATGGAAGATGACAAAATGCATGGACAGTGGGGACACACACACACACGCGGAATTTATATAATGGACAGTGGACAGACATATATATGACATTTATATAAAATATTTCACAAATTTCCGGCAGCTTTTTCAGACTTTAAGGTATAACGTCACATAACGTCACTTCACATTTCTAGGGCCAGTGTGCAGGAGATAGGATGATTTCCTTTCCTCACTGTGGAACGTCGAGTGTATAGATGGTGAAGGGCAGGACTTGGAATAAGTCAACAGCTCTTTGTCAGTGTCAGAAACAGATCTTTATCAGTGTCAGAAACAGATCTTTGTCAGTGTCAGAAACAGATCTTTATCAGTGTCAGAAACAGATCTTTGTCAGTGTCAGAAACAGATCTTTGTCAGTGTCAGAAACAGATCTTTATCAGTGTCAGCAGGTGGAACGAACACCGGTGCATGTCTTTCAGGAGTTTCCTCTCCTGTGTGAGCTGAAGCGCAGCCCCCGGTAACATTAGATCGAATAGCTTAGCCGACAAATCGGAAATTCCTGTTAGATGGGGGCTGGTTTTTGTATATGTTTGATAAAAAACTGCACGCTTTTTGCAATTGTATTCAATTCTATGCGTTCCTGGTTGATTTATTGATGAGCAATGTTAATAATACTGATATTCCTTTGCTTTAAACTTAACTTACAACATACTATAACTTCGATTTGTATGTTTATCGGAGCCACTGTTGAAGCAACATGTGACCACACCCAGTCGGACTGAAAATTAAGCTTTGGGAAAAGTTGACAGACCTGAATCTGACTGCCCAGTTTGTGGCCCTGCGTGAATTCTATAAAGTAGTAAATGAGGAAAGATAAGAAGTGAATTCAACTCAGGACCGGAGATCGCTGAAGAAGAAGAACTTGAAGCAAGGTGGAACTTGTATCACAAAAAATGGTCATGTCTAGTCACAATTGTAGTATTATGAAATAATAAATTTGAACTGTGATATTGCAACATGTCATATAATTCAATTTGCAAATTCTCAGTTATAGTTCAGCTGGTGGATCAGCAATTATCACACTCCGGTTATCACACACACACCGGTTATCACGCTGGGTTCACAAGCTTCAACATCTGGTTCAGGAGGAAATCATAATTTGCTTAATTTCATGTTGGGGAGGGGTGTGTGAAATGAAAACCGAACGTACGCAGTTCGACCGTTAGCTTGGGCACAGGCGGCATTGTTCCTCTCACAAACAGTTCCCATAGCAGGTACTCAGTAACAAGGAATACACTGTAACAGTAACATGTTATTATATTCTTTCTATGTATATTCAGGAAAACTCCATTCATAGATGAAATATCTTACCATGAACTAAAGTAATTACAATTAGAAGATCTTTTGGCCGAAACGTCACGTTATCCTTTTTTGTGTGCTTTGTAAAATAACATTACTTCTTATAATAATATCTTATAGTCATCTTTCTAGTGATATGTTAAATATTCTTTCTAACGATATATTAAATCATCTTTCTAAATAATATGTTATCATATTTTTTAATGATGTTATCATTCTAATGATATATCTCAAATCTTTGTAACAACATTTTGAAAAGGTAACCGAGTTTTGAGCTAGTCATAGACCGACTCAGAATAATTTTTTTAAAATATATATTTTCTAATTATCCGGTCATAGAGAGTGTCTACAAGAAGTTGCCCACCGGTTCCTTACAGAATAGCCAAAGCCTTACACCCAGCCCTCTATAGGAACGTGGAACTGGACATAGTTCACGAGGAGAGGAGAGGTAGGATCTCTTTGATTTTTTCATTGTTATATTTCAGTCTATAAGTACTTTATTTTATTTTTGTCATTATTTAGTCGCTGTTTGAATTGTTAATGTTTTATCATTGGTGGATTTGTATCTACTTCGATATTGGAGGACTGTGTGGTACACGCTCATTGGTGGAATTAGGTTGCTACTTTATCATTGGTGGAGGTAGGTTGATACTTTATCATTGGTGGAGTTAGATTGCTATTTTATCATTGGTGGAGTTAGGTTTATACTCTATCATTGGTGGAGTTAGATTTATACTTTATCATTGGTGGAGTTAGATTTATACTTTATCATTGGTGGAGGTAGGTTGATACTTTATCATTGGTGGAGTTAGATTACTACTTTATCATTGGTGGAGTTAGATTGCTATTTTATCATTGGTGGAGTTAGATTGCTACTTTATCATTGGTGGAGTTAGATTGCTACTTTATCATTGGTGGAGTTAGATTTATACTTTATCATTGGTGGAGTTAGATTGATACTCTATCATTGGTGGAGTTAGATTGCTACTTTATCATTGGTGGAGTTAGATTTATACTTTATCATTGGTGGAGTTAGATTGCTATTTTATCATTGGTGGAGTTAGATTGCTACTTTATCATTGGTGGAGGTAGATTGATACTTTATCATTGGTGGAGTTAGATTTATACTTTATCATTGGTGGAGTTAGATTTATACTTTATCATTGGTGGAGTTAGGCTTATACTCTATCATTGGTGGAGTTAGATTGCTACTTTATCATTGGTGGAGTTAGATTGCTACTTTATCATTGGTGGAGTTAGATTTATACTTTATCATTGGTGGAGTTAGATTTATACTTTATCATTGGTGGAGTTAGATTTATACTTTATCATTGGTGGAGTTTGTAAAACGTTAGGCTTATACTCTATCATTGGTGGAGGTAGATTGCTACTTTATCATTGGTGGAGGTAGATTGCTACTTTATCATTGGTGGAGGTAGATTGCTACTTTATCATTGGTGGAGTTTGTAAAACGTGATGAGTTCTAGAGTTTTCTGCTTTTATTTCATTGTGTAGTACTTAGTATTTGTTGAGTTTATCATGTTTCATTGATGAATTTTATATATTTTGTTATTGGTTGATTCTTTTATGTTCTGTCATTGGTGGCATAGTTTTGCTGTTTATCATTAGTTATTATATTCTTAGATATTCTTCATTAATCCTCATTGCCACAAACGTTTTAGTCTACCTCTTTCCTGTATTTCTCTCTCCTTTTTCTTTTTTCTATTTTCTTTTCTCCTACTTTTTTCTCTCTCCCTCCTTTTTTCTGTCCCTCCTTTTTCTGTCCCTCCTTTTTTCTCCCCTCCTTTTTTCTGTCCCTCCTTTTTTCTGTCCCTCCTTTTGTTCTGTCCCTCCTTTTGTTCTGTCCCTCCTTTTTCTCCTCCTTTTTCTGTCCCTCCTTTTTTCTGTCCCTCCTTTTCTGTCCTCCTTTTTCTTCCCTCCATTTTTCTGTCCTTCTTTTCTCCTTCCTCTCCTTTTTTCTCTCTCTCTTTTTCTCTCTCTCTTTTTTCTCCCTTTTTCTCTCTCCCTTTTTCTCTCTCTTTTCTCTCTTTTTTTCTCTCTCCCTTTTTCTCTCTCTCTTTTTCTCTCTCCCTTTTTTCTCTCTTTTTCTTCTCCCTTTTTCTCTCTCTCTTTTTTCTCCTTTTCTCTCTCTTTTCTCTCTCCTCTTTTTTCTCTCTCCTTTTCTCTCTCTCTTTTTCTCTCTCCTTTTTCTCTCTCCTTTTCTCTTCTCTTTTCTCTCTCTTTTTCTCTCTCCTTTTTCTCTCTCTCTTTTTCTCTCCTTTTTCTCTCTCCTTTTCTCTCTTCTTTTCTCTCTCCTTTTTCTCTCTCCTTTTTCTCTCTCCCTTTTTCTCTCTCCTTTTTTCTCTCCTTTTTCTTTTCTCCTTTTCTCTATTCATATATTAATTACCACAAATATTAATACACTTTAATGATATGTGTTATTCCACAATAGAAGCACGGCTTCGAACCCTGGACGCCTGCAAAGGGTTCTCACCCGGCGACAAGTGTCAGGTACGTCCATATGTTCACGTTCATCATATTTCATTGTCTAGTGTTTTCTTTAAAAGTTACTTTCAGCAAGAATTTTTTGTACTGTTTATAGGCCTGCAAGCTATGATATAAACCCCCAAAAAGACATCTTTAGACTTAAAGATTTACTCCAAACATAAAAAACTAACAAAAAAGCAACCCTAGTCCTAGAAGGTTTATACCAATAAAAAACAGCCCTAGTCCTAGAAGGTTTATACCAATAAAAAACAGCCCTAGTCCTAGAAGGTTTATACCAACAAACATGAACAATGAGAATTAACTTCTTGCGGATAAACCAAGAGTTTGTGTTAATTTTATAAAACATGTCTATTCTCATCATCATCAGGTGCCGTGCCAGATGACGTAGGCGTTCACAGATCTTCACAAATCCCTGTCCCTGGTATTTGCTATATCTCAGATCTTGACGCACTTCCGTGCCATGAAATCAGTCTGTCTGAAACTTCTTCTCTTTCTTCATCTGTCTCGTCTTCCTTCGATTTCACCTGATGTCACAATGTGTTCTAAACCTTCCCCTTCTCATCATATATCCGAAAAATGATGACTGCCTCTGTCTTATATAGCTCTACCATCTGTTGTATCAATCTATAATATATACTCCCTCAATATGTGTGTACCATCATACTTTTCGGAAGGTTACGTGTCACTGTGTGGGAACGGAAGGGATAAGCATAGTCACAAAGCTGAAAGTTTACCAGGCCATAGTGCTAACCACGCTGCTGTACGCAAGCGAGACATGGACAGTGTATAGCAGACACGCAAGAAAATTAAACCATTTCCACACAAGCTGTCTACGCAGAATACTAAAAATAAACTGGCAGGACAAAATTCCAGACAGCGAAGTCCTCACAAGAGCAAAGATCCCAAGCGTAAACACTCTGTTGCAGAAGGCCCAAGCGAGATGGGTCGGTCACGTTGCTCGGATGCCTGATAAACGCATCCCAAAACAGTTGATGTATGGCGAGCTTGAAGGGGGCAGACGTTTAGCTGGTGGACAGAAAAAACGCTTTAAAGACACTCTTAAATTGTCTCTGAAATGCTTCGATATAGACAATACGTGCTGGTAATCCATTGCGCAAGATCGCCAAATGTGGCGCTATAACAACAAAAGAGGAACCCGAATAGCTGAGAATCATCGTATTGTTGAGTCACAGAGAAAACGAGCAGCACGAAAAGACAGATCACACAACACGCACATGTCTAACCTTGATCATGTATGCCCCACCTGTGGTCGGGATTCTGTTCTAGGATTGGACTCTACAGTCACCTCCGCACACACCAGAGAGGTGCAACAGCACACGTTGAGATTGTCATCATCATCGCTTGCGATGGACGGCTATTATTACCATCATACTTAAATGTCGGTTGACAGTCACATACAGATCATATTTCTGTTATAAATAACCAAATGTTAATGTGCATGGTGGACAAATTTAGTTTGTACAAACATCTGTGAGAGCTATTCATCATTTTTACATGTACCATTCATAATCAAGAGTGGTACTGTTAGTTTTAGAAGAAGAATATATGTTTCACTAGCACTTGTTGCAACATTTGTCACATTGAGAGTTGGTTCTCTGATCATCAGATCTAGTTTCATGTAACGATATGATGGCCTGTGTATCTGGTATCACACACACACACACGTGTGATGTGTGTGTACAGTAAACACCACAACACATCATATGATATTTGAATGTGTTTTATTAACACAGATTGAATTCGTACATTGACTTATATTGTCAGACCATAGGTTATCGTAATTTAGGGGGTATATGTTGCAAAGTGGTTACGCCTTTACCTTGCATTCCGAAGGTCATCAGTTTGAATCCGAGCAGCACCATTCTGTTCAAAAGTGCAATTTTTTTTAAAGAGACCAGTAGGATTGTTCCCAGAGCTACAGAGTTCGTGCTTTGTGAAATACTCTCGGCAGGTGGTGTGTCACTTCTGTGGAGAGGGACGGTGCTATATGGGATAGAACCTGGTGTAATGAAGTCAATCCTTTGGTTTTAGATCCTTTTAGATAATGGTTTTATATTACTTTAGTGCTTATATTCTCACTAGCAGTTTTACCCGTTCTTCGCACGGGAATTTAGTTTAAATCTAGTTGTGGTCCCTTAAAGAAACATACCCGGTTGCCTCAAAATCGGCTTCTTCCCCATTAAAAACGTTTTTTCTCCTTGTTTGGTGGGAAAACTTTGTCTGTTAACCACATAAGATTAAAATGTCCCTCATTCCGATTGCCAGTAAAAACCTGATACAATAGAGTTCTCGTGAAAGTTGACAAATAATGTGCAAATTGAATTTATTCAGTCAGTTCTATCGATGCAAATGAAACTCATAATCAAATGTGTTCTCATAATAAAAATGTTTAAAAAAATTGTTGACCTTCCCGTGAATTGAAAATGTTATCTTCAGCAAAGCAGACGATGTAATGCATTCCGCCACGGAACAGACATTTTGAAATACCAATAAATATGTTAGTACTCGTGTGACGTCATCGGGATATAACAACATGGCCGCTTTGCGTATCACGTGACCCGCAGATCATGTAAACATAGTTAGACATATTCAGTGATTTCTAGACATGATGGCCATTTGGGAATATGGTTATAGGAACAGAGAAATAGTCCAGTTTGCAGGGTATTAGCATAATTACAGAGTAATGGATTGATTGGTACTAGATTGCAGGAGCTGGGTTTGAAGATTGGAGTAGCAAGAAAAGAACAGCATAACAGGTACGTAAGTAGGCTCATCAATCAAAATCGAACTGGTACGGTCAGTCGCTGGACGCTGTTGGAGATATTGCGAAGGAGATCGGAGCACCTATGGACATGTCCGGAGTGCAGTGAAGATATTCCAAACTGAAACAGAAATAGTCCAGTTTTATAATTTTTTACATCTTTCCATGTATGAAAGCTACCCTCTGGCCTAATTTCAAGTCCATACGATGTCCCGATATCTTTAAACAATTGGGACAGATATACAATGTAATTCATCTTTGTCTTATATGTGTATAGATATATATATATTCCTCTCCTACCGTTATATGTTACATAGGTCCTGCAAGTAATTTCTCCATACCACTCTATCCTGGCAACTCCACTTAAAAACTTGCACGGCTATACTTCATGCATTAAAACTATACAGTCTGCTTTCGTACATAAAACTGTTGCATCTGGGCTTCGAGAATAAGAACTGTTCGACGGCACGCGGCCACGTAAGCAGATTACCGACAGACAGTGCACCTCAAAGAGCAATGTTGCTCCGATACAACGGGTACAAAGCAAAAGGCCGGCCACGCAAAAGATGGACATCAGAGATAACAGAGGCGACGATAACAGAGGCGACGAAAGAGACTATCTACGAAGCGCATACAAGGGCCCGTTTCAGAAATCTCTTATTGACCTGACGCTGTGAGGCAAACAAGATTCGAGAAAGAAAGAAAGAAAAAAAGACACGACATAGGGTTACAGGCTATCATGCAACTCGCTATTTTATACACAATTCGTATGCGCCCTTTCTCCTACGCATCAAACATTTCATTAATAATTCTCAGCATCTGCTACATGGAATTATCAAGTAAGTTGGTTGTCACAAGTAATATATCATTGGCTGTACATTTTTATGTCAGCTATGGATAATGAACATGTTTCTAACAATTCTCTTTTGTACAAAAACAAACTGTAAACGTTGGTTAACTTTTCTTAGACAATGACGATGTTTCTTCTAATTTATTGATTGATTGAATGATTGATAGGATCATCATTGTGTAACAGTGAGTTTATGTTTATACCAGGAGATAACGATAAATAAAGATATATTTCAAGTAAAATGAAAGCAAGGAAGGAATGACCAGGCCATTATAAAACCTTAGCAAGTCTAGTAGAATGAAAGCAAGGAAGGAATGACCAGGCCATTATAAAACCTTAGCAAGTCTAGGAGAATTAAAGCAAGGAAGGAATGACCAGGCCATTATAAAACCTTACCAAGTCTAGGAGAATGAAAGCAAGGAAGGAATGACCAGGCCATTATAAAACCTTAGCAAGTCTAGTAGAATGAAAGCAAGGAAGGAATGACCAGGCCATTATAAAACCTTACAAGTCCTAGGAGAATGAAAACAAGGAAGGAATGACTAGGCCATTATAAAACCTTAGTAAGTCTAGAGAATGAAAGCAAGGAAGGAATGACCAGGCCATTATAAAACCTTAGCAAGTCTAGTAAAATGAAAGCAAGGAAGGAATGACCAGGCCATTATAAAACCTTAGCAAGTCTAGTAAAATGAAAGCAAGGAAGGAATGACCAGGCCATTATAAAACCTTAGCAAGTCTAGGAGAAAAAAAAAAAGGTGAACCCAAGAAAATTGGACGTAAATAAGAAACGTATTATGTAGTAAACATCACGTGATATCCGTGTTCTATTCGTCAATGAACTGATTAAAGGTTTGGTATAACACAACGCATTTTTGGTAATGATGAGGAATTAACGACAAAGATAGGAAAATTTCATGTTTATTACTACTTCGCCCATGTTCGAGAAGGGATGACCCGATTGTATATGCGCAGCCTGGTAAACAAGTGGAGAAAATTATTTAGATTGGTAGGTTGAAAAAAAATTAGGATAGTTATCTAGACCAATGGAATTCGTAGAGTATTGTTAAGCGTAGTATTTTGAGATAAACAACCCGATCTAGAACTTTCGGGGTGGGGATATAGAGTGCATAATTCTAGCCTGGTATAAATACGGTGGGACGGAATTCGGGAGGCAGACTGAAAAAGACACTGAAGACAGGCAGTGGCAGGACAGCTGCTCAATGAGAGCAGACCTTTGACCTCTCTGTGGAGGGAGCTCGAGCAGAGCAGACCCGGTGTTATTTGTAGAGATCCAGTAGACATGGAGATCTGACAGACCAGTAGGGATTTTCTGGTAGGCCTAGCTAGATATTGAAGACAGTGTAATTTTCTGTCAGGCCCTAGGATCTCTCGAGACTTATTGATTTATGTATGATTGTTATCTTAATTCATGTTAATGATGAAGTTCTCATTAAGAATAGCTGAGAGAGGAATTAAAGTTTGATTGACATCAGATATTTGGTGCATTTATGATTTGATTTGGAGAGATTCTCTAGTTCCTATAGCAGCAGAAATAGAAATCTTCAAGACAACTCAGAGATTCTGTTCTTATAGCAGAGAAGAAATCTTCAAGCAACTGCAGAGAGAGATTCTCAGTTCTATAGCAGCAGAAATAGAAATTTAGAAATGAGAGAGATTCTCTTGTTCTATAGCAACAGAAATAGAAATCTTCAAGACACCTGCAGAGAGAGAAGGAGAGAGAGATAGAGAGATTCTCTTGTTCTTATAGCAGCAGAAATAGAACTCAAGACAACTGCAGAGAATCTTAGTTCTAGTATAGATACCAGTGGTGCCGTGGCCAAACTAATCGAATAGAAAAAAAGATCATTCAAAACGTGTACAGGGATCAGTATGTCACTCATGATTCAATTCATAGAACACTCTCACAATAAAAAAAAATTCCGTCCACTGTCACAATTGCACTTCGGTCATTAACCATGTGTGCTTAGATATCTTGCTTACACAGGAAGATCTCAGCTGCATTACACGAACTTCATAGCACCGGATAGGGTCCCTGGTATCATTTTGAAGATGGTAAAGATATATCATAGGAATTTTATTTTTAATATTAATAATGCATTTCGCCCGGACAGCGGTTTTCCAGCCTGCACTTCTCAATTTTGAGCTGCCAAGGGTTCTATTACATACTCAAATTGAACAAGGGACATAGGTTTTATCGTCCATCTCCTCTAGAACTAGGAACCAAATTTCACCTACACTGAGATCAAGGATCTCTCGAAAAATATTCCTATGGCTCCACGAGGAGGCTGAAACTTTTAACGAGTTAATACGCCACATAGACTCCACAAGATGTATCTGTTGTAATTATACAATGGCGGTGTATCTTCTGTCATTAGGCAATGGCGGTGTTACTTCTTTGAACGCTCCATATCGACCACTTGTTAAACCACTCTTGTGATTTGTATGTGATCTGAGCATGCGAGCAATTGCACGTTGTGCCAGTTATGCGCCGGCAAGTAGACCAGCACATCCGTTCTCTACGACGCTTTTTTTTTTTTTTTTAATACTAGTGTAGCTTCCATAGACCCTATCTCAATCCCTCTTACGTCATGCCTTGTAGGTCGTAGTGTTACTATCCTTGCTCCCCTTGTGAGCCCGGGGAACACACGGGCAGATTATGTTTTTAATTTTAAATAGGGGGTTGCTGATAGCAAAACCCAAAAAAACTGCGCTCGTGACCAAGTGCCGAAGAAATTCCAGGATTCCAGACCATCTTGGCCAAGAAAGTCTCAATATGCACACGGTATATTGGTGGGCTACAGAAGACCATGATTATTTACTTGGGGATCTAAATTACAGGTACCTCTGAAATCAGACTAAGACTTGCCTAAATAGCTAGGAACACTGATAAGGAAAGCAATCATTCACGCAAAAATCAATGGGAACCACAATGATCACGTATTATTTCATAGGCGGGCTAATGAACTAAAAAAACAAAAACTTATAAATTATAAGTTTCAGTTCTTTTTAATTCATATTGTGCATCATTTTGAACCCCTTTTCTTCTCGATTCATAATTTTGTTCCTTTGATTTCTCTCTCGATCCCCGTCTAGACTGATGAACCAACTTTTATCATGAATTTTACTGTTGCTTTGAGGAACTCCGTCCCTCCGTACAACTTCTCACGAAGCTCTGTGTTAACGGGCCAAGTTTCTTTTCTCGGGGCTGCTAACCGCTGGCAGTCTTGCAGTATGTGCTCTGCTGTCATGTCCGCCTTTTCACAGTGACACAGGCTAGTTGTGCCAATTTTAAATTTGTGAAACATGTGGGCTCGAAGTTTGTTATGTCCGGTACGGAGACGGATTATGGCAACTTGTTTACTACGGGACAGACCATAGTACCCATCACTGTTGTTGTACTGTGGATGGTCTTTCGACCATTTGTCTTATACTGCCAGCCGATGGTTGTTCTAGCCTCCTCGTAGCTGATCTCGTGATCAGTCTGTGGTAGCTTCCCTCATTCCTTAGCTAGCTTGTCAGCGTGTTCATTTCCCCATAATATTGCAGTGTGATGGTATCCACTGAATGACGGTGCGTTTGAGTGAGTTTACTAGTACGTCGAGGTTTCTTTGATTTTGTTTCCTCTACGTTGTTTCCTTTACTTTGTTTCCTTTACGTTGTTTCCTTTACTTTGTTTCCTTTACGTTGTTTCCTTTACTTTGTTTCCTTTACTTTGTTTCCTTTACTTTGTTTCCTTTACGTTCCATCTTTTATATTTTGTTTCCTTTACATTGCTTCTTTGTTCTTACTTGATTCTTTACCTTTGTCTTATACTGTCACCTTTGTTCTACGTTGTTTCCTCGTAGTGATTCTCTGATCGCTTGTATTCCTATTCTTTGCTTACTTGCCACGTGTTCATTTCCTCTAATTTGCGTTGATTGGTATCCACTGAATGACTGCGTTTGAGTGATTTACTTACGTCGGTTTCTTTGATTTTGTTTCCTCTACGTTGTTTCCTTTACTTTGTTTCCTTTACGTTGTTTCCTTTACTTTGTTTCCTTACGTTTGTTTCCTTTACTTGTTTCCTTTACTTTGTTTCCTTTACTTTGTTTCCTTTACTTTGTTTCCTTTACTTTGTTTCCTTTACGTTCCATCTTTTATATTTTGTTTCCTTTACGTTGTTTCCTCTACGTTGTTTCCTTTACTTTGTTTCCTCTACGTTGTTTCCTTTACTTTGTTTCCTTTACATTCCATCTTTTATATTTTGTTTCTATATATTCGTTTATTTAAAAAAAAATAATTTCCGTAGCATTTTCAGGCCATACTATGTCCTAGTGTGGAGGTAGGAGGGCTAATTCCTTTCGTCACGTATTGAACGTCGATTGTGGGATTGAACCCACACTTCTCTTGAGTCCGAGTCGATAGGCGAACGCTTACGCCAATCCGTCTCACGGTGTATTCGATTAACGTTTAAAAATGTCTAGAAAATCTACGCCTCCCATTAACTATTTTCATAAATTACAATCCAGATTGAATTTGAAATAGTATATATCAAGTTGGAAATAAAACTAACTGACAGGGTACAGTTAAAGTATATGCTAAAACTGTAGTATTGGACGCGATCTAGCGAACAAATAGGATTAGCCAACATCAGAGCAGTTTATTAGAGCGAGAAGAGCTGTTCTGCCTGGAGTTGAGGCGCTAGACGTGAATCTCATTTTGATCATTGATCCGTCCATACTTGGTGAGTTTTAGCAATTTTATCAACTCATAATTTTCTTCTGGATAGTCATTCATTTTGTCTCTCTATTTATTAATATAGTTTTTATTAATTTTTTTTCCTCTTTATTTCACAAGGATTCATTTATTTTATATATATTTTTCATACACTTTCTTTCATTCTGTGATTACATTTATTGTATCTGTTCTTCATACTTTCTTTCATTCTGTGATTACATTTATTGTATCTGTTCTTCATACTTTCTTTCATTCTTTGATTACATTTATTGTATCTGTTCTTCATACTTTCTTTCATTCTGTGATTACATTTATTGTATCTGTTCTTCATACTTTCTTTCATTCTGTGATTACATTTATTGTATCTGTTCTTCATACTTTCTTTCATTCTTAGATTACATTTATTGTATCTGTTCTTCATACTTTCTTTCATTCTTTGATTACATTTATTGTATCTGTTCTTCATACTTTCTTTCATTCTGTGATTACATTTATTGTATCTGTTCTTCATACTTTCTTTCATTCTTAGATTACATTTATTGTATCTGTTCTTCATACTTTCTTTCATTCTGTGATTACATTTATTGTATCTGTTCTTCATACTTTCTTTCATTCTTTGATTACATTTATTGTATCTGTTCTTCATACTTTCTTTCATTCTTAGATTACATTTATTGTATCTGTTCTTCATACTTTCTTTCATTCTGTGATTACATTTATTGTATCTGTTCTTCATACTTTCTTTCATTCTGTGATTACATTTATTGTATCTGTTCTTCATACTTTCTTTCATTCTGTGATTACATTTATTGTATCTGTTCTTCATACTTTCTTTCATTCTGTGATTACATTTATTGTATCTGTTCTTCATACTTTCTTTCATTCTGTGATTACATTTATTGTATCTGTTCTTCATACTTTCTTTCATTCTGTGATTACATTTATTGTATCTGTTCTTCATACTTTCTTTCATTCTTTGATTACATTTATTGTATCTGTTCTTCATACTTTCTTTCATTCTGTGATTACATTTATTGTATCTGTTCTTCATACTTTCTTTCATTCTTTGATTACATTTATTGTATCTGTTCTTCATACTTTCTCTCATTCTGTGATTACATTTATTGTATCTGTTCTTCATACTTTCTTTCATTCTGTGATTACATTTATTGTATCTGTTCTTCATACTTTCTCTCATTCTGTGATACATTTATTTTGTTTATTCTTTATATACTTTCTCTCATTCTGTGATATTTAATTTATTCCCCACAAATTTAATATCTCTCTCTCTCTCTCTGTTTACATTACCAGTGGAACAAGTTGCTCCAACCAATCAAATAACATTTATATTACTTTTCTCAGCCAGCATCTATAATGAACTATATTGCTGTAATTATTTCTAACACTGTGTCACCTCGTCATTGCTGTTTTTGTAACAAATATATTCATTTGGTTATTATACTATCTCCTTCTCCCCCTATAATCGATAAATGAGTGACAACTTTCAGAATATAGATTATTGTTAGGAACCAGGTTAGGAATGTATTGTCCTATATTTAGTGTACCGTGTACGAAGTGAATTTCTTCACTACTGTTGTATACTTTGCTTGATAAAGTTCTTTTGATCGAAACGTTGCTGTGTATTATTATTGGTTTTTTGTGTGTGTAAAACTACAGTACTTTGTTTTTACGTGTTTCGCCATTGCTACATGGTTTTACTGCAGTCTTCCATTATATCCGTAAGAATATACAGGGTATTCAAGATAAAAGTAGCCCCATTGACAAATCAAATGGTGCCACCTACGTACCGCGTCGTGTCTACTTACTATTTAAACCGGTTCTGGCTAGCTCGTTCTACTTCATATTTGTTCATCGCCCCTTCCCGCACTACAATAACACACCATCACACAACCTTGACCTATACTACGTCATAACTGAGCCTTCTCATTTTCATAAATATATGCAAAATTAGCTCCATTGATAGGCTACTTTTATGTTGAACGAATCTTGATTATCTTGATTACAATCAGCATAACAGCAGTTGACACATTTTTGTGTATTTTGATTAAGAGAATGAACGTTTCCAATAGAGGTTTTTATGATTCCGAATATAGTTATATATTTTTTTCTACCATGTATAGTAACTCTACATAGGTCAATACATAAAAAATACATAAAAAACATAAAAAATACATAGGTCAGCTGAAGCCATAGAAGCAGGTGGCGAATGGAATGTGAGAGCAGCTGACAATTAATGTCAGTTATGGTCTCTATTCCGAGATGGTAGGCAGATGATCTCAATTAGACACAATGGCTACCATCCCCGACTAGTATAGTCACTGCCCGACGGAAAGCAAAGGAAACACCGTCGTAATTATCCCTAGTAAATTCATGTCTCAACACAATCGTAACGGTAACAACGAAATGAAACCAGACCAACAAAACAAAACCGATAGAAAACAACTCTTAACTATCAGAACATGGAACGTTGGAACTCTAGCACAAAATGGCAAACTAGAAAACATCAAGCAAGAAATGACAAGAACGGGATTTAATATATTAGGAATAAGTGAAATGAGATGGATAGGTGCAGGAGAAATTTATTCAGACAACTTTAGAATAATATATTCAGAAGGAAACAATCACATAAAAGGAGTAGGCATAATATTAGACGCTGAGAGAGCAAAAATTGTGAAAGGATTCTGGACAATATCAGAGAGTATTGCTATTGAAATTACAGGGTACACCAGTAGATACTAACACCTTACAGATATACGCACCAACAACAGATAGCACAGAAGAAGAACTAGAGGATTTCTACAACCAGTTACAAATAGCTATGAAACAGTGCAAGGCTCATGAAGTGACAATTGTAATGGGTGACTTCAATGCTAAGGTAGGCTCTGAAAAGGTAGACGAAACAACTGGAGGATGTGGCCTAGGAGAGAAAAACGATAGGGGAACACACTTATATAATGGGCAACAATAAACAACATGATAATTGGCAACACTTGGTTTAAACATCATCCGAGAAGACTATGGACATGGAGAAGTCCAGATAACAAAACGCACAATCAAATTGATTATATTATGATAAATAAAAGATTTCGAAATGGACTGCTAACTGTAAAAACAAGACCAGGGGCAGATTGCGACAGTGACCATGCACTATTGATAGGAAAAGTAAGAATAAAATTGAAGAAGATAAAGAGGGGCACAAGAAACATCATATCGAACTCTTTCAACACTCAAGACTGACGCAAATGCGAAAGACTCTTTTAAACGCATTATACAAAACAGATATAACGCTATGGAAAAAATAGAAACAATAGAAGAACAATGGCAACTGTTTCAAGAATCAATCCAACAAACGTCAAAGGAACTAACCCACACAACATGTTAACGGATCAAAAAGAAATGGATGACGGAAGACATTCTTGGAATTAATGGAAAATAAAAGGAAAAACAAATAGAATAAAGCAGAATATGACTGAATCAATAAAGAGATAAGACAAAAATGTAAAACAGCAAAAGAAGAGTGTTAAAGGTGAAAAAATGCAAACAGATCGAGACAGAACATAAAGAAGACACCAAATCAATATATGAAAACGTAGACGACTTACTTGGCAGACGTAAACGCACAACTACTGGATATTTAATATCAAAACAGGGAGATATCCTTATGGAAACAGACAAGAAAATAGAAAGATGGACAGAATACATTAAGGACTTATACAGTGATAGCAGACAAGAAATAAACATCAATTACAACCATAAAGGACCACAAATACTTCCATCAGAAGTTATCAATGCCATAAGACACACGAACAAAGGCAAAACCCCAGGACCAGACAATATAACAAAAGAAGAAATAGAAGCAACAGGCGAATTGGGCGTAGGCGTTTTAACAAAATTATTTAATGACATCTACAACACCGGATATGTACACAAAGATTTACGACAATCCATTTTTATAGCACTACCAAAGAAAGCAGGAACGATAGAATGCGAAGAACACCGCACAATCAGCCTCATGAGTCACGTAACAAAACTACTTTTCAGCATTATTATGAGAAGGGTACGAAACAGAATAGGACCAGAAGTTAAGGAAGAACAATGTGGCTTTGTTGAACGCAGGGAACAAACAACGCAATATATGCAATAAGAACAATAATGGATAGATCAATAGAAATGAAGTTGGACTTATACCTATGTTTCATAGACTACTCAAAAGCTTTCGATAAAGTAAAACATGGAGAAATAATCAGCATGTTAGAAAGTATAAATATTGATGGGAAAGATCTGAGACTGATCAAGAATTTGTACTGGCAACAAAGCGCAGCCATAAGGCTAGAGAGTAAGAATGGAATCTATCAGGCGATACAGTTAGGAGTACGACAAGGGTGCGTACTCTCACCAGACCTGTTCAACTTATATAGCGAAAACATCATGAGATCTATAGAAGAAAAGACAGGAATAACAGTCGGTGGACAAAATATGAACAATCTAAGATACGCTGATGACACAATTCTCATGGCTACAAATGATCAAGATCTACAAGACTTGATAGACATACTAGTGAAAGTGAAAAGAAAGGATTAAGCATGAATATAAAGAAAACAGAGGTTATGGTTGTCTCCAAGAAACAGGAAACACCAACATGTAATATCAAAATAAATAACACAACACTGAAACAAGTCCATCGATTCAAGTATCTAGGAACATTCCTAACATCAGATGGAAGATGTACAACAGAGATTAGAAGTAGAATAGCTCAAACGAAAGCAACTTTTATGAAAATGAAGAACACACTTTGCGTGAACTCACTACCAATGACATTGCGAAAACGAGTACTCCAGTGCTATATTGAACCAATACTTATGTATGGCAGCGAATCATGGACAATGAACAAACAATCAATACGATCATTGGAAGCCACATAGATGTGGTTTTACAGAAGAATGCTGAAAATTCCACGGACAGCAAAGAAAACAAACGTGGAGGTTTTAAATCAGGCCTACACACAAAGAAACCTTATCAAAAGAATAAGAATCCGACAATCAAGGTTCGTTGGGCATATAATGCTAAGAGAAGGTTTAAAACATTTGGTGACTACAGGTACAATTCAGGGAAGGAGAGATCGTGGAAGACAGAGGGAGAAGATGTTGGATGGCCTGACATCATGGTTCGACAAAATATCAAAATATCGACGTCAGAACTGATTACATGCACCAAGCAAAGAGTTGCGGAGAGACATGATCGCCTACGTCGGCAGGCACGGCACTTGATTGATTGATAATAACGCTGTACAACTCGGCACCCATGTCATACATTAATGGCGTCCTATTTTACTCTGCCGACTTTAACGTTGATCAGATTTAAAGAAAACTTTATTTTTCTGGTTTTTTTTTACGTAGCACTCTAATGAACACGATTTACCCGCTTTTGCAGTTTCGTTTTATTTTGTGACCATTTTACTCCTCCCTAACGCCACCCTTTTGTTTTTTCTCTGGAGAAAGCGCTGGCCTCTGACCCATATTTACATTACTATTGTTATTAGCAGTAGTAGTAATGTAATTATCACATAGCGTCGTCCGCGAATGTACAACCATCAATCAGATACATAACAAAGCTGGACAAGACTGATATATAGCATTCCTGACAGCTCCAATGAATGTCATTTGCTTCATACTTTGCGTAAATGCGCCATGCCTGTAACTTCTTCTTCATCGATCTCTGGTCATGCGCTTAATTTACTGTGGACTACAAACTAGGCAGTCAGCTTTATGTCTGTCAGGTTTCCATAAAGCTTAGTTTTCAAGTCGACTAGGTGTGGCCAAATGTTGCTTCTCAGCTCACCCAGGATAGGACAGTCTTGCAGGACAAGCTCCGGTGTCTGTTCCGCCTGCTGACACTGGCAGAGTCCGGTTTGATTTATTCCTAGTCTATATAAGTGTTTGTTGAGTCTACAGTGTCCGGTGCGTAGTCGAAATGTAGTTCTAATGAGCGAAATATAATGCTTGTAACAAAACGGATGTAATTTTAATGATGGAGATATTTTGTACGAATTTCATTATTAATTTTTTCTAATGAATTTGTCACGGCATCGGCTTTCCAGTCCGTCTTTTCCATTATTGAACTGCAAAGGGTTCTATTATGTGCTCAAATTGAACACGGGACCATTGTTTTATCGTCCTCTCCGATAGGACTAGGAACTCGATCTCACCTACACTGAGATCAGAATCACTGGAAAAATATCCCGATGGCTTCATGAGGGAGCAAACCGGTTACCTTTGACACGAGAGGCCAGCACATAACACCTACGCTACAGAGACCCCCGAATCATCAACATGTTTACCCTTCGACATTTGCATGGAGAGACTGAGCACATTTGGGTGTGCTAGTAGTGTCGTGACGCTGATCCAGTAACTAAAGAACGAAATATAGTAACTGACGTATTAATTGATTAATATGTACTAGGATAGAGCGATATCCTGGTATCCTAGTGATTGATCGTAATGTTTTCGAAACTTTAAACTTTCACTTTTAACGTTATATAAGACTTAAGCAGGCTTATCGAATAAAATAAATTTATAACAGAATGAAAAACTACCCTAAACAATCATGAATCCACGTCTACATCGATGGATCTGCAACAGATGCAATCAAGAACGGAGGGGCTGGTATCTATATTACATATCCCAACAATCACACCGAAACAAAGTACATGCCAACTGGTAAATTTTGTTCAAACTACACCACAGAGGCTCAAGCACTAATACAGGTCGCAATCATGATCAATAATTCCAACTCTGACTGCCAACAAGTGATATTTTTCACAGACGCACTATCTGTTTTGCATGCTCTACAGAGTAACCATCCATCCCTGAGAAAAGAGCTCAGCAAGATCTCTACCAACAAAAGAGTTACACTTCAGTGGGTACCATCACATTGCGGAGTGCCAGGTAACGAGAAGGCAGACAAACTTGCTAAAAGGGAGCAGAATGTGAACACATCGATAATGAAATCACTACTTTGAAGAAAGACATATCATGGACATTAGAAAAGAACCTAAACCATCCAACGATGACTACCACACACTTGACAGACAAGGACAGACTATCATCTTCCGACTCAGGATAGGTCATAACAGACTGAACAAACACTTACACAGGCTGCGATTGTCCCCAACCCCTCTGTGCCCCTGTGGCTCCGCTGAACAAACCACAGAACATGTCCTGCAAGACTGCCCCTGTATGTCCTCCCAAGAAAGGAATGCTGGCCCTACAACACACTACATTCAAAACTACATGGCACTAGAGATGAGCTCCAGACAACAGTCGTCGATTTCATCATAAGAACGCGTCTAACGGTATAATCATCAAAAAGCGATCGCAAAGAAGATGAAGACAGAATGAACGACAAACAACAAATCGTTACTTTTGATGAAGTGGGCGTTGTAAAATTCTGACAAACATTTCTTCTGTGGCAATATAATAATGATAATAATTCCTCTCGTACCGTTATACGTTACATAGGGCCTGCAAGTAATTTCTCCATACCGCTCTATCCTGGGCAACTCGCTCAATCTCCTCCATGGAACTGAGACCGATATTTCCTGCCTCTCTCAGCAAAGTTCGTTTCAGGGTCTCTTTAGGTCGACCTCTCTTTCTTGAACCCTTTGCATCCCACTTCAATGACTGCTTTGATATTCGTTGATCATTTCTCCTCAAGGTGTGCCCAACATATCTCCATCTTCTCTTTCTTATAACAGTTGTCACTAGTGGTTGACCAGACATGTCTCTGATTTCATCACTTCTTCTAAATTCGTTCCATTTTATATTCATTATTTTTCGCAGACATCTATTTTCAAATGCATTCAACTTGCTTTCTATATCTTTAGTCATTTTCCAACTCTCGCTGGCATATGTAAGGATTGATACAAGATTTGAATTGAAAATTCGTAATTTAGTTTTAATACTATATGACTTGCAGTTCCATATTTTATTTAGACTTTTCTTCTTCTTCCTCGATCGTTCTAGGCCTGTTTTAATCATTCTCTTTGTGATATATAAACATCCAAACATCAGAACGTAATGTACGTGCACCAACCTTCAGCACCACCTATTTGAGCTCAGTTGCTTATCCTTCGGTGGGGTGTTCGATTTCAGCAGCTATTGTGTGCGGATTCGCTTCTTCCGCTAGCCTTAGACTGTCCCCAGCCAGACCCACAAGGCAGTGGGCTGCTATTTCTTTCAGAGCAGCAACCATTAGACGGCCTGCCCTCCCGGGCTTATGAGCGCCATCTTCCCAGCAAACCGGTCGTTTTAATGAACACCTTGGTTTGCCGCCCGTTCAGGTTTGTTTACGGTTTGCTCCGCTAGCCTTTGATTGTCCCCAATCAATCTACAAGGCAGCAGTGGTTCCCTGCGAGCGGAAACGCGCACTGGGCTTACCTCTGCTGGGCATTCCAGTTGTTTTGCAATTTAGACTTTTAAAAGCTGATGTTGCTTTGCCAATTTGTATCATAATTTCTTTAACATTTCCTGTTCAATCAAAATTGCTACCTAAATAGGTGAACTGCTCTGTTATTTTTATCATTTTAGATTCCAGTGTGATATCTGCATTAATAATGGCTCTTAGTAATGTTTATTATTTTGTCAGAGATTCTTGTGTAGACTATCAAAGGCTTTTTAAAATCGATGAAATTTAGTATGAGTGGTTGTTGCTTCTCAATATGTTCCTCCAAATTAGTCGTAGGGTATTTATTTGGTCTAAGCAGCTTCTCCCAGGTCTAAAACCAGCTTATTCTTCTCTCAGGGTTGTGTTCACTGCTCCTTTGATTCTATTAAGAATGATTTTGCAGAAAGTCTTGGTCATTACTGATAATAGGGTGATCCCTCTCCAGTTGTTGCAATCTTTGAGATCACCTTTCTTGGGGATCTTAACAATTATTCCCTTTTTCCATTGATCTGGGAAAGTTTCTTCCCATACTTTTTTAAATAGTTCTTGCACCTGCTAATAGTTGTATCATCAGCCGCTTTGAGCATTTCTGCAGTAATGTTGTCATCACCCGCTGCCTTATCGTTTATCAAGGAATGGATTGCCTCCTTGACCTCAGCTGCACTTATCATTTCTTCGTTAATTAGTAGGGAGCTGTTTCTTGCCTCTTTGTCAAACTTGAGTAGTACTGGTGGATCAGGTATATTTAATATGTCTTCAAAATGTTCTGCCCATCTTTTCTTCTGCTCGGTATCTGATGTTAGAACTTTACCATCTTTACTCTTGATTGGGCTACCATTTGAAACAAAAGTTCCAGTACGTTGTTTTAGTGTATTGTATAGCATTTTACTGTTTCCAGTCTTAGCTGCCTTTTCCCCTTCTTCAGCCAGTCGATTGACATATGCTCTTTTATCTCTTCTAGCCGCTCTTTTCACTTCCTTGTCTTTGAGTCTATATTCCTCTTTAGCTTGGATTTCATCTGTTGCATCCTTAGTATTAAATATTGCTAGTTTCATCTTTCTTCTTTCTTGAATACATTTCCAGGTGTCATCGCTTATCCAGGGTTTTCTGTATTTTGTCTTTAATCCTGCGCTACTATTTGCTGCCCCAATAGTGTGTCCTTTATCTTAGTCCATTTGTCTTCAATGTTCTGTTCATTTTCACCATTGAGTAACTCGAACCTATTCTTAAGTTCGAGCTGATATTCCTTTTTTACTTCTTTATTTTGTAGCCTTTGACTGTCTATTCGCAGTTGTTCTTTTTAGTATGGTGAATTTTCAATTTCAGTTTCAATTTACCTATGTATAAATTATGATCACTTCCTACATCTGCCCCTCTGTATGCACTGACATCCAGCAATGATGTTCTAAATTGTGTATTTATGCACATATGGTCAATCTGATTCCTGGTCACTCCATCTGGTGAGTGCCAAGTAAGTTTATGAATTTCCTTATGTGCAAAGATGGTACCTTCAATTACTAAGTTTGACAGCATACATAACTCCGCCAGTCTTTCTCCATTCTCATTCATTGTGTTTATTCCTTGTTTTCCTATAGCTCTCTCTACCCCTACATTATCACTTCCAACCTTGGCATTAAAGTCCCCCATTACTACTAACAGGTCATGTTTTTGGGTCTTGTTAATTTGATCTTGTAGTTGCTCATAAAATGTGTCTTTCTTATCATCACAGTGCAGCCTCGTTTGTTGGTGCATAACACTGCAGTATTGTCATATTGACATACCTGGTACTGAAGCGGGCTCTAATTATCCGACTCGACATGGGTTCCCATTCTAACATGCTCTTTGCTACTCTAGGTGTCATCATTATACCCACTCCTTCAAAATGCTTACCATCTCTCTCCCTGAATATATGAAAGTTAATCCACTAACTACTCTTCTATCTGTTCCAGGCCATCTCACCTCACTTAACCCCAGTATGTCCAGCTCGTATCTCTTCATTTCTTCTGCAATTTAGGCTGATTTTGTAGCCTTGGCCATCGTTCTCACATTCCAAAATCCAATTTTAGTGTGTGTTTTTGAGCCAAGTAATTTACGAGTCGGGTTGCTGACAGCGGCTTTCATCAGCAACCGTCATTGATACACTAGGTACACCGCACACCACCTGGCTGGTCGGTTTACCGGTATGGCGTCCTTTCTTGCAAGTTTCTGTAGCTCTTTCAATTTCTTGTGATGAGGTAGCTGGCCTCACGCACAAGTCCTCCTCCTTTTTCATCCGGGCTTGGAACCGACATTGGCAGAGTTTGTGGCAACATATGGATGTGAAAAACAGAAAATTCGAATCTTTTGAATGAAGTTGCTGCAGATACATTTTTAGAGTGCCCTGGTCAGATATCATCATCATCAAATAGCTTGTCCTGAGCAGAACGTTGTCACTCCAATAGTCCTCCGGAACTTCTCTCTTTCATAGGCCAGATGTCCTGCCTCTGCAGCCATGTTCAGACCATCAGTTACATCCTGAATCCATCTTCTCCGTGGTTTTCCTCTTCTTCTCTTTGCCGGTATGTCTCCTTCCATGATGGTCTTCTCCAGCCCTTCATGTCTTTTTATATGTCAGATAAGAAAACACATATAGACATACTATAAAACTTGACAATCACAACATATAGGGTCAAAGATCATCATGTCCTGGAAATCGAAATATTTTGGTGAAATTAAACGTCACAGTGGTTTTGGGAGAACAGTAATGGAGTGTGTGGTTCTTGGAAGACGAGGCAGGAAGACGACCAACTCAACAGTGGCTACCAAACTTTAAAGAGAATTTGAACATGATGTTAGAGAAAGCGGGAGAACATGCTAGATACTGACATTTTTTTCAGTGCAAGAGTTTGTCAGACAGACAGTGTTAAGAGCGACGTTTAGCAAATGACTTGATGGTGGCGTTGTTAATTTGATTGTTTGATTATGTCTGTTCTAGACGATGATGTGTTAGTGTATCGTCAGAGCAAGGATCGAGAGCAGGCTATGGAAGAACTTTTCGGAACTCGACCACATAAGTAGGTGGCGTTGAGAACTTGGTCTATCTAACAAAGACAGCAGTGTCATGGTTCTCTGTGAACAACCGTGCTGTCAATACTCCCAACATTATTTAATATTATGGAGAACAATCCCTGACACCAGTGCTGCCCAACGTGTTTATATATTGGAGCGCATCTGACTGATGGCTGTGGAGGCGCGGACACCATGTGATGTTTGCAATGAAAATTGTGGCATATCCTTTACACGACGTCGCCATCAACCACAGTAACGACGATGTGCGGAAGCCTACAAGTCTAGTCTGGTCCCAGCGGATCAGATCAGGAGGAAACCTAGGGAGGCTGCAGTGATACGCCATCAACCACAGTAACGACGATGTGCGGAAGTCTACAAGTCTAGTCTGGTCCGAGCGGATCAGATCAGGAGGAAACCGAGGAGGCTGCAGGATACGCCATCAACCACAGTAACGACGATGTGCGGAAGCCTACAAGTCTAGTCTGGTCCCAGCGGATCAGATCAGGAGGAAACCGAGGGAGGCTGCAGTGATACGCCATCAACCACAGTAACGACGATGTGCGGAAGTCTACAAGTCTAGTCTGGTCCGAGCGGATCAGATCAGGAGAAACCGAGGAGGCTGCAGTGATACGCCATAAACCACAGTAACGACGATGTGCGGAAGCCTACAAGTCTAGTCTGGTTCGAGCGGATCAGATCAGGAGGAAACCGAGGGAGGCTGCAGTGATACGCCATAAACCACAGTAACGACGATGTGCGGAAGCCTACAAGTCTAGTCTGGTTCGAGCGGATCAGATCAGGAGGAAACCAAGGAGGCTGCAGTGATACGCCATCAACCACAGTAACGACGATGTGCGGAAGTCTACAAGTCTAGTCTGGTCCGAGCGGATCAGATCAGGAGGAAACCGAGGGAGGCTGCAGTGATACGCCATAAACCACAGTAACGACGATGTGCGGAAGCCTACAAGTCTAGTCTGGTTCGAGCGGATCAGATCAGGAGGAAACCGAGGAGCTGCAGTGATACGCCATCAACCACAGTAACGACGATTGCGAGTCTACAAGTCTAGTCTGGTCCAGCGGATCAGATCGAAGGAAACCGAGGAGGCTGCAGTGATACGCCATCAACCACAGTAACGACGATGTGCGGAAGCCTACAAGTCTAGTCTGGTTCGAGCGGATCAGATCAGGAGGAAACCGAGGAGGCTGCGTGATACGCCATCAACCACGTAACGACGATGTGCGGAAGTCTACAAGTCTAGTCTGGTCCGAGCGGATCAGATCGAGGAAACAGAGGAGGCTGCGTGATACGCCATCAACCACAGTAACGACGATGTGCGGAAGCCTACAAATCTAGTCTGGTCCCAGCGGATCAGATCAGAGGAAACCGAGGAGGCTGCGGTGATACGCCATCAACCACAGTAACGACGATGTGCGGAAGCCTACAAATCTAATCTGATCCGAGCGGATCAGATCAGAGGAAACCGAGGAGGCTGCAGTGATACGCCATCAACCACAGTAACGACGATGTGCGGAAGCCTACAAATCTAGTCTGATCCGAGCGGATCAGATCAGGAGGAAACCGAGGGAGGCTGCGGTGATACGCCATCAACCACAGAAAACGAGTTGCTGATTTTCTAGGCACCGCTTATACGTTCTGTGTTTGCCAGTGCTTTCTGAACGATGTCGTCTATTTTTACCGTTTGTAAAAATCCAGGGGGACGAATTTGCTTCCAAATTGCCTGTCTCGGAGTTTGAACCAGGTACTCTTGGGTTTTGATCGAGCTCACGTTACCGCTAAAAATGATAGCAAGACTACTACTACTAATAAAAATAGTATTATTAAAATAGTTAAAATGCGAACTATGTCTCCAGTGACAAAGTACATAGTGAGGTTAAAGGGGATCTAGAATGGTTTCAAAATTTAAAAAATATTGCAAATGTGGGAAGTTATATTCATGAAAGTGCTACAAAGAAACAGAACAAAATAATTTGTTTTCTGAATGCATTATACGGTCGCCATGGCGCACGCGGGCACCGCGTTTACAGCGCTGCCTTCCAAGTTGCTATCTAACTTCTTTGACGTTGATATTGTATTCTAGTGTTGATTTTATTTATAGATTCTATTTCAGAGTCGGTTTTTTGTATTGAATAAATTACATTTACACCTTTACTGCATAAAACTTGTCTAAAATATACTGCATTTTATATGCATTTTATAAAAAAAAAGTAATAAGACTTTGAAAGAGATCCGAATAGCTTAAAAATCACAAAAAGAAACGAGCAAACGGGGTTAACACAAACGTGCAAAGTTAGAATGCATTCCTTGAGTATTATCGTGTACATGGAAGCATTGTGCTCGATGGTGACAAAACATACGCATGCAAAAACAACTAAAAAATGCCAGAATATTAATAGATATTCAAAGAAATGAAGTGTTTCAAACTCGATTTTTTTCTTAGTAGTTTTGAATATCGTTCCTCTAGAGCGGTCAAGTTAAAGTAATTTATCATATCCTGTATCCATCTTCGCATTTATTTCCACTGGGAATATGTATGATATTAGTACTATGATTGTTATTCTCATGTCTTGTGCGATCTTTGTCTGTTTATCTCTGTATCTCTCTGTATCTCTCTCTTGTCTCTCTCTCTCTGTATCTCTCTCTCTGTATCTCTCTCTCTCTCCGTCTCTCCTCTGTCTATCTCCATCTGTCTCTCCGTGTATCTCTCCGTCCGTCTATTCCGTCTCTCCCTCCGTCTCTCTCCATCTGTCTCTCTCCGTGTATCTCCGTCCGTCTATTCCGTTTCTCTCTCTGTCTCTCTCTCTCTTTCTCTCTTCTCTCTCTCTCTCTCTCTCTCTCTCTCTCTCTCCCGTAGTCTCTCTCGCAGTGTGTTTAATATTTCTCTTCTGCCTACGAAATTTATTCACTGGGATTTGTGACTCCACGGTAAACACTTTGAGAACTACTATTCCTAATGAACATATTTGCATGCATATCTCAATATCTGAATGAAACAAAAGGATCAGTTGTTACATTGTTTACTGATGCACCATATGGGGTTCTGATAAACAAGGCAATCTGTTATGTGTTATTAACGTTATATATGATGACAATCTAATCATCAACACATGTTGGGAGGGAGAATTATTAGCGGATTTATATTTTGGGAATAGTAGCATTCATAGCTGCTATATGCCACGTACGCTGGCTCGTTAGTTTACTTATTGACTTTACCAGTAGTATTAGATCTGTTTACTTGGATTGTCTACCTTGCATTGTTATCTTTCCCATAGGACGCTTGCTTCACATGGTAACGTTCGGTTGTCTCCCCATTGTGATTGTTCATGTGACGATGGCTATTTTTGTGACGCTGTCGTCTATTTGACCACGACCTTCTCTATAATAGCCGCAGCGCTGAAGGCAATATTGCCATGTGACGTCACAGGCTGAGGCAGTGTATTCGCACAGACTAACTATTGTCTGTTACTATTGGAAACGCCGATCTAGACAATACATCTTGCAGATGTTAGAAACTTGTTGTTGGATGCATGTGTGTATTACAGAAGTTTTATGATGAGTAGCTATAGTTGTTGCTCTAACATACTATTTTAGTTTAATTTTATACAGAATACTTCAGAGTGAGGAGTAATTTATATATGATTACTAGTGTACTTACATCAGCTTATGGTAGTCTCTCATCAGTTATCCATGACTAAGTAAGCCACATGTTTCACAACACCACAGCTTGATTAGCACATAAGCTAACATCACTTATCAGTAATCCATGAATAAGTCAAGTCACAAGTTTGCACATCATCACAGCTTGATTAGCACATAAACTAAACAGTATTACACAAATATGTATTATATGTATATGTATAAAATAGTACATATCTACTACTAAATTTTGCTCCTTTCCTTTTTTGTGAAGAAGTAGCTTGCTGAACATTGCATTGAGCATTCCTGATTTTTATATCTTTGTTGAGGAAAATGTTGGAACATCAGACAATAAAATATTTCTTTTTTGAAACTAATTGCTTCAACCAGATTATCATGTGCCATTGTCATGTAATAGTCAATAGTTGGTGCTCTTCTAAATCTTTGCATGGACAAGAGGTCCTCAACATGAAACCATCTCTCAATTTTTCCACTATTTGACAGCCAGTTAAAGAAACTCTTATCTATGGAAACTTTCTTTAGGTGAACAGTAAAAGATATGTCTTGATCTATTTTAATACTGAGTCCTATAACTGGTGCTTTCAACAATTATACAATAGAACATGTTCCTTGTCTACATTTCGGTACACAACACTTTCTAGGCATTGTTATTTTGTTATGTTTATTAAAGAAGGTAATTGTTAAATTATACACATAATTATAATCGTAATTTGATCTACATTTTGGTACACATTACTTACTAGCTAGGCATCGTTATTTTGTTATGTTTACAACACTGACAAGTTATGTTTACTGAAGAAGGTACTTGTTAAATTAACTTATATTATACATATCGTACAATCGTAATTTGATCTACATTTTGGTACACATCACTTACTGTGTATCGTTATTTTGTTATGTTTACTAAAGAAGTCCGTTTGAGTCCGTATGTTTATTAAAATGTCCATATGTTTACTGAAATGTCCATATGTTTACTAAATACGTTTAAATAATCCGCCTCACCCTCCATCTTGAAAAATATTGCGCGAAGACCATTATTTACGATGGCCGCGATTTGACGCAAGTGTCTGTTTACCAGCATCAACGTGTGCCATGTTGGCTAATGCAACAATCATTAACGTCTGTTCTAAGTACTGTGTTTTGAGCACTATGTTCTGTCTACTGTGTTATGAGCACTATGTTCTGTCTACTGTGTTATGAGCACTATGTTCTGAGGTACTGTGTATGAGCTGTCTGAGGTACTGTGCTATGAACATGACTATCAATTCTGATGT
Organism: Arion vulgaris; assembly: GCA_020796225.1. NCBI lineage: Eukaryota > Metazoa > Mollusca > Gastropoda > Stylommatophora > Arionidae > Arion > Arion vulgaris. The sequence goes on along the minus strand of CM036766.1, from coordinate 24,842,263 downwards.
TGACATTTTTCCATGACTTTAAGTCCTCCATTTCTTTTACCGGTTGTCACCCATGTGACATGCTTTGACTACGTCGTCAGATGAGCGCTCGTGTGTTGCCGGTGTCTACAAGGGAAGCAAAGAATACAAGCCATGACGTAAGAGTCGACTAAGGTAGGGTTCGGCGAGAGGTTCTACCCCATCCGGTAGAAAACAGATCAAACAAAACGAAGTAGGAAAGCAAGGCATGAGTTTTCGATAGCATATGTCCCAATCGGGAATAAAATGGGTAAGATAGAAGCGAAGATGACAGATGAGAATCACGATAGCGTAGTGGTACGCAAATGCTTTGTAAGCACAGTAGATGCGGGATTTCTATCGACCATAAAGGCTGTCATGTCGACCTAGCCTCAATCTGGTACCAGAGAAACAATTCAAAAATATCGTGGATCGGCTTTATGTTGTCCACAACATTCATTCTGGGCTGTTGACTAAAGACAACCAGCCTAGAATCGTATTTCTCCAATACACCGCATGATATCGACGAGCTCTTCACATAGCAAAAAAATATATCAGAGACAGTAAGTGGTTTGTGTTTTGTTAAACTATCATTATACATCACTTTGCTCCTGTTTCTGATAGTACGCTGGGGAATTTGTACGGCAGAGAAATTAAGCACGTCTGCCCGAAGCTGTCGCTACGCATGTGCTGGTCATTGGTTGTGTTTGTTCCCCGACAAAGAAAACATTTTCTACTAACTCTACCCTGCTTAAGAGCGTAACTTGAAGCTTTCAGCAGTTTATTAAATTCTGAATTCTTATTAGAGGAGCGCCTGAACGATAGGAATAGAGCGCGGGATCCTAGTTTTTTTTAATTTCGGGGACATAAAGAAAAAATCACAACCTGAACAGTTTCGCGGTGAATGCACTAGCCATGCGGCCATTAAATTCCTCAGTTCCCCACCCCCACCCTGTCCTACACCGTCCTTAAAAGCGGTATTACACAGGCAGTAAGAACAGTTTTAAAAATATTTCATGTAATTTATATAGATACTACTGTATAATACATATCATACTAAAAATACATTATTTTTAAAACTTGGATGGAATGTTTAATTATGCAGTGTTTCAGTTGACTGCATAAATTTTACACTTATAAACACATCTGTGTCACTAAATATTTCAGTTACACTTGTCTGTTAAAAGTGTTGAATTTTATTTCGGAATTATTAATCTATTCCTGTAATCTATTATATCGGTTATCCATTACTTATACATGAGATGTTAATGAACATGTATTTTTAAATTGTGAAAACTATATTTTGTTTTACCACTAAGATGTCTGTTTTACCACACTAAAATGTCTGTTTTACCACACTAAAATGTCTGTTTTACCACACTAAAATGTCTGTTTTACCACACTAAAATGTGGGTTTTACTACACTAAATGGTGTTTTATCACACTAAAATATGTTTTGCCGCACTAAAATGTATGTTTTACCAAACTAAAATGTATGTTTTACTACACACTAAAATGTTTGTTTGACCACACTAAAATGTGGGTTTTACCACACTAAAATGTGTTTTACCACACTAAAATGTGTTTTGCCGCACTAAAATGTGTTTTGACGCACTAAAATGTCTGTTTTACCACACTAAAATGTCTGTTTTACCGCACTAAAATGTATGTTTTACCACACACAAATGTCCGTTTTTCCACACACTAAAATGTCTGTTTTACACACAAAATGTCTGTTTTACCACACTAAAATGTCTGTTTTACCACACTAAAATGTCTGTTTTACCGCACTAAAATGTCTGTTTTACCGCACTAAAATGTATGTTTTACCGCACTAAAATGTCTGTTTTACCACACACTAAATGTATGTTTTACCACACACTAAAATGTATGTTTTATCACACACTAAAATGTTTGTTTTACCGCACTAAAATGTCTGTTTTGTCGCACTAAAATGTCTGTTTAGCTGCACTAAAATGTTGTTTAGCCGCACTAAAATGTCTGCTTAGCTACTAAATGTCTGTTTCACTAAATGTTTTTGTTCCACTAAAATGTCTGTTTTACACACACTAAATTGTCTTTTTACCACAACTAAATTGTCTGTTTCCACTAAATTGTCTGTTTTACACACACGATAAATTGTTTGTTTTACCACACACTGAATTGTCCGTTTTACCACACACAATAAATTGTTTGTTTACACATAAATTGTCGTTTTCACACTAAAATGTCCCTTTTACCACACTAAAATGTCCGTTTACACACATTAAAACATCTGTTTTACGCACTAAATGCCCGTTTTACCACACTAAAAGTCTGTTTTACACCCAAAATGTCTGTTTACACACTAAATGTGTTTTACACATAAATGTATGTTTTACCACACTAAATGTATGTTTTAACACTAAAATGTATGTTTTACACACTAAAATGTCTGTTTACACTAAAATGTATGTTTTACCACACTAAAATGTCTGTTGTATGTGTTGTACTTATTCGTTACCTATGTCAAAAAAAAATATGTAAAATTGGATGAAACACAATAGGTTTCCTAATACGTTGCAGTCAGGTATTGATCTTAGCTTGCTGGTATTATTGTTGTTTAACAGTGTTGTAGAAGATTGATGTGTGATAGATTCTATGCTGTAGTTACTGGGTGGTTTGCTTTTTAAAAAACAGAATGTTTCATGTTTGTTCTTTGATATGTGAATCTGGGAGAACACAGAAGAAGATGATATGTGAATCTGTGAGAGCGCAGAAGAAGATGATAATGTGAATCTGTGAGAACGCAGAAGAAGAAGAATATGATATGTGAATCTGTGAGAACGCAGAAGATGATGATGATAATGCGAATCTGTGAGAACCCAGAAGAAGATGATAATGTGAATCTGTGAGAATGCAGAAGAAGAATAAAGAAGATGATATAATGTGAATCTGTGAGAACGCAGAAGAAGAAGATATGTGAATCTATAGAAGCAGAAAGATATGAATCTGTGAGAACAGAAGATGAATGATATGTGAATCTGTGAGAACGCAGAAGAAGAAGATGATGATGAATCTGTGAGAACGCAGAAGAAGATATGTGAATCTGTGAGAACGCAGAAGAAGAAGAAGATGATATGTGAATCTGTGAGAACGCAGTGTGAATGAGAAAGAAGAAGAAGATGATATGTGAATCTGTGAGAACGTGAGTAGGTGATTGATATGTAATCTTCTAAAAGTGTCTTTCATACAAAGGTGAATTTCTTTCATTCTCAACTTTCTTTTCATATCCAATCTTCTTTCATTTCTCCAATTCTTTTTCATTTCTCCAATTTAATCTAATTCTTCTTTCTCAACTTTCATCTCAACCCTTTCTTTTCATTTTCAATCTTTCTTTTCATTTCTCCAACCTTTCTTTCATTTCTCAATCCATTTCATTTTTCTTTTCTCAACTTTCTTTCATTTCTCAATCCTTTCTTTTCATTTCTCCAATTCTTTCTTTTCATTTCTCCAATTCTTTCTTTTCATTTCTCCAATTCTTTCTTTTCATTTCTCCAATCCTTTCTTTTCATTTCTCCAATTCTTTCTTTTCATTTCTCCAATTCTTTCTTTTCATTTCTCCAACTTTCATTTCTCCAATCCTTTTCTTTTCATTTCTCCAATCCTTTCTTTTCATTTCTCCAATCCTTTTCATTTCTCAACTTTCTTCTCAATTCTTTTCTTTTCATTTTTTTCCATTTCTTCTATCCTTTCTTTTCATTTCTCCAATCTTTCTTTTCATTTCTCATCCTTTCTTTTCATTTCTCCAATCCTTTCTTTTCATTTCTCCAATCCTTTCTTTTCATTTCTCCAATTCTTTCTTTTCATTTCTCCAATTCTTTCTTTTCATTTCTCCAATCCTTTTCATTTCTCCAATCCTTTCTTTTCATTTCTCCAATCTTTTCTTTTCATTTCTCCAATCCTTTCTTTTCATTTCTCCAATCCTTTCTTTTCATTTCTCCAATCCTTTCTTTTCATTTCTCCAATTCTTTCTTTTCATTTCTCAATCCTTTCTTTCATTTCTCCAATCCTTTCTTTTCATTTCTCCAATCTTTTCTTTTCATTTCTCCAATCCTTTCTTTTCATTTCTCCAATTCTTTCTTTTCATTTCTCCAATCCTTTTCATTTCTCCAATCCTTTCTTTTCATTTCTCCAATCCTTTCTTTTCATTTCTCCAATCCTTTCTTTTCATTTCTCCAATCTTTTCTTTTCATTTCTCCAATCCTTTCTTTTCATTTCTCCAATCCTTTCTTTTCATTTCTCCAATCCTTTCTTTCATCCTTTCTTTCATTCCCTTTCTTTTCATTTCTCAATCCTTCTTTTCATTTCTCCAATCCTTTCTTTTCATTTCTCCAACTTTCATTTCTTCTTCATTTCTCCAATCCTTTCTTTTCATTTCTCCAATCTTTTCTTTTCATTTCTCCAATCCTTTCTTTTCATTTCTCCAATCTTTTCTTTTCATTTCTCCAATCCTTTCTTTTCATTTCTCCAATCCTTTCTTTTCATTTCTCCAATCCTTTCTTTTCATTTCTCTAATCCTTCCTTTTCATTTCTCCAATCCTTTCTTTTCATTTCTCCAATCCTTTCTTTTCATTTCTCCAATTCTTTCTTTTCATTTCTCCAATCCTTTCTTTTCATTTCTCCAATCCTTTCTTTTCATTTCTCCAATCCTTTCTTTTCATTTCTCCAATCCTTTCATTTCTCCAATCCTTTCATTTCATTTCTCCAATCCTGTTTTTGCATGACAACGTCAGGATAAGAAGAGATTATAGATTGAGCCCTTGTATGCGCTTCATAAATAGTGTCATTCGTCGCCTCATCTCTCAGATCCACATTTTTCGTGGCCGGCCTTTTGTTTTGTATTCATTTTATCGGAATAACATTGCTCTTTGAGATGCACTGTCTGTTGGTAATCTGCTTATGTGGCTGAACCATTTAATTTGTTGTTTCTGATGAAGATTAGTAATGATGCTGTACCCACTTTTTCCCTGATGTCTTCATTTATCAACCGGTCTCACAAAGTTGGATAAGTCAAATAATTACTATACTAGGTAGCGTCATCTGTTATTTTGTCTGGTGTAAGTGAGCATGCACCTCCACAAATTTGGTGGTTGATATTTCGTTCACAATATAATGACAACCATGATATAATGATATGTCTAGCTCAGTGGCTCTCAAACTGTGGGCCGCTACCCCTTTGGAGGTCGAACGACCATTTCACAGGGGTCGCCTAAGACCATCGGAAAACATATTTATCATAATTAGAAAAAAAAAATTGTTACATAATTTTATGGTTGGTGGTCACCACAACACGAGGAACTGTATTAAAGGGTCGCGGCATTAGGAAGATTCAGAAACACTTCTATCAGGTACCAGAAACCAGGTACCAGCTATCAGGTACCAGAAACCAGGTACCAGCTACCAGGTACTTGACAGTTAGTTGTTTCTTCATTTGTTTTCTATGTGATTAGAGCCACTAAAACTGTGTTGTTCAACATGATGATCGCGTCATACATTCATGGCGCCCTTGTCATTCATTCATGGCGCCGTGCCATTTTACTAATCAGGTGTCAAGATATTATCAGATTTTTCAGTTTTTTCGTAGCATTCCCATGAACACGATTTCTCAACTTTTACAATCTTGTTTTATTTGGTAACCATTCTACTGTCCACCCTAACCTACACTTGGATTTTTCTACTGGGAAAAGAGTTCGCATCTCAACTATATTAACATTACTTTTATAGGTAGTAGTAGTAGCAGCAGCAGCAGCACATGGCGCCCGCACCTGCGAAACCATTAGTCAGATACGCCCCACTATATAAAAATATTGTACAGCGCTGCTCAAAAGTATGAGAGTCTATGTGGTAAAGTGGTTAAGCCGTTGCTATTGTGTTCTGACGGTGGTAGATTCGAATCTCGACTGATCCGTTCATGAGAAGAATTATTGACCTGGCTTACTCGTGTATCTATTGGCATCACTCTTTGTGAGATTTAATTAAGATCGATTTTTTAGATGTACAGAAATTACAAAAATCAATTATGATTGATTTTAACACATTTTTATGTAGTCTCTTTGGCATGTCACGGTCAAAGATTTGACGACTGTCACCATCAGTTCGGCCATTCATTTCGAATTTTGTTTTTCAGATGAACTATCCATTTCGTGATGTCAATAATTTCAGCCGTCCAGCTGTTATGTTCATGTCAATTTGACCGCCTACTCTGTATTAAATTTATGTTCAATTTAACCGTCCACTCTGTGTTACGTTTATGTTTAATTTAACCGTCCACTCTGTGTTACGTTTATGTTTAATTTAACCGTCCACTCTGTGTTACGTTTATGTTCAATTTGACCGTCCAATCTGTGCTGTGGTTATGCCCGTTTTGCGGTCCATTGTATATACATTAAGCCCTTCACTCTGTATTGTAATTTCACTTCCTAAATATGCACTATTTAAACAAAAAGACCCGTCTTGTTTCAAACAATTTATAACAGAACAGCCACTTTAGCGTCAAGCAGGAAGTAGCAGAAAGTGAAATACTATCTTCTATCTCGTATACATGAACGACATGTTAAGTCACTGATAACAATGCATACAGACGATCTAGAATAGCATGTCTTGTGAAGAAGTCTTTTGTACAACCAAAAAAGCATTACTACATGGACACTCTCAATCGTGTAGGTGTAACTAGATTTGAACAGATATATTTACAAAACAAAAAGACGCGCCCACATACAGACATCAAAGGGGCCTACTGCTTCTTTCTTTAAGAACAGACTATTATCTATGCTCTCCGAACCGGATAACCGGATACAACAGACTTATCTATGCTCTCCGAACCGGATACAACAGACTAAGAAATCATAGGTACAGAACGCTGCTTATTGGTTATTCAAAAGATTATAGAAAAACATATTAGTTTGGCCATTGATTTTGTTTCTTGGTGTCAGTCTGAACTAGTCGATTCTCTGTCAGCTTGACTTCGTCAATTCTTTATCAGATTGATCTCGTCTGTTCTCTATTTATTTCTATTTGATCTCATCCATTTTCTATGATTTGACCTCGTCTATATTCTATCATTTGACCTCGTCTATTTTCTAACACCTCGTCTACTCTTTCTGTTTGACCTCGTTACTCTCTCTCTCTCTCTCTGTATGACCTCGTTACTCTCTCTCTCTCTGTTTGACCTCGTGTATACTCAGTTTGACCTCGTCTTCTATCTCAAGTTTGACATCGTCCACTCTCTCTGTTTGACCTCATCCACACTCTGTTTGACCTCATCCACACACTCTGTTTGACTGTGTCAGTTTTCTCTGTGACCGTATCTATTCTCTACCAGTTTCTTCTCACTATTATCTTACTTACTTACTTAATCCCGTCATGCCTAGTGACACATGGGGCTTCAGAAAGGACTTTCCATGCTCTCCTGTCCCGTGCAGCCTTCAGCGCAGAGCCCCACGTCAGAGATGCGGTGTCCAGTTCCTCTTCCATCATGCGCCTCCATGTTGTCCGTGGTCTGCCTTTCTTTCTCTTTCCTCTGGTGTCCAAGTGAGGGCTATCCTTGCAGGCATTAGTTTAGTTTTGACATCCAGCAGACTTGAATTCCCAGCGTGGGCTTCCTTGCGGCTTTCACCCATACTGTTCATGCTGACAGTGGTACTCTGTCTCAAGACCGCTGGACATCGAGAGCATTTTTTCCTTTTGAAGTTTCTGTAACATTTTTTTCTTTTTTATGGGGCAGAGTTGTTAGCACTGCGCCCAACCCCAACCTGGAGGACCAGGAGGCCACATTTAGTCTGACCTCTCACCTTGGACCTGTCCGGCATGGGTAACCCTTCCAGGAACAGAACGTTCCTGCCTCACTATTATCTGTTCTACCTAATCTCTTCTCGTTGTCAGTTTAACATCGTCGTAAATGATTTCTTAGTTTAATTGTTTACAATCTACTCACTCTGTGTTGCCGTACATTACGAATTATATTGCCCACTTTACCTCCTACTGTTGGTTTGGTTGGTATTTTTTTAGTTACTGTCTCTTTAATTTCATGCACTGAATACATTGAAAGACAACACGGGCGGGTGTTGTCGGGTCTTGTAAGGGAACAAAGAATGGTAACACTGCGACCTACAAGGCATGTCGTAGAGACGACTAAGGTAGGGGACTATGAAAGCTACTCAAGGAAATGAAAAGCGTCGCAGAAATCGGATGTGCTGGCCTAGTTGCAGACGCACATCAGAACAACGTACAATCGCTCTTAGGCTCAGATCACATAAAACCACAATGAGTGATTTAACAAATGGTCGATGTGGAGCGCTCGAAGAAGAAGAAGAAGACAGACAACAAATGCAGTGGTTTGAACATTTCATGAGAATTGAATAAAAACAAACCACCAATAACAGCATAAAATTAAAAAAAAAGAGATTAGGTAATAGAGCCAAGTGAAGAAAAAGATGGAAAGACAATATCAAGACTATACTAAATAAACACAGATATAACAACACCGGCAACTCATCTGGTCCTGAACGCAAATTAAAGCTTCCACCCCTACGTTTAACGGTAGGAGTCTCTGTGGCTGAGTGGTTAAGCCCTTTGCCTTGCGAGTCGAGGTTCGTGGGTTCGAATCCGGACCGCTCCGTTCTGTTCACAAGTGTAGTTTTTTCCAGAGACCCCTAGGATTGTTGCTGGATCTACGGAGTTCGTACTTTGTGCAATACTCTCGGCAGGTGGCGTGCCATTTCTGCGGAGAGGGACCGAGTCATATGGGGTAAAACCCGGTGCAATGTAGTCAATCCTTCGGCTTTAACGGCAAGAGTGGACAGCCAATTCGCTCATCCAGTTGAAGAAAGACCATAGACCGTCTCCTTTAGATATCTAATCTGTTCCGTTATTTTTACTGTCATTTATGTTTCTATTCCTTTTACCGTTTAGATTAGTTTTATAATCCAGTAACCATTTCAACGTGTACTCTTCGAACTGTAGCTAAGGACATGGTAGCTGCTAATTTACAGCTCTTCTTGTGATACCGTTTACTCTGTATGTGTTACAATCTATAGTAGACACGTAAGAAATGTAGACCACTTCCAGACAAGCTGACTACGCAGACGTTTTCTTCTTTTGTCAGCACACTGTTACCGGGTTGTTAACCCAGCGTCGTAGTTTTATGTATTTGTCTTGCGCTTCTCTGGTGACTTGTGTGATGGTTTTCTTAGTCCCCTGGTAGAATTCAACTACGTTATCTATTCACCTTTTCCTCTCGCCTTCCTTCCTGATATTCTTTTGTGGAAAGCTTCATAGGCAGTTTGGTCTGTTCGCATTCGTACTAAGTGGCCAAACCACTTCATTCTCTGTTTCGCTATATAACTCAAGCACGGTCTTGTTTCAACCTTTTCTCTGATGCTGGTATTCGTTACTCTGTCGATTCTTGTGTTGTTGGTGACTACACAGACTAATAACAATAAACTGGCCGGACAAAATTCCAGATACCGAAGTCCTCATAAGAACAAAGATATCAAGCGTCAACATGCTGTTGTTGAAGACCCAAGCGTGATGGGCACGTTGTTCCGCTGCCTGATAAACTAATTCCAAAACAGTTAATGTACGGCGAGCTTGAAGGGGAAAGACGATCAGTTGGTAGAAAGAAAAAAGGATGTAAATACACTCTTACAGTGTCTCTAAAATGCTTAAATATAGACGCCACGTGCTGGGAATACATTGCGCAGATCGCCAAATGGGGCCCTGTAACAACACAAGGCATAACTGAGAATCGTCGTCCTGTTGAAGCGCAGAGAAAGCAAGCTGCGCTAAAAGACAAAAGAAACACGTCTCACCTTGATCATGTATGCTCCACGTTTGGTAGGGGATTATGTTCGAGGTTTGGGACTTTACAGTCACCTCCACACACACCAGAGAGGTGCATGGCACACATCTGACGGACTCCACCAGAGAGGTGCATGCACACGTCTGAGACTGTTGTCGTCACTCCACACAACCAGAGAGGTGCATGGCACGTCTGAGACTTGTCGTCACCTCCACACACACACCAGAGAAGTGCATGGCACGTCTGAGACTGTTGTCGTCACCTCCACACACACCAGAGAGGTGCATGGCACACGTCTGAGACTGTTGTCGTCATCGCTTCCGATGGACGGCTATTGTTATTATTATTGTGCTACAGTACGTTTTGTCCGTCCATTCCGAATCATAATCTCAGTGTAACCGTCTATTTAAGCATTTTGGACTCAATTTGACCGCCCATTCTGTATGTTGCATGCTGTTCTGATTTCTAAAACGTAGGCAATCCTTTAACAGCGAAACAGTATTCTTATAATACCTGGATTACTTGATGACGCGCTGAGACGAGACGGATCAAGATAACTGCTTGAGGGTGTGAGACATTCTCACACGACAATATAAACCGCTTGTCACTTACAAAAGACGAATCATTCAGTGAACAGATATTTCTCTCATTTTGTGAAGGAAAGTTCTATACATCGTCAAATTTCAGGTCATATTGTCAGTTAGTAATTTGTAATGATGAAATGTTGGTAGCATTTTTGTTGTTTTTTTAAATGTTTATTTGTTAAGGTTTGGTTATATGTTGAAATACTGCTGATTATATTTATAATATCATGTCCAGGAAGATGAAATATTTTGGCCACATTAAACGTCGCAGTGGGGTTGAGAGAACGTTAATGGAAGGCATGGTTTCTGTAGTACGAGGTAGGGAACGATCAAGACGAAGGTGGCAGCAGGACATCAAAGTAACCTTGACCATGATGCTGGAGGAGACGGGAGAACTTGCTAGTAGCCGTTTTTCAGGTGGGCTGTGATGAAAGCGGCGTTTCTCAACGGACATGCTACTACTTTACTTAACATATATGTACATAACTGTCGATACAGTACTATGATCAAACCTGTCCCTATTATTCATTTCTCAATGGATATCTCTCTAGTTCATATGAGAGTTCTAATATTGATCGTCACGTTTCGCCGGCGTGTTGCATGCCGGGGCCCGCAAGGGAAGCAAAGAAAAGTACCACTGCTACCTACCAGGCATGTCGTAAGAGGCGACTGGTGTAGGACCTAGGGAAGCTACCCTAGTAAATAAAAAGCATCGCAGAAATCGGATGTGCTATCCTACTTGTAGACGCATAACTAACACAACGTACAACCGCTCTTTAGCTCAGATCACATACAAATCACACAGAGTGGTTAACAAGTGGTCGATATGAAGCGTTCAAAGAAGGAAGAAGATAGTTAAGTCGTTTATTTCCATATTGCCAGTGTATCCATAAATCCAGTGTGCGATCTCATATTGCCAGTGTATCCATAATCCAGTGCGATTCATTGCCAGTGTATCCATAAATCCAGTGTGCGATCTCATATTGCCAGTGTATCCATAAATCCAGTGTGCGATCTCATATTGCCAGTGTATCCATAAATCCAGTGTGTAATCTCATATTGCCAGGGTATCCATAAATCCAGTGTGTGTTCTCATATTGCCAGTGTATCCAGTGTGTGATCTCATATTGCCAGTGTATCCATAAATCCAGTGTGTGATCTCAAATTGCCAGTGTATCCATAAATCCAGTGTGTGATCTCATATTGCCAGTGTATCCATAAATCCAGTGTGTGATCTCATATTGCCAGTGTATCCATAAATCCAGTGTGTGATCTCATATTGCCAGTGTATCCATAAATCCAGTGTGAGATCTCATATTGCCAGTGTATCCATAAATCCAGTGTGTGATCTCATATTGCCAGTGTATCCATAAATCCAGTGTGTAAGCACATATTGCCAGTGTATCCATAAATCCAGTGTGTGATCTCATATTGCCAGTGTATCCATAAATCCAGGTGTGATCTCATTTTGCCAGTGTATCCATAAATCCAGTTGTGATCTCATATTGCCAGTGTATCCATAAATCCAGTGTGTGATCTCTATTGCCAGTGTATCCATAAATCCAGTGTGATCTCATATTGCCAGTGTATCCATAAATCCAGTGTGAGATCTCATATTGCCAGTGTATCCATAAATCCAGTGTGTGATCTCATATTGCCAGTGTATCCATAAATCCAGTGTGTGATCTCATATTGCCAGTGTATCCATAAATCCAGTGTGAGATCTCATATTGCCAGTGTATCCATAAATCCAGTGTGCGATCTCATATTGCCAGTGTATCCATAAATCCAGTGTCGATCTCATTTGCCAGTGTATCCATAAATCCAGTGTGCGATCTCATATTGCCAGTGTATCCATAAATCAGTGTGCGATCTCATATTTACATGCCAGTGTATTGCCATTAAATCCAGTGTGCGATCTCATATTGCCAGTGTATCCATAAATCCAGTGTGCGATCTCATATTGCCAGTGTATCCATAAATCCAGTGTGCGATCTCATATTGCCAGTGTATCCATAAATCCAGTGTGCGATCTCGTATTGCCAGTGTATCCATAAATCCAGTGTGCGATCTCGTATTGCCAGTGTATCCATAAATCCAGTGTGCGATCTCATATTGCCAGTGTATCCATAAATCCAGTGTGAGATCTCATATTGCCAGTGTATCCATAAATCCAGTGTGTGATCTCATATTGCCAGTGTATCCATAAATCCAGTGTGTGATCTCCTATTGCCAGTGTATCCATAAATCCAGTGTGCGATCTCATATTGCCAGTGTATCCATAAATCCAGTGTGCGATCTCATATTGCCAGTGTATCCATAAATCCAGTGTGTGATCTCATATTGCCAGTGTATCCATAAATCCAGTGTGCGATCTCATATTGCCAGTGTATCCATAAATCCAGTGTGCGATCTCATATTGCCAGTGTATCCATAAATCCAGTGTGCGATCTCATATTGCCAGTGTATCCATAAATCCAGTGTGCGATCTCATATTGCCAGTGTATCCATAAATCCAGTGTGCGATCTCATATTGCCAGTGTATCCATAAATCCAGTGTGCGATCTCATATTGCCAGTGTATCCATAAATCCAGTGTGCGATCTCATATTGCCAGTGTATCCATAAATCCAGTGTGTGATCTCATATTGCCAGTGTATCCATAAATCCAGTGTGTGATCTCTTATTCTGATGACAAATTAGAAGACTGGTATTAAAGCTGTATGCTTATGTCCACCTATTCATAAAGCAATGGCAAACTACTGAACGTATAAGTGGTGCCTAGATAAAAATCGGCCACTCGTTTACTGTTGTTGGTGACTAAGTCCTGTAAAGGATATGCCATGGTTTTCATTTCATTCTATCAGGTTCTTATCGTTCTCATTAGGCCAGAGTAGATTGAACCTTACTGACAATGGTAACTGGAGTGTTAATAAGTCATAGACAATCTAACGGGTATTGTAGAACATCAAAACATAAAACCAGTCTTTGTCGGTTTGTGATTATGGATAAAATTCAAGTTGAACCTCGACGTCTCTTCTTATCTGCTGAACAATAGGATACGCCAGTATTTCCTTGTAGTTTTTGTAACAAATTCGTTTTTATACATTTTAATAGTTAGTTAGTTAGTTTGTTCCTTTCGTGCCAAAGGTGGCACATAGGGCAGAGGTTTTAGATCTCCATGTGATACGGTTCTTTGCTAGCAGTTGCAGATCTTGTATGGTTTTACATCCCAATAGTTTACTTTCTTGTTGGATGGTTCTTCGAAGAGTGGTCTTTGGTCTTCCACGTTTTCTTTTCCAACTGGTGACCACATAAGGACTTGTCGATTTAGTCTCTTTTCGTCTGATCTAAGACATGACCTAAATATTTTAATAGTTAACTGTAACTAAATCCTGGATTATCTTATGCCATTAATATTCAATGGGGGACACATGTGTAAAGATTGAGTATTTTTTAAGAACATCCTTTCTTTACCTTTTGTTTCGTTGGTTTGAAATAGTGTCTATATATGTATTCAGTGAGGTATCTTGTTACAAGCTTCACTGTCTTTTCTAGCCCACACAAGAGTTTCTTGCAGTTTGTTGTTCCAGTGTTGTTTCAATAGGCCAGTGGGTTTCCCGCAATATATCGTATGCGGTAGTCATTAATTATGTGCTCTGCAGTCTGATGTACCTGTACGCATGGCTGAATTGCCAATCTTGAATTTTGTATATACGATTGTATCACTCGTATGTGGCTGCGGACTCGATTGTGTCCTGTTCTGTGGCGCAGACTGACAACTTGTTCTAATCTGCTCATATTATAATAGTCGTTCTGTGTTAGTATTAGTGTCTTTCCGGTTGCTTAAACCTTCCTTTTCTTTTGTTGGTAATAACTGGCACACCCTACAGATTTCCTGCGCAACTTCTTTGACCAGTTGGTTGTCTGTCCATTTCCTGGTATTCCACAGTGAGACGGTATCCGAAACGACCATGCACTGCATGCACAGTTCAGACATTAGAGTTGGTAGACATTTTATGAACATATAACACACAAACTAAAGTACCACAGACGACCTTGCACTGCATGCACAGTTCAGACATTAGAGTTGGTAGACATATAACACACAAACTAAAGTACCACAGACAACCTTGCACTGCTTGCACAGTTCAGACATTAGAGTTGGTAGACATATAACACACACACTAAAGTACCACAGACGACCTTGCACTGCATGCACAGTTCAGACATTAGAGTTGGTAGACATATAACACACACAAACTAAAGTATCACAGACAACCTTGCACTGCTTGCACAGTTCAGACATTAGAGTTGGTAGACATATAACACACACACTATAAGTACCACAATTAGATGGTAGACATATAACACACACACAAACACACAAGATCATCACATTTTGATTGAACATATAACACACACACACATACTAAAGTATCATTTGACTAGAACATTTTCAACACTACAATATCACCACTATTTAATCACATTTGATGATCATATGATACTACTACAACACATTACTAGTTCCAGTTATGACACAATAGACACACACACCGGTTTCTAAGTATCACTTTTGATGAATATACTTCCTAGCCCTAGTATCAATTTGTGACTTACACCATCCTTAGGTCGCATTTGATATTCTTGCTCCTTGACCCACAACACAAAGTCATATTTTGATGACTCTACACACACACACACACTAAAGTATCACATTTGATGAACATATAACACACACACACACACACACACACACACTAAAGTATCACATTTGATGAACATATAACACACACACACACACACACACTAAAGTACCACATTTGATGAACATATAACACACACACACACATACTAAAGTACCACATTTGATGAACATATAACACACACACACACACACACTAAAGTACCACATTTGATGAACATATAACACACACACACACACACACACACACACTAAAGTACCACATTTGATGAACATATAACACACACACACACACACACACTAAAGTACCACATTTGATGAACATATAACACACACACACACATTCTAAAGTACCACATTTGATGAACATATAACACACACACACACACACACACACACTAAAGTATCACATTTGATGAACATATAACACACACACACACACACACACACTAAAGTATCATATCTACTAGATTATTCTTCTTCGAACGCTCAATATCGACCACTCGTTAATCACTTTTTGTAATGTGCATGTGATCTGAGCGTAAGAGCGATTGTACGTTGTTCCAGTTATGCACCTACAAGTAGACCAGCACATCCGGTTTCTGTGACGCTTTTTATTTAATAGGGTAGCTTCCCTAGGCCCCTATTTCAATCGTTTCTTACTCCATCCTTGTAGGTCGCAGTGTTACTATTCTTTCCCTCCCTTGTGAGCCCCATCAACACACGGGCATACTGATTCTCTAACCATATATACTTGGTTATTTCTTCAGAAAATCTCAACATCTACAAAAAATAGATATTTTGTTCTATTCCGATTATCTCGACATTTATATGGCCACTAGACACTGTCACACATGTAGCATTAACCTGGTCCTATCATCCAAAGCTGTAATTGCCAAGACATGTATTTACCTGGTCCTATCATCCAAAGCTGTATAAATCTTCCTGTTTAAAATTGCCAAGACATGTATTTACAAAACGTGAGAAGCAGGTCAACATAGCAGGGCATGTTGATTTTGATTATTTTCACCTCCGCGCATGGGCGACGTTTTAGTTTTGTATATAAGACGACATGCAATCGTGGGTAGCCAAGATTTAATCCGGACGTGTTAGGCACTTGACAAAACACGCCAAACCATATGAAGTAATACTTCACCATCGTGGAGTCCCAGAAAAAAAATATTA
This sequence comes from Arion vulgaris, assembly GCA_020796225.1. Classification (NCBI taxonomy): domain Eukaryota; kingdom Metazoa; phylum Mollusca; class Gastropoda; order Stylommatophora; family Arionidae; genus Arion; species Arion vulgaris. Next base: position 24,825,949 of record CM036766.1, on the reverse strand, counting down.
AGGTGTAGCTTACTCATCATCAAGGTGCGTATCCTTTATAGGACGTTGCTCTCTTTGCAGCGCATCTGAAATTCACTGTCTCTAGCCAGTTCACCCACTTCGTCGATGGTCATATTCATGGTTTCTTTAACATCTTGTAGCCATCTTCTTCTTGGTCTGCCTCTGCGTCCTGAAACCCTGCCCTTTTATATTGTTCTTTCCAGGCCATCGTGACGCTAGATGTGACCAAAGTATTACATTTTTCTGTATAGTATGTTGTTTATCAGCAAATTCTCTTTAACATTTAGTTCTTTCAGGACATCAGTGTTCTTTCTTTTTCTGTCCATAAGTAGCTTACTACTTAGAGTAAACTGGGGAGATAGAGGATTGGGCGTCAATATTGTGATTATAAACAGTTTTATATAATCTCCTCCTGTTGGGGATTTGTCACGACCTTAAATATTATATTGAGTATTGATTTACGAATGGTTTGCACAGTCATTTACAAGAAGACATTGGACATCAGCGATCATGTAGCTGTAAATGATAATTCAAACAAGAAAAGTAAACATGTTTATACCACGTTATATAATGGTAATACAGTGTTAGTCCCGTATTTTTCATTGACCTTTTGATGGATGATATGGTCAACATCACGCCGGCCACCTCTACTTCCCAGTGTTTTTCCTAGTACCCAATTAAGGCTGGGTCGGCCTAAGAGCCGTAACGGTCGGAAAAATAGTCCACGCCCACTGTGGAATTGAATCCGGACCACTAGCATAATAAGCGAGTTGACTAACAACTACGCTAGTGCCGCTCTCTCTCAATATATACTATAACCATAATTGTGTATGTTAGCTTGGTTTATCTACGGCTTTCTTTATTATCAACTACTGCCAACCTTGGTTGTATTCTCGTCTAACTAGATCAAACTGTGCCATTCTGAGGTTTTATTTTTTCTATGATGCGGTATGATTCAATATTAGTTGAGGGTCAGGTTACCTGGCAAGCGATCTCCATTTCAGAGTCATTCAAGTGTCACTTGTCCTTTATGTGCTTAATATGTTAGAAACCCGTAATCACCACTTCGATGACCACATAAATCAACTCCGCTGAAAAATGACTATGTTCCCATGGAACTTTCAAGCAATTATATCGTATGTGAGAACATTATGATTCTGTGGGAAGTCATATTGACAATGTTAGTATAATTTATAATTGCCAAATTCCAGGAATTGATCATATGATTGCCTGTTCATGTGAGACAACTTACAGATGGGTCAGTTACAAGCAAAGGCATCATTTTAGCCATAGTTGACCACTAGTCTCTGCCTTCCTCATCATACCCTCCCTCCCTTTCCCACCTCACATTATGTTGCATGCCATGAGATTATACTGCGACAGTAGAATATTTATCTTAGTTATATACAATGGCGGCTCGTCATTAAGGACCAGTGGGGTAGGACCCACCAACAAAAATGATCAAGCGATATGGACAAAGACACGTATACAGACAATTTTAAATTAGCACGATTTTAGACCTGATGTAATTTTGATGGTGGTGGAAATTTGTATCCATATTTCAGAACTTCGGAATTCCATCTTTCTTTTATACATGTTTCCAAACGTCGGATCTCTATCTTTTATTTATCAAGATTCAACTGACAATGATTCTTTTAAGTGCTTAACTTAAACTCTTTATTTATCACTTGTTTAAACTCTTTATTTATCACCTGTTTAAACTCTTTATTTATCACCTGTTTAAACTCTTTATTTATCACTTGTTTAAACCCTTTATTTATCACCTGTTTAAACTCTTTAATTATCACCTGTTTAAACTCTATTTATCACCTGTTTAAACTCTTTATTTATCACCTGCTTAAACTCTTTATTTATCACCTGTTTAAACCCTTTATTTATCACCTGTTTAAACCCGTTATTTATCACCTGTTTAAACTCTTTATTTATCACCTGTTTAAACTCTTTATTTATCACCTGTTTAAACTCTATTTATCACCTGTTTAACCCTTTCGCTGCTACATACTTTCTGATGGCTGAGCTAAAAAAGCTACTCTTTGTTTCTAGGTCACAAACGTGAATGTACGCCAATAGCAGTGACAGTAACAATGTATAACGTGTTAACACGTCTTTAGATCACAGAGGAGAGATAATAACAGACGTGTTAATGTGTCTTTAGAAGTGAATGGGGAAAACGTATATATACGTCCTTAGCAGCTAAAGGGTTAAACTCTTATTTATCACCTGTTTAAACCCTTTATTTATCACCTGTTTAAACTCTATTTATCACCTGTTTAAACTCTTTATTTATCACCTGTTTAAACTCTTTATTTATCACCTGTTTAAACTCTTTATTTATCACCTGTTTAAACTCTATTTATCACCTGTTTAAACTCTTTATTTATCACCTGTTTAAACCCTTTATTTATCACCTGTTTAAACCCTTTATTTATCACCTGTTTAAACTCTTTATTTATCACCTGTTTAAACTCTATTTATCACCTGTTTAAACTCTTTATTTATCACCTGTTTAAACCCTTTATTTATCACCCGTCTCCGATAGGAGTAGGCAAATAATCTCATATACAATTAAATTAGAAGTTACTGTAAAATAGACTAATCTTTCCACACTGGGCGCGATCTGAGCACGTTTGTCGCTAAAGACATGTACCGCAAGTCAACGTTACAGAGATCTGAAACGTGACTACCTAGTCTCGGTCTTATAATTAGATGCTTACAACAGACAATCTCATCCGTCCTGAAAGTGTAATAATAGACGTCCATCGCGAGCGGATAATAGCAGCCTCAGGCATGTGCTGCTGCATCTCTTCGTTGTGTGCGGAGGTGACCTTAGAGTCCAATTCTCGAACACAAACCCCTACCGCAGGTCGGGCATATATCATCAAGGTTAGACAAGTGGGTGTTGTTTGTTTCGTCTTCTCGTGTAACTCGCTTTCTCTGTGTCTCAACAGCATGACGATTCTCAGCTGCGAGTTACTCTTGTGTTGTTACAGCGTTACATTTGGCGATCTTGCTTCAGGGAATCCCAGCACGTGGTATCTCAAGTGTCTATATCGAAGCATTTTAGATGCTTTAAGAGTATTTTATCTGTCCACCAACTGAACGTCTTCCCCGTTCATGCTCGCCATACATCAACTGTAAGTGAGCTTACATAGACTTCTTTTCTTTCTTTTGTCCTTCTCTGCTTTTTTGCCGCTAGGCGTAGCAGGTTTAACTGATGATCGGTTTCCGAGATAATGCACGCTCGGTCGCTTGATATGGTGTGGTATTGTGGAGTTTTAAGATGTCCATCAACCCATCTTTTTCTTGGTCTGCCCTTTCCTCTTGATGATTCCATTTTCAGGTCCGTTAGCCTTAAGGACAGACCGCACCCCTACATTTAACGATTTTTCTTTAAAAAATGAAATTTTGAGGTTTTTTTTTTTTATATTTTAGGTAATATATTCAATTTCGAACAAGAATCTATCTTTAGTTTGCCAAAAAAATGTAGTTTTGTATTTTAATTAAATTGTTTAACTAGGCATGTATATGTTTTTTAGCTAATTATATAGGAAATATTTTTGCTTCAACAGATGGTGGCAAAGTGTTTATAGTAATATGGTAGTGCAGATAGATTAACTAATATCACCATTAAACTCATGCAGCGTCTTTATGATGCAGCTTGTATGAAAAATTCTGGGAAACTAGAGCACATTGGTTGAATAAATAGTATTTGAGCCATATTTAAATATCACAAAGATAACCATGAGAACTGCAATAGGCTGAGTAGCTTGTTCCCTAAAGATAAAGTTTTAGTTGATTAACAACAAACTGCCTAATTTTATTTTTGGCAACATAATGCAAGTATTTGTCAAGCTACCTTGCGACTTCGTTGACAAAATACATTCATGGTGGTTCTCACAATGCTAATGAATCTTTCCATAATCTTATATGCACTTGGTATCCTATGATTTCATTTGCTTTGAGAAGGAGGTTAAAAATAACTGTCAATGATGCCAATATTGTAGTTAATAATATGAAATTGTACCGATATGAAACTTTTGTTTTAATTTAACTTTTCCTTTGGAAAACATTATTTTCAGCATTTTGTAGTCACCTATAAAAACCACATATCTTCCTTGCTAATACAGAATTTAGGCACAAAAAGATAGAAAGATGTAAAACAACTAGCATGGCATCTAAAGTATGTGCTGAGGCAAGTTTGTATGCTCCTGGGGGATCTTAAAGTAAATTAATTTGGCCAATAATTGAAAATATGTTAGTTTTGTTGACTTTTTCTCAAAATTGTTATTTTCCGTAAATGTATGTCGCTAAATACACTTAAATAAAAAATAAAACTACTCAAAGGATTGCTGTATAAATTTGCACACTTCTTTCTTACGCACATTTGATCATCCCCTACCACTTTAAAAAGAATTCATTGAACAATTTTTGTGTCTCATGCAAAAGAATATATCCTACCCCATATTTTTTGGTCAAAATCTGGATTTGCATAAAAATTCATTAAAAACTCATTTGATTATACTTTATAAATATGTTGCTACCAGTTCAAGATATGCCGATGTACTATAGCATCTGAAAGTTCTATAGTGCAAACCTGAATAGAACATAAATCATTCTGTATTTTGCAAGGTTGCTTTTTGGATAATTTTTCCTTTAAAAAACCTCTATATTAAATTTGTTTCATAGAATATACATGCTTGGATTTTTTGAAATTTTTTCCCTGCGTTTTAACATCAAGTTGATCATTAAGAATTATAAACGCAACCTCAATGCTCAATATTTCTGTTTAGGGGTGCCATCTGTCCTTAAATCTTTGATGTTGTTATGGTTGCTGCATCTATACTAGTACTCAGTTATATCCCTTTGATGGGTGCGGCGACATTCACATCAGAATCACTGATCCTTCACTGAAGTTGAGATGAGTTATAGGCCCTTAGAGGCGTGGTGTTTTAGAAACTAGTCTACTGTATCTAGGCTAGTTATCTTATACCTTTTTTTAGCTTATAAATCTAGCAATCATCTTTAGAAGATTGTCGTAGAGGTCCTCGGTCAGTGAACCGTTTTGTCTGGAGATGTGCTTCAGACGAACTGTAACCCCGTAGCGTTCTCTCTCATGGTGCTACGCCCAGGTCTATCCTCATAGAATATTTAGAACTGGACAGTTCTAACGTATTTGTTGGATGGTCATACATGTACGTTCATCTTGCTGAAGAAATAATTCAAACGATTTGAATAAAATGAAGTTTCGAGGCGACTGCTCTAGCCATGCGGCCATTAAATTCCTCAGACTCTTATTTGTAGTATCCAGTCATATTCTGTCTGACGCCATGTGTATGCAGTCTCCAGTCATATTCTGTCTGACGCCATGTGTATGCAGTCTCCAGTCATATTCTGTCTTGACGCCATGTGTATGCAGTCTCCAGTCATATTCTGTCTGACGCCATGTCTATATCGTACCAAGTCGTGTATGCAGTCTCCAGTCATATTCTGTCTGACGCCATGTGTATGCAGTCTCCAGTCATATTCTGTCAGACGCCATGTGTATGCAGTCTCCAGTCATATTCTGTCTGACGCCATGTGTATGCAGTCTCCAGTCATATTCTGTCTGACGCCATGTGTATGCAGTCTCCAGTCATATTCTGTCTGACGTCATGTGTATGCAGTCTCCAGTCATATTCTGTCTGACGCCATGTCTATATCGTACCAAGTCGTGTATGCAGTCTCCAGTCATATTCTGTCTGACGCTATGTCTATATTTTATCATGTCTGACACTCGAAATATCTCAACAAGACTGACTACACATCAAGTTTGGACATGTCAGACAGTGTCATCATCGTGGTAGAGAGAGAAGGTATACTAATCAACTGCTCATGGGTACGGTGAGCAAATAGACGTTAGGGTGGCTGCTTCAGCGGAGGACAGAGCACGAATGGGAATGCCCAATGTGCCCTGACGTCGATCGCATAACATAACATAACACACCAAGACCACTTACTGTCATACATCTTTTACTTTATCGGGCGGGACATGTAAAACTAAATCGAGACCACTTAACTGTGACTTGTGTTTGAAATATCAGCCTGCTTTCCTTAAGTGTTTGAAATATCAGCCTACTTTCCTTAAGTGTTTGAAATATCAGCCTACTTTCCTTAAGTGTTTGAAATATCAGCCTACTTTCCTTAAGTGTTTGAAATATCAGCCTACTTTCCTTAAGTGTTTGAAATATCAGCCTACTTTCCTTAAGTGTTTGAAATATCAGCCTACTTTCCTTAAGTGTTTGAAATATCAGCCTACTTTCCTTAAGTGTTTGAAATATCAGCCTTCTTTCCTTAAGTGTTTGAAATATCAGCCTACTTTCCTTAAGTGTTTGAAATATCAGCCTACTTTCCTTAAGTGTTTGAAATATCAGCCTACTTTCCTTAAGTGTTTGAAATATCAGCCTACTTTCCTTAAGTGTTTGAAATATCAGCCTACTTTCCTTAAGTGTTTGAAATATCAGCCTGCTTTCCTTAAGTGTTTGAAATATCAGCCTGCTTTCCTTAAGTGTTTGAAATATCAGCCTACTTTCCTTAACTGATTCAGTACCAGGTTTTTTTCACCTCTGGACGGAATTATTTTTAGCTTCAAAAAAATTGCACACATACTTTAGTTAAATTAAAATATTGTTTCTAAATATGATTTAAAGTTGAACTTATTATATATCAAATTAAAGATAAATGATTGTACTTTCATAAAATATTATTGTATGCGAAAATGTAATGTTGTGTTGACTGTGCATGACAAATATTAGCATGTAATAAAAAAATTAATTGAAATTGTGAGAACAAAAATCCAACTTACCAAGGGCCTTGAGGAACAATATAGTGAATAAGTCAGTGTAACTGCTCTCTTTATATAAGTAATCCATTTATGAATACACAAAAATTAAGAAAATATTGATGGAATATATGGTTTACTAACTGTTCGCAAATTAGCAACACGACCATCTTTGAAGAAATTTCCATTAAAAATTGTCAAATTGAAGATTTCACATACTAAACATTCATGTCTCATAATATATAATCACATACAGTGGAAATTATAGCAATATTTACAGGAATAAAGAACTAAAGTATATGAATAATAGTCCTAACATAGCAACTATATAACTTCTCTCCAAGTAGACTGTGTAGGTTCTGTCTGAATCCTTCTTCTTTTGTTGCAATCCTACTGGAACGCCCTCTCGCAGTTGGTTGGGAAACTACTAGTATTATTTAAATTATTAATAATCGACGTATTTAAATCACAAACTTCTGTGTCATCAGAAGCTTCACTATCTTCACTATCAGTATCTACATCTTCATGCAACCAATCTCGCGCTTCTGCATCTGTAAAACGTGCAGAACGAGCTGATAACAAACCATTATTAGACTCTGAATTGTTAGACATTATTTTTAATCACAGGGTAACTTGAAAACGAAAATTAAACTTGGTTTCACTTCTGATTCTAGTCAAAACCACGATGTTGTGATTTGGTTATCGTTAGTACTTCCTTTCTACTTAGTTTCCGGTTGATATAAAACTACAATCGGAGTGAAAATTAATAAAAACTCAACGCAATAGTAGCCGTCTTTTAAAAGACGCTTGGGACACGCAGATAAGAAATATGTGCACTACAGTGTTCCACGGGACTGAATCAGTTAAGTGTTTGAAATATCAGCCTACTTTCCTTAAGAGATTGGGCATCATAACAAATAGGTGCATACATAATATCTGTTCGCGCATGGACACATCTTGAATTACTATATAGAATTGTACACAAGCGTGTAAGCATGTATGTACAAGCGCTGAGCGACACAAAGAGAAAATATATTTATCTATGCCGAGTTCTACACGATATTCTTATAATGGAAATGTTAACATATAATTAAAATAACTAGGGCGGACAGCAAACTTGAAGAAAAGGGTATTAGAATAGATATCGTATATGAATTGATTGTGTGAATGGTAGAGATGTTGGAGGGGGGACACGGAACCACTGAGTTGTCAATATTTGTTCAGTTACAAGGTTCTGTCAAATTGTGCTACAAGAATGAGCTCTGTTTATTCCATGAGGAAATGTTGGCTTAGAATTATAATGTTGGCAGTCGTAAGGTTGTCCATTAATTCAAGTATACGATTGATATATGATCAGTTCACGAAAATATTTGGTGGCTCATGTTGGAAAGTCAATGATATGCCTTTACAAGTGGGAAAGTATTTTGGGAAACAATTCCAGTGAGGGACTACTTTTAGAATGCTTGTGCGATTTTAAGGTGAGTGATTTATAGAGATACGAACATCGCCGTAACACCTTCCAGGTGCGCTAATCTCAGACAAATGAACAAGGTCATGTGACAAGGGATCTAACTTACAGCATAGACAAAGATAATTGGGAGCGGGTGGCCAGAGACAGTCAGAAACGACGAGCGGCAGTAAGTGACGGCTTTAAAACATAAAAAACGAAACGCTATTGCATATCGAGACAAAAGAGTACATGGATCAGTGAGACCATGATCTATATCAGCTCCATTCACCCGTTTCTCATGCAGCAACTGCAGCAAGGATTTCCACTCCAGAATTGGCAACTACAATAACATCATATGATGTGACTCAGTACAGAACAACCTACATGACGCAAAACCTACCATCTCTAGGTGACTCGGTACAGAACAACCTACATAACGCAAAACCTACCATCTCTAGGTGACTCGGTACAGAACAACCTACATGACGCAAAACCTACCATCTCTAGGTGACTCGGCACTACATAACGCAAAATCTATCATCTCTAGGCCGATGGTCATAATCTATAGATGTCTTAAACAGCAGGATAAAATGTATATTCCTGTCTTTACTTTTTCATACCAAACAGTTGACGTATGGCGAGCTTGAAGGGGGCAGACGTTCTGCTGGTGGACAGAAAAAACGCTTGAAAGACACGCTTAAAGTGTCTTTGAGATGCTTCGATATAGACAACACGTGCTGGGAATCCCTGGCGCAAGATCACCAAATGTGGCGCTGTAACAACACAAGAGGAACCCGCGTAGCTGAGAATTGTCGTGCCGTTGAGGGACAGAGAAAACGAGGCGCGCGAAAAGACAGAACACACACTCCACATGTCTAACTTAATCATATGCCCCACATTGATGGAGGATTGTGTTCTAGATTGCACTCTCAGTCACCTCGTACACACCAGCGAGGTGCAGCAGCACACGTCTGAGGCTGTCATAATCACTTGCGATGTACGGCTATTATTATTACTTTGCCCGTCCTGGTTTGTCAGTGTCTCTTGCCAGTCCTGGTTTGTCAGTCTCTTGCCAGTGTCTCTTGCCAGTCCTGGTTTGTCAGTGTCTCTTGCCAGACCTGGTTTGTCATGTCTCTTACCGTTTATTACTCCTTGATTAGTTTGAACTCGCATCTTTCACATATCTTAGTCGAGTCACTCCGTCCTCTTGTTGGGTTCAGTCGAGTCACTCCGTCCTCTTGTTGGGTTCAGTCGAGTCACTCCGTCCTCTTGTTGGGTTCAGTCGAGTCACTCCGTCCTCTTGTTGGGTTCAGTCGAGTCACTCCGTCCTCTTGTTGGGTTCAGTCGAGTCACTCCGTCCTCTTGTTGGGTTCAGTCGAGTCACTCCGTCCTCTTGTTGGGTTCAGTCGAGTCACTCCGTCCTCTTGTTGGGTTCAGTCGAGTCACTCCGTCCTCTTGTTGGGTTCAGTCGAGTCACTCCGTCCTCTTGTTGGGTTCAGTCGAGTCACTCCGTCCTCTTGTTGGGTTCAGTCGAGTCACTCCGTCCTCTTGTTGTGTTCAGTCGAGTCACTCCGTCCTCTTGTTGGGTTCAGTCGAGTCACTCCGTCCTCTTGTTGGGTTCAGTCGAGTCACTCCGTCCTCTTGTTGGGTTCAGAAAATATTATCAACAGTTTGAACTCACATCTTTCACATATCTTAGTCGATTCATTCCGTCCTCTTGTTGGGTTCAGAAAATATTGTCATTAGTTAACAAGCAGTCTTGATTTGATATCTCAACTCTCATCCTAATTGACTTATACAATCATCTCAACTTCATAACGCCACAATTATCTTTACATTCATTATCTTTTACAAACAACATTGAAATTATGTCTAGGAGCGGATCTCAAAGCGGTGGTGTCGTGACGCATCGGTAGTTGCACATTTCATTCAGTTATATAATGTATTGTCTGGATATTTTTCCAGAGATCCCTGACCTCAGTGTAGGTGAGATAGAGTTTCTAGTCCTATCGGAGACGGACGTTATAAACGTGGTCCCGTGTTCAATTTGAGCATGTAAAAGAATCCTTGGCAATTCAAAATCGAGAAGAGCAGGCTGGACAGCTGCTGCCCGTGCTAAATTCATTAGAAGAGATTAGAAATAGAAATTCCTACAAAAATATCTTCACCATCTTTAAAATTACATCGGAGACCCTCGCTGGTGCTACGTAGTTCGTGCATTGCAGCTGAGATCTTCCTGTGTAAGAAAGAGATCGGAGCACATATGGTTACTCATCGAAGTGTAATGATGATGGTCCTATCAATCAATCATTGTATTGTTCATTTAAGGTCGGCGTTACGCAATCATACAGCTTGGCGTGATACGATGACCACGACGTGACATTAAAGGTAATCTCAACGTGACAGGGTGCTCGGCGTGATACATTAGCGATGAGCTGGATTTGTGCATAAGATAAGTCGCTCAATTCCCGAGCAATAACCTGCCTACATTTGTTTCCAAGCTGTCTGAGTTGGAGGGCAATTCTAAATCGTTTCCGGCGCTGCTTTGAAGTGGCACTTGAAGCACTCTGAAAGGGATTGAATATTTACGTGTAAACCTTGATAAGGTGCACGATCAGCAATGCAATCAGTAATATCCATCAAGTAATGATGCACCATCAAAGTAATGTATCCCTGTTAAAACAAATTTATACATTTCAATACATTTGTGTCTATTCTTGCATCAATATGGCCACGCAGATCAAAAACAAATAACACAATAAGACCAGACCAAAAAAAAAAACTATATTACAGAACACAACACATGTGTAGCAGGTCGTTGTCTGTGTTGTTGCCAGTAATAGAGGTCTTCAGTTCTGCGTAGATCCAGTACTAACATTGATTTAAGTCGTGGTCAATTTAAGTCGTGGTCAATTTCGAAAACACACACACTGAGTTCTCCAGTGAAAAGGCAAAAGGTTACGTTAGGGTACAGTATACTGCATACAAAATTACAAAAGCGGGAACATCGTGTTCATGGATTTAAAAAAAAAAAAACCTTCATACCCAGTGGTATATAGGGCAATACAGTGTTAGGCCTGTATTTTCATTGACCGTCGGCACACGATGGGTGATGTAGTCAGCATCACGCCGGCGCCTTTACTTTCCCAGAGCATGTCTGGTACCCAGTTGAGGCTAGGTCGACCTGAGAGCCGTCACGGTCGGGAAAAATTCCAGGCGCACTGCGGGAGTTGAACCCAGACCACCAGCCTTGAGAAGCGAGTTCACTAACAACTACGCTACCGTGGCTCTCGTGTTCATGGAGTACTGCAAACAAACTGAAAAATAAGTGTTTTTTTTTCTTGAAACCTGATTAACGTTCTGTGCTTTAGTGGACAGGAAAACAAATTTAATGATTAGTAGTAAGCCAGCAGAGTAAACTTGGGCACCATAAATGTATGATACGGGGAATACCATGATGCTCGCGCGAGCTTCGTTAGACAGTGTTACTACACAGGATGGACAATAAGAGAGCATTAGAAGTAAGAGGCACTAAAATGTTGTGTATAATACTTAAACTTATATGCATGTCTTAACAGTACTTATTATCATGTAAAATACTTTCTTCATCTTCTTCGTTTGTCGTCACATTGTTACCGGATAGTTACCCAGTGTTGTGATTTTATGATCTTCTCTTGCGCTGCTCAAGGGGGCTTGGATGATAGTTATTTTTGCTTTTTCACTGGAGCATAAACCATATCAACATCTTAACCATATTAACATTACTATTGTTAGTAATAGTAGTAACTACGGCAATAATTACATGGCGCCCGCACGTCTAGAACCATCAGTGGTATGTACTACCAGAATATATGCATCCCGTGGACATCACTGCTGTATATGATAGTCTATTTGTGTGAAGGTTGAACTTAAATGTAGTTTTCTTTTCCATCGTTTATTCTTCTTCTTCTTGTGTCAGCACACTGTTACCGGGTTGTTAACCCAGTGTCGTGGTTTTATGTATTTGTCTTGCGCTTTCTTTGCTTTTGTCAGCACACTGTTACCGAGTTGTTAACCCAGTGTCGTGGTTTTATGTATTTGTCTTGCGCTTCTCTGCTTTTGTCAGCACACTGTTACCGGTTGTTAACCCAGTGTCGTGGTTTTATGTATTTGTCTTGCGCTTCTCTGGTGACTTGTGTTGTCAGCACACTGTTACCGGGTTGTTAACCCAGTGTCGTGGTTTTATATATTTGTCTTGCGCTTCTCTGGTGACTTATGTGATGGTTTTCTTAGTCCCCTGAAAGAATTAAACTATGTTATCTATCAACCTTTCTCTCGGTCTTCCTCTCGGTCTTCCTCTCGGTCTTCCTCTCGGTCTTCCTCTCTGATATTTCATTAATTACATAATATTGATATATAAGTTAGATATTGATAACCATGACATGCCAGTTGGTCCTCTCTAAGACGCAAAACCTCCAGAATTGTGCTCTACAATTTTTTAGTGAAACGCTGTTTAAATATTTTCGTACGGCTACACCAGCGTTTCTCAAAGTGGGCGGTATCGCCCCCCTGTGGGCACTGAAGCCTCTCGCCTTCCCCCATTGTTGCTGTAGTTACTGTTGTTGCCATAGTTGAAACGTCACCGTCTTTAGATCGGTATATGATGTCACATTTACGTGAGACGTAATCTTACATTGACCATATTTCAGAACTTGTAATAGTTTCTAGAGATGTAGAAAACATAACCTTCCCCCACCCCCTCCTTCTCCCCTTCTCTAAATAAGTGAGCATGAGAACAGTATAATGCAGGTTTGTATGATTCCCTAATCGGGGCAAGTTAGGTTTTCTTCGGTGTAAAATCATTGATCAGTTTGACAGTTAAATTCGTAGTATTATATTATTATTATTATTATTATATTATGTTCAGCAGTAGAAGACTAAAGTGGCTAGAACATGTGAGAATGGACAAAGCCGCATGCAAGTGTTATTCTGTGAACTTTCGGAAGGGAAGAGAAACCAAGGCAGTCTGCTGCTAATATATGTAAATGTCTGCAAGCCTCATTACAGAACATTTATATCGGTTCCAATAAATGGAAAAAAAACAACTAGCCGATGACCGAGTTATATGGAAAACAACTTTACGCAAATTTTCAGGATATTTTGAAAAGAGACTTAGGGATGAACTGAAAGTCAAAAGAGGCAAAATCAGAAGTTGTCACGGTAAAAAAAACTTGATAGTTGACCGTCAGTGTAGACCGTCGAAAAAGGCCACATATATGTATTAAATTAAAGAGATAACATAGAAACTGTAATATTGAATATGAGAATCACATTTCATAGATAACAAATATAATATATCGGTGGAGAAGAGCATTTAAAATGTATTGGTAAAAAGGTCCCTATCAATGGCACGACAATTTTAGTGTATGTGATATTGAGACCGCTTCGTGCTGTTTGGTAGTGAATCAAGAACATTAAAACAAAAAACGTGTATATCGTTGAAGGTCACAGAGGTATAAAATGATATCTCATATAATCTTGTTCCTCTTGCATACTTGAGGTGTCGAGATGAAGTATATGGTGCTGTAGAGTGCGCACAAGTTGTGAGATTAGAGAAATGTTTGGTCAACTACTGGTAACAACTGTTATGAGAAGGAGAAGACGGAGATATGTTGGCATGCCTTGAGAAGAAATGATCAAAGAAACGAAAATAGGCATTGACATGGGGGAGGGGGTGTTCAAGATGGATAGGAAACCCTGAAAGGAATTCTGCTGGAAGAAATATTGAACTGCATTGATGAATTGAGCGACTTTTCTAGGACAGAGTGGTATGGAGCTATTAATTACAGGCCATATGTAACATATAATAGGTACGAGAGAAATAGAAGTGCTCATGGGTTGCTATTCCGTCAGTCGATACAAGGGAAAGCTGTCGAATAAAATTATGCGTGTAAAAGCGAAGTAAAATTAGTTTCTTTCGTAGGATTCTGGTGTTATGTCATATAAAAATTATTCAATGTCAATATTAAGTTACCTAACCAGCCATTTTTGATGAACAACTGTTCCATTGCGCTTTTATCATAAAATCGTCCTTTTTTCCTGTAATTGTTGCTGTCCTTTTTTGTAGATCTACCATTTGTTAAAATTCAGTCTTAGAGTGTACTTTCTTCCATATTACTTTATACTGACCACCATTAGGGAATAGCCTGTTGCACAGTTATTAGTTCACTTGCCTACTGCTTATGCAAGTAGTCCCAGGTTCGAAATTGTGTTTTTTAACTGCCAACCATAAACAGCTCTCAGGTCTAGCGAACTTCATTTATGTACCAAAAAAAACCAATCGCATGTAATGACGATCGACGTGATGTTGAAACATCACCAACATTGTGGGGTAGATGGAAGAAATATACGAACCGAACTTCGTATTCAAAAATACGCCACACGGCATGAAAACGGGCTCTTTTATTTTGCTTATGAAGCTGTTTTTCAGTTTTTAAGAAAAATATCCCCTTATTCTTTTTATCTGTGGGTTCTAGTCTAGTGCATGTCAGGTTAAATTGTCAATATATTTTCTTACAGTATGTAGACTTAACACTTTTTCCCCTTACAAATCTACATATGCACTGTTTGTTGTCTTGTTCACCTCCATGAATCTGTTTACAGTTTAATTTAGACATTGGTATACCTGATAATTCGTGGAAACATCAAAGAAGGTACAGACATGCCTTTAGTGCACTTGTCATACTTTTAACACTACACCACACCTCCACACAAACACACAATGAATAATTTAAATATAAATTACCCGACAGCTATCTTGGCGTTTCTTTCAATAAAAAATCATCCACCCTTTGTATGTAATAATAAATGTCGCATTATTGCAGGCTCGTGGTATCTGTCGCTTAACAGAAATGAAATTTAAATAAATCAAATGTTTACATATAACACGATTCATATATATATATATATATATATGTGCATGAGCGTCAAACTATCATTAAAGCTGCTGATGCTAGAACGTGATTATATGTTTATTTATAATTTAGTGAAAGAGCAATCCATCAAATGTCCTCTTGTACAGATGCATAACAAATAGATAAAGTTGAATAAAGACAAGGTATATAATAACATACACTGAAATAAAAATAAAAAATAAATTAAAAACCAGACACACACAATAGCACTAAGAGACAGGTCATAAAACAGAGAGATAAAATATCTTCGTTTTTTTTAAAATACATATTTTTATATACGTTTCAGTTTGAATACCTTCATTGCGCCCCTGATGCGTCACATAGGTGCTCCGATCTACTCCTTCGTAATATCTCCAACCGTGTCCAGCGACTAGTTGTACTAGTTCGATGTTGATTGATAAGACTCATACGTCTGTTGTGCTGTATTTTTTGGTCAATCCATTCTTGAATCCAAGCTCTTACAAAAATATATGTTGACGGGGGTTGGTTTAGATCATAGTCCTCTTTGTGGCCACACTTGATAGAAGCATTCAGAATGGACATTCTATTCATTATATGTCTATCCATTAGCGGACACGCACCCCCGATATGGTGGCAGAGTCAGCATGTTTATGGTTATCGAGTCGCTAGTGTATTATTTTATGCTCCTGTGGTTAAAGGTTGTTTACCCATGCTGTTGTCACGATATGTGCAGTATGGTATTCTTTATATTATAGTCTAGGTAATAAAGTTACCAAAAATGTGCATTACAGTTGCCAAGATGGCCTATTTCATTTAGGAGTTGGCACTCACATATTGTGTAGAGCTACCTTGGGGAAAAAAATAAACCTTTTTTAATACCATGCGGTTTAAGGAGAAATAAGGTGTCAGGCCAGTTTTATCCTTTGACAAACAGTACTTTATGTCTGATGTGGCCAATACCCGCCAACCGTAGTTTACTTACCAGGGATTTGTTCCAAATTAAGGGTAGACCTAATAGCCGTTTGCGGTAGGAAAAATATATGGTTGGGATTCAATAGGAAACGACCCGTTTGGGAGGTTAATACTACGCTCATACCTTGAATACAACAGACAGAGTCTACACAGTCATCACTGCAGACTTAATCAACATATGTAAATAGATTTATCTAGAGCTCGTGACAACACAGACAGTAGTCCGTGACACTCTCGTCATCAAATTCTGCACAGACTTACAATCAACATATGTAAATAGATTTATCTTAGAGCTTCCGTTGACAACCACAGACGTAGTCCGACACTCTGTCATCAAATCTGCACAGTCTTAAAATCAACATATTAAATAGATTATCAGAACTTTCTCGAGATAATATAGTTATTAAACTTAGTTCTATCATCTATTCTTCTTCATGTCTTTTTAACACATAAGGCTTCCACAGGAGATTTCCATTGTATAGTTCTTCCGCCTTTCCACCAATTGTTTCCCATGTCAAGTCACAATCTTTCAACTCTTTCCACAGTTCTTTCCATGTTTCTTTTAGATGTCCAGGCCTTCCACTCACATCCGTTGTCCATCGTAGAGCTGTTCTAGCCAATGCCTCTACTGGCTTACGACATACATGACTAACTAACCTCCATCTTCGTCTTGATGGTCCCAGTGATGCACAGTTTGTTCGTTTCAAAAGCTCTTTATTTGCTATTGTATTTGACCAGAATATTTGCAGAATTCCTCTAAAACATTTATTTTGAAATGTCTCCAGCTTGTGTATATTTTGGGTCATTTTCCAGCACTCATTACTGTGCAGTGACATCCCCAGGATAATGATTCTGTATATTTTCCAACACTCATTACTGTGTAGTAACACTCCCAGGACAATGATTCTGTATTAAGTTTTGTTTTAAGATTCAATTCTTTGGTTTTACAAATTTTGCTGAGCAAGGTTGACTTGCTTTCTAGATTTGTTCACTGTTGTCTTTTCGGAATCACTATACTGTGATACTGTATAAAAGATAGCGAAACACGTAATAATAAAGTAGCGAAACACGTACAAACAAAGTACTATAGTTTTACAAAATAAAGAAACAGTGACGATAAACAGCAACGTTTCGACCAAAAGGCCTTTATCAAGTAAACGACACAACAGGAGTGACGATTTTAAAAACACTGACAATACACAGTAACGTTTGGAGTGTATTGTCATTGTTTTTGTATTTTGTAAAACTACAGTACTTTATTATTACGTGTTTCACCATTCTACCTAGTTTTACTGCAGTCTCCATCTATATTGATATAATGAAAATGAAAATCGTGGCATATCCTAAAGGACGTAGCCATCAACCACAGTAAACAAGTCGTTGATTTTCTAGGCACCACTTATACTTTCAGTATTTTGCCATTGCTTTCTGAACGGTGATGTCTATTTTTACCTGTTGTAAAAATCCCACTGAAATGAATTTGCTTCCAAACTTGCCCACCGTGGGTTTTGAACCAGGTACGCTTGGGTTTGTGATCTAGCTCACTACCACTTGAGCTACAGACGCTCTAAAAGATAGCTAAATATTATAGCTTTTAGTGTTTAGTATTTAACATCTATCAGGTGAAGATTGAAATATTATTCTTAATCATCAATTCTCTGTTTTTATTCTCTGCAGGTGGTTCTAGCTGAGAACGAGCATCATCCTTACAATGCTCACATTCAGTTTATAAATGAACAAGAAGGAACAGTGGTCGTTTTCGTGGAAGAGTTAGGTGTCAAGTAAGTAGTATGATCAATTTTAGTCAAAAATATTGTCACCAACCTATTTCTCAATATTCTTCAATGTCATAAGAGTACCACAGAATGATTTATCATGCCTTACATGTATGTGACCTGGCGGCTGTGTAGACCGAATTAACCTATGTTAACAGCATATTATTCAGTAACAGGAACATAGATTAACACACGATTGCCAGTAACGAGGCTGAGGCAGTAAGCGAAGAATATATGCATTGTCAATAACGACACGAAGATTGCCCAGCAACTGCAGAGGCTGAGGCAGTAAAAGCGAAGATATAATAATGCATTGTCAATAACGACACGAAGATTGCCCAGCAACTGCAGAGGCTGAGGCAGTAAAAGCGAAGCTGTAATAATGCATTGTCAATAATCACTGATCTTAAAAAACAAAATCAACAGGATAATACCGTAAATCAGCATTTCCCAAACTCAGGTCCGCAAGGTACTCACAGGAGTCCTCCGTCGGTTGAAGAAATATTATAATCTTTGATCATTTCAGACCCAAAAAAAAAAAATGAATTATAGGCCTGATGTTTTCTTTGTAGTTTATTAAAATGTTAAATTGCAGACATTGTTTAATATTGTAACACAGATATTTCATATATGTCAATTTTCATGTATAGAAACTTTGGGGATCCTGGCAGCAACATGTAGTTAGAAGGGGATCTGTGGCAGCAACATGTATTTAGAAGGGGATCTGTGGCAGCAACATGTATTTAGAAGGGGATCTGTGGCAGCAACATGTATTTAGAAGGGGATCTGTGGCAGCAACATGTATTTAGAAGGGGATCTGTGGCAGCAACATGTATTTAGAAGGGATCTGTGGCAGAACATGTATTTAGAAGGGATCTGTGGCAGCAACATGTAGTTAGAAGGGATATGTGCAGCAACATGTATTTAGAAGGGATCTGTGGCAGCAACATGTATTTAGAAGGATCTGTGGCAGCAACATGTATTTAGAAGGATCTGTGCAGCACATGTAGTTAGAAGGATCTGTGGCAGCAAAATGTATTTAGAAGGGATCTGTGGCAGCAACATGTATTTAGAAGGGGATCTGTGGCAGCAACATGTATTTAGAAGGGGATCTGTGGCAGCAACATGTATTTACAAGGGGATCTGTGGCAGCAACATGTATTTAGAAGGGGATCTGTGGCAGCAACATGTATTTAGAAGGGGATCTGTGGCAGCAACATGTAGTTAGAAGGGGATCTGTGGCAGCAACATGTAGTTAGAAGGGGATCTGTGGCAGCAACATGTATTTAGAAGGGGATCTGTGGCAGCAACATGTATTTAGAAGGGGATCTGTGGCAGCAACATGTAGTTAGAAGGGATCTGTGGCGCAACATATAGTTAGAAGGGGACCCGCGGTACTGTACAGTTTGTGAACCGCTGCTCTAAATGATCTGCAAGCAGCATTACACCTATTATGCACACTCAAATTTCAAGAGTGGTAATATAGTGTATACTGTCCTATTTTGGTATACCTGGCAATGAGACTGTGGATAGACAGCAATGAGACAGCTGACATATTGGAAAAGGCTAGCGGCAGACAACCACAGACAGACACCAATATGACATATTAGAAAACGAAAGGGCTGATAAAAATGGGTTACAATAACAAATGGACGGGAGATGACACTGATCAATAACAAAACAATATACCTACTACCAAGTCTTCTAACTGCTACACACTGGACATAACAGGATCACGTACCATCTGTTTAACAAGTACCAAATAGACTCAACTGACATATACACATGTGGCACCAGCAAGAGCACAAAAGACAAACATCCTACAAGAGTGCCCAACATACAATGTACAGAGGAAGCACACATGACCAACCCACATATCAGTCCAAGACAATTAAAAAGCTGACCACTACTTTAGAAGAAAACATGATTTCTGAGAACGTTGAAAGAAAAAAAAATCATGATTTTTGTCTATCTTTCGAGGTGAAAAAGACCAAACAAGAATAAAACTTGACAATTCGTTACATCAATAGTCAAGGCCATACTCCACAAACAAAATTGCATTTCAAAATCTTCTAAGCACGACCCACTATCCGGATTACGATATGGTAAATAGTTAGAGATCTCACAGTACTAGACCCTAGTTTCTGAAAGTTTGTCTTTCTCACTATTCTCTACCTTAAAGGAACGCTTGAATTGGAGATTCGTTTACAGTTCAATTCACTAGATTAGCGACGTCCAACGCTGCGGCTGCGTTATACATTCGTGCCTCCTATTTTACTCTGTCAGCGTTAGTGTTAATAGAATTTCACGGGGGAAAAAGTATTTCTGAATAACACTTTTTCATTTTTTTATCTAAGCACTCCCATAAATACAGTATTCCCAATTTTGCAAGTTTGTTTTCTTTTATAACCACTGCCTGAAATATTAAAGGATAAAGAGGGCTGGATCTTCTTCTTATCTCTAATTCTATCTTGCTTCCCAGCTTCAGGATAAGAAGAGATTTATAGAACGGGATTTTGGTGTGTGCTTCATAAACTTTTTTCGTAGCGTTATCTCTGTCCACCCTTTCCGTGGACTGCCTTTTGCTTTTTATTCACTGTATCGGAGTAACATTGCTCTTTGATGCGCTCTGTTTGTTGGTAATCTGCTTATGTGGCCAAACCATTTAATTTGTTGTTTCTTGATGAAGTTCAGCACTGATGTTGTACCCACTTTTTTCCTGATGTCTTCATTTCTCAATCGGTCTCTTCTTGTTACTTCCTAGAGTCAGCATAGCTGGTAAAATCTTCTGCTCTCCAAGACTTACAAAGACATTAGTATTTCCTACACGTAGATTGTTCTCTTAGTCAATATTCGCTCAACTATTGTACTACTATATAACGTTTGTTTTAATTCATATTCAAAATGTGTGTAAGAAAGAGATCGGAGCACACATATTTATTCACAAAAGTGCACTGATGATGGTCCAACCAATCAATCATATCGATTAATTAGACAGTAAGAACAAAAGTAAATAAATATATTTGATTCTACCAAATTTAAGTACACCAAACTAAAACTACAGTCTATTTAACACATCTTTCCTAAATGATGGTTGTTCTTTTCTCTTTCCATTTTACAATAATCATTTTTGTCTGTACTAATGTACAAAAGTTTTGTTGTTGTTTTTTTGTGTCTACAACTCGATCATTAAAACTTGATTTATCATGTCCATAATGCTCAATTTATCGTAGGAATAAATACAAGAAATAGATGCAGATTATAGTGAAAATATTTATTGAGACATTGTAATAGAAATAAATGGAGAGATTGTAGTAGAAATAAATAAAAGAGAAATTGTATTAGTAATAAGATTGTAGAAGGAAACGCATCCCAAACTAGCGAATGTCAGAGGGCCAGCCAATGGACAGAGCTGACATCGTGAACGCCCTCATAGAGCGTGGCCGCAGAGAAGACCTTCATCTAAACCAATCCACGTCAACTACTAGATTGCGAGAGCTGGGTTTGAAGATTGGTGTGGCAAGAAAAGAACTGTACAACAGGTATCGAGTCCTCATCAATCAAAATAGAACTGGTACGATCAGTCGCTGGACGCTGTTGGAGATATTGCGAAGGAGATCGGAGCACCTATGGACATGTCCGGAGTGCAATGAAGATATTCCAAACTGAAACTGAAACGCATCCCAAAACAATTGATGTATGACGAGCTTAAAGGGGACTGACGTCCAGCAGGTGGACAGAAAAACGCTTTAAAGACACTCTTAAAGTGTCTCTGAAATGCATCGATATAGACACAACGTGCTGGGAACCCCTGTCGCAAGATCGCCAAATGTGGCGATGTAACAAGACAAGAGAAACTCGCATAACTTAGCATCGTCTTGCCGTTGAGACACAGAGAAAACGAGCTGCGCGAAAAAAAGAACACACAACACCCACATGTCTAACCTTGATCATGTATAGGGATTGTGTTATAGATTGGACTCAACAGTCACCTCGCATACACCAGAGAAGTGTAGCAGCACATGTCTGAGGATGTTGTCATCATTGCTTACCATCGACGGTTATTATTATTATTTATTAGAAATAAATAAAAGATTGTATAGTTGGAATAACGTTTAAAACAGGGTTGAGACACATATTACAGACATGAACAATATTGTTTTTTAAAGTTATGCGATTAACATAAGTTAAATGGCAACTAAAATCAGTATGAACACACAGAAGATGAAATAATAACAGAAATTATCGATGTGGGGTACAAGCGAAGATAAGATGATATTAAAAAGAAAACTATTGTATTGATAATCCCTCCCCTGCGCTACACTACGTTGTACTACATCCTGAACAACACTTATCGACAAATAGCACTGCTGTTGCTAGGTGAATTGACCTGTACTCAAACGATTTAAAAAAATAAACATATGAAAAGTTATATTTCTTTGACGTACATACTTTTCAGATATATGTCCACCAGACATCTGGTCCACATTTTGTCAATTGTGTCTACATCCCTGTTCTAAGAAACACGATATTGCTGATAAAATAGTCCTAAACGCTGATAACTTTATCAATAATTCATCCGCTGGGAAATCGTTACTTCTGGTGGACTATTAGAATTTATGCATTGCTATTAAAATGTTGCTTAATTCCTAATCTAGACATTATAATAACAGAGACTATTTAAAGCTTCGCTAAGCTGAATGAATCAATATGATCGTTTTCTGTGTGATGTGGCAATGGCTATGTCTTCAATACATTATGGGATACTTACGTTCAAGTACATTTATAATTTTTTTTTCAGTATCAGTTTGCATGTATATTAATAGTTACGTGTCTTTATACTCTTGTAGTTATATAAAAGTGTTCCTTTATCTAGCGTTAGATTCAGTCTTTGGAAAAGTAAGAAATAAAAAGAAGAAAAAAATTGTAATACAAAAAATATATTGTTCAGTAACAAGCAACAAAATCTTATTTTGTAAGTCATGGATCATATTTAAGGACATATTGTTTGTTCGATCAGTGGTACTACTGATTTGTATGTGTGCAGCAGGATACAGTGTTGTGTATGTTGGATAAGTCGGATGACACCTTGTCAATTGTTAAAGATAATTAATTACAATTCTTATTCAAATGATAAAAATATTTTCTACCAACGCTATATTACCAGTTTCCAAACTTGGTCCCTGACAGCAACACACAACAGAAAGCTTACCACGTGTGAAATGAAATGCTTGAGGAAGGCAGTGGGAGTCACCAGGAAAGACAGACTACGTAATGAAGCAGAAGCAGAGTGAGCATGACTTCATGCACCGAATACATCGAAAGACAACAAATGCAGTGGTTTGGACATTTAATGATAATGAAATACAATCTACCACCAATAACAGCATACAATAAACATATATCAGGTACTAGAGCGAAAGGAAGGCCAAGAAAAAGATGGATAGACAGTATCAAAACCACACTAAATAAGCACAAATATAACACAAGGGCGACTCATCTGGCCCTAGAACGCAAATTAAAGCTCCCACCCTACACTTAATGGCAAGAGTGGACAACCAATTCCATCATCCATCTGGAGATAGGCAATCAACAATTCCTATTTATTTATTTTGTTGACATCTGTCAGTTGTGACATTTTTTGGGTATCTTTCTCATATCTTGCCTTGTATTATCATACTTTTTAATGCTTTTTTCCTTTAATCCTGTTTTGTCTCCTTGTACCGTGTGCAGTTTCGTACATGGTGTCATTAACTGCCTCTGTTATTTCTGTGGTCCACTTTTTGCGTGGTCGACTTTGTATCCACTGTATCGGAGTAACATTGCTCTTCAATGCGCACTGTCTGTTCGCAATCTACTTATGTGTCCGAACCATTTAATTTGTTATTTATTTAAGAAATCAGTGCTGATGTTTATCCACTTTTTTTCAGACGTCATTTATAAACTGGTCTTTTCTTGATACTCCCAGCATTCTGCGTAGACACTTCAACTCTGTCGCGACTACTAAAGGGTTTTAAGCCGAAGGATTGACTTCATTACATCGTGTTTTATCCTATATGACTCGGTCCCTTTCCGCAGAAATGGCACACCATCTGCCGAGAATATTGCACAAAGCACGAACTCCGTAGCTCTGGTAACAATCCTAGTGGTCTCTGGAAATTAAAAAAAAAGCACTAATGAACAGAACGGCGCGTCCCGGATTCGAACTTTCGACTCGCAAGGCAAGGGCCACGTAGCCACATAAACCACAGTTTTCTTCTATCGTTATCTCATATCAGTGTCCATGTAATACGAACTATACTACAATATGCGACTTTGTATTGTAATACTTAGCAACATTTCTCTGATTTTACGCTCACATTATTTAATATAGAGCAAACAAAACTATTAACAAATGTTTTCTTTTGTGCTTGTTTCTGTTTACAGACGATCAATAGCTGTCAATTCTATTCGACCCCTGCCGTTACAGTCTCATAGACCTGGTAAGTAAAACATGCCTTATTAGAATAAAGTATTGATTGTGATTGCAATGTAATATAATTGATTTGATTGATTGATATCACCATCATAGCACTTTGGTGAGTAACCATGAGTGCTCCGATTTCTTTCGTACACTGAAAGATCGCAGCGGAAGTGCACGAACTCCGTAGCACCGGCGTGGATACCCGATGTAAGTTAGAAGATGGTGAAAATATTTTGTAGGAATTTTACTTTTCAATCTTTCTAATGAATTTTGCGCGGTCAGCGGCTTTCCAGCCTGCTCTTCGAGATTTTGAACTGTCAAGGTTTTTTACGTTTTCAGTTTTTATCGTCCATTTCCGATAGGACTAGAAACTCGATCTCATCTACACTAAATCAGGGATCTCTGAAAATATATCCTGATGGCTCCACGAGGAAGTGAAACTGGTACCTTTGTAACGAGAGGCGAGCACATAACCTGTCTGCAACGGAGATCCCTTAAGATAATACAATCTGGTAGAGTGCTGTTTTAGTGGCTTGTTCATAAGTCTATGCAGAATACTAAAAATAAACTGGCAGGACAATATTCCAGCGAAGTTCTCACAAGAGCAAAGATCCCAAGCGTCACCACCCGGTTGCAGAAGGCCCAAGTAAGAAGGGTCGGTCACGTTGCTCGAATGCCTGATAAACGCATCCCAAAACAGTTGATGTATGGCGAACTTGAAGGGGGCAGACGTTCTGCTGGTGGACAGAAAAAACGCTTTAAAGACATTCTTAAAGTGTCTCTGAAATGTTTCGATATAGACACCACGTGCTGGGAATCCCTAGCGCAAGACCGCCAAATGTCGCGCTGTAACAACAAAAGAGAACTCGCATAGCTGAGAATCATCGTGTTGTTGAGGCACAGATAAAACGAGCTGAGCGAAAAGACAGAACACACAACACATACGTCTAACCTTGATCATGTATGCCCCACCTGTGGTAGCGGATTCTGTTCTAGGATTGAATCTACAGTCACCTCTGCACACACGAGAGGTGCAGCAGCACACGTCTGAGATTGTTGTCATTATCTATTGCGATGGACGGCTATTATCATAGATGGACATTTAACATGGCAGTGGGAAAACATATGTGTGAATATAAGTGTTACAGATGAGTCCTTCCATAAACCATAGATAGAGAAGAAAACAAATAGATTCTCTCAGAAAGAACTCAAAATCAAAGAAAACTGGCTGATGCTACATATAAGAATGAGAAAGTTGGAAGTATTTTGGACATATTTAAAAAATAAATAAAACAAAGCTTGGAAAAGACCATTATGAAATGAGACATACAGGAAGATCACATGGAAAATGGATTCATTTTGAAACTGATTATGTGAGCGACTGCAGAGACAGGGCATCTGGCCTATAAGAGAAATTCTGAAGGGCTATTGGAGAGAAGGTGGCAAGTCCTGCTCAGGACAATTTATTTGATGATGATGTGCATCATACAGTTATAGCGATCTTGCTCAATCTTCAGACACGGGATCGTAACGCTACAGTGATTAATGCTGGATTCCATTATGACAACTCGTCTGTTTCAACCTGAGCAATGAACATCAGAAAAAAAAGTGTGAACAAATCGAGCTCATTGATTTATTCAAATCTCACTGGTTGTGTGACACATAAGCATATGCAACAGATGATTTGAATAGGATAGTCAACATTTCAAAATCAATCATGTGATGAAAGGAATATATAATATGTATCAAACCGCCCTCCTTAATCAATAATTATTTTTAAAGCAATAACAACAGAATTAAAACATACTATGAAATTATTTTATTTTACTGCTGTTTCTTATATTTCATATTTAACTGGCTTTGTGTGTGTTTGTTACATTATCTTTGTTGACCTTGAAAAGAGCTTATTGTTATAGTTTATAACTTCTTCTTCTTTTCTTCAAACGCTCCATATCGACCACTTGTTAACGCACACTCTCTGTGTGATATGTATGTAATCCTAGCCTAAGTGCGATTGTACGCTGTGCCAGTTATGCGCCTACAAGTAGGCCAACCCATTCGATTTCTGCTACACTTTTTATTTACTAGGGTAGCTTCCTAGGCCCCTACCTCAGTCGCCTCTTATGACATGCCTTTCAGGTCACATTGTTACTATTCTTTGCTCCCCTCTCTAGCTCCGGCAACACACGGGCGTCCGTTTATATCAAGAGATATCTTTGCTATTTCCATCGTGGTTGGTCCTATTCTTAGACAGCTTATTTCATATCCCAACTTGATCACTGACTCTAGTCTGTTACAGATATCTTGTAGCAGATATGCCCCACACACTTCGATCACTGACTTCTAGTCTGTTACCAAGATATCACTTTGAGTAGCAGATATCCACACCTTCGATCACTGACTTCTAGTCTGTTACCAAGATATCACTTTGAGTTGAAGCAGCGTCCTGATTACCTCTTGTTCACTAACTTCTGTCATTTTATTTATTTATTATTTTGTTTACCTCATAGATGCTGGAGGAAGTCAAAATTGCTGCACTCAATAATATTTGTTTTCCTTCACCCGCTATTGTTCCAGATGTAGTACTAATGCATATGACTTGTTTGCGTGAAGGCTTGTTTTATTTAACAGGAGTGTCTTTTGCCATTCTGGCAAGTTTAACTCCGACTTCAGGGGTACCTGTAATTTAGATCACCAAGTGAAGTATTCCCCACCTCGCCAAGGTCAGTGTAGTGGTGTGCTTTACAAGTTATTACCACCACTGAAAACATGAATGAATTAAATGCATAAACAAACTTATTGAACGTTGGTACAGTGACGTAGCTCCCAGCAAATTCAAGGTCTTGTGTACACAAACGCTTTAGTAGGACGTAGTCCGAAATTCAGATTGTGTACAACCTTTAGTAATAAGGAAGACATTATTGTGTTAAAATTGTTTCTGATTTTGTTAAGGATTAAAACTTATTTAATCTGAAGCACATGGCTCAACATAAGAAAGAATTTATCTTGTTTTGGTTTTATCTTGTTTTGGTTTTATTGTCATTTGGTCTGGGACAAACATTTTCAAAAATAGGAATAAACTTCTAAGAGTGATTAGTCTGGTCTCAAGCATAGTCTTGTGTGGATAAGATATCAGAGGTGAGACATCTACACTGCAGATTACTTCTGTGCAGTTAATGAATTAAATCAACGCAATACTTTATTTGTCTACTACATCAAGATAGGATTTTTTTTTAAATACATGGTTTTCAAGTATGTATCTCATTTGATTTGTTTTTTAAAATCTTTTTAAGCTATTTGTAATTTTTTTAATTATTATTTAACATTGTTCAACACAATCTTTCTCCCAATATTATGTTATCATTGTCAAACCAGGACGCTTACATTAAACAATAGGGGACAAAAACTAATCAATAGAAATGAAGTGTCTACGCAGAATGCTGGGAGTATCAAGGAGACTGGTTTAAAAATGAAGACAGGAAAAAGTGGGTACAACATCAGTACTGAATTTCATCAAGAAACAACAATTTACGCGGTTCGGGCACATGAGCAGATTGCTAACAGATAGCAGCAATGCTCAGAGAGCAATGCTATTCCGATACAGTGATACCAAGCAAAGGTC
The DNA here is from genome assembly GCA_020796225.1 of Arion vulgaris. Taxonomy (NCBI): domain Eukaryota; kingdom Metazoa; phylum Mollusca; class Gastropoda; order Stylommatophora; family Arionidae; genus Arion; species Arion vulgaris. The sequence continues at coordinate 24,797,915 of CM036766.1, read as the reverse complement.
GTACACGCAAGGTCTTACACGCAAAAGGTGGAACTCAGAAATAACATAGTCGGTGAAAACACTATTTATGAAGTACACACAAACACCCATAAATCTCTTGTTATCCTGACTGTGAGACAAAACAGGATTAGAAAGAAACGTCACAAATCGTGAATATTTTCTCTAATAATTCAACAATAATGGAGATTCTATAAAAGAAATCAGATGGGAAACTATTTCAGAGAGTGGTTAGAATGATGATACTATGGCATAACACAAGTACAACTTCTGAGGGCACGCAATAATTTGTCACCGGGAATATTTGGATGTGAATCATTAAAATTAAAAATATTGAGAGCATGCATTTTGCCAGTGGCTACTTATGGTTGTGAATCATGGACTATTACACAAACAGGAACGAAAATACAGTCCTAGGAAACTAAATACTACGAAACTAAATACTACGAAACTAAATACTACAGAAAGATCCTACGAATACCATGAACAGAAAAAGAAAGAACACTGATGTCCTGAAAGAACTGAATGTTAAAGACAATTGGCTGATAAACAAGATACTGTACAGAAAAATTAGATGCTTTGGTCACATCAAGCGTCACGATGGCCTGGAGAGAACAATATTAGAGGACAGGGTCCCAGAACGCAGAGGCAGACCAAGAAGAAGATGGCTATAAGATATTAAAGAAACCATGAACATGACCATTGACGAAGTGGGTGAACTGGCAAGAGACAGAGTGAATTTCAGATGGCTGCGAAGAGAGCAGCGTCCTATAAAAGATATGCACCTTGATGATGAATCATTGATAATTACACAAGTTTTTAAGATAAAGTTGAATAATTTGACCGTAGTAATCTTGTGTGTGCTTGTTTTAAGGCACTTTGTAAGCTAATATTCATTTTTGTGCGGCTTTTCTTGATGCCGTCGCTCCATCCTTTGCGTGGTCTTCCTCTTTCTTTGTAATCATTATACTTTTCTTTGTTGCTCTCTGTGGTAGGCGATACCAGGGCATTCTTGTCAGGTGTCCAAACCATTTAATCTATTCTTGTATGAATTGCATGACTGGTTTCAACAAAACTGGTTTTGAAAAAAGGTCAAAGTTGTGATGTGTGAAAAATATCGGTTTTATCATAAGAAAACTGCTGAAGGGCTAACAGAAGTAAATCTTTCTCTCTTGTCACCTTGTCAGTCTCAGGTTGGTAGATTCTCCTACTGTGCTAATCTAAGACGGTATGGTAAATAAGTGATGTGGCCCAGGAACATAAAGTCCCTTTCATATAATTATGGACTGATAGACAAAGACAAGTACATTGCAGTACGGAAAGCAAGCCTTCACGCAAAACAGTCAGCGACATCATATTAAGCACCTTGACTACTCTTGAATTGTAGCGGCGGGCGCAAAAATAAAAGCTCCGATATTGACATTTTTGCGGTCACGAAGTTACACTGTCAACTATCGCCATCTTTCTTGACTCTTTCCTCCCCCCACTCCAGTATGTCCATCTTGCGCCCGCAGCGCTCTCTTCCCCCGGCCTCCTTCTCCCAGTAGGGTTCCCTGTACCAAGTGTTGTTTTTTGTTTCGGAACTGTCTTACCAAATGATGAATATTTCGAAAGTACACATTAACCATTTGAGTAGTTAGACTTTGACAGTTATCCAACATAATCCTGTAGACACTGTCCACAAAGGAACACGCCTTACGGCAACTTTTTTCCCCGTGTGAATAGCCTAGCAACCGCGCCCATGATTTTGAATGTAGTTTATATGCAAAGTTTATACATATTCCATTTATGCAGATCACTTCATTGGTAGTACTTGGAGTTTTGTACTTGGATATTTGTACTTTTTGTTGTTGTGATAATCAAGACACTTTAAGTGATTGATTTGTTTTCAGATTATTAATGATGACTGTGATGAATTTTTATGTGCACTTTTGCCTTTGATGTTTTTTTTAACACCTGTCGGGGAGGTAACGCCCACATTTGAGAGTAGCTAGATTAATGAAGGGCAACAGAGTTTGCATAGGGAGAAAATAATAAACCCGTAACATATGTCTCTGCCATATTGTGTGTGTGTACTATAGTGTATATGTGTGTGTTTCGCTACCATAGTGTCGTATGTCATTACCATAGTGTCGTATGTCATTACCGTAGTGTCGTATGTCATTACCGTAGTGGCGTATGTCATTACCGTAGTGTCGTATGTCATTACCGTAGTGTCGTATGTCATTACCGTAGTGTCGTATGTCATTACCGTAGTGTCGTATGTCATTACCGTAGTGTCGTATGTCATTACCGTAGTGTCGTATGTCATTACCGTAGTGTCGTATGTCATTACCGTAGTGTCGCATGTCATTACCGTAGTGTCGCATGTCATTACCGTAGTGTCGCATGTCATTACCGTAGTGTCGCATGTCATTACCGTAGTGTCGCATGTCATTACCGTAGTGTCGCATGTCATTACCGTAGTGTCGATGTCTTACCGTAGTGCCGATGTCATTACCGTAGTGCTGCATGTCATTACCGTAGTGCCGCATGTCATTACCGTAGTGCCGCATGTCATTACCGTAGTGCCGCATGTCATTACCGTAGTGCCGCATGTCATTACCGTAGTGTCGCATGTCATTACCGTAGTGTCGCATGTCATTACCGTAGTGTCGCATGTCATTACCGTAGTGTCGCATGTCATTACCGTAGTGTCGCATGTCATTACCGTAGTGTCGCATGTCATTACCGTAGTGTCGCATGTCATTACCGTAGTGCGCTGTCATTACCGTAGTGTCGCATGTCATTACCGTAGTGTCGCATGTCATTACCGTAGTGTCGCATGTCATTACCGTAGTGTCGCATGTCATTACCGTAGTGTCGCATGTCATTACCGTAGTGTCGCATGTCATTACCGTAGTGTCGTATGTCATTACCGTAGTGTCGCATGTCATTACCGTAGTGCCGCATGTCATTACCGTAGTGCTCATGTCATTACCGTAGTGCGCATGTCATTACCGTAGTGCGCTATCATTACCGTAGTGCGCTGTCATTACCGTAGTGCCGCATGTCATTACCGTAGTGCGCATGTCATGACCGTAGTGTCGATGTCATGACCGCAGTGTCGATGTCATGACCGCAGTGTCGCATGTCATGACCGCAGTGTCGTATGTCATTACCAGTAGTGTCGATGTCATTACCGTAGTGTCGCATGTCATTACCGTAGTGCCGCATGTCATTACCGTAGTGCCGCATGTCATTACCGTAGTGCCGCATGTCATTACCGTAGTGTCGCATGTCATTGCCGTAGTGTCGCATGTCATTGCTGTAGTGTCGTATGTCATTACTCGTAGTTCGATGTCATTCGTAGTGTCGCATGTCATTGCCGTAGTGTCGCATGTCATTGCCGTAGTGTCGCATGTCATTGCCGTAGTGTCGCATGTCATTACTCGAGGTCGCATGTCATTACTGTAGGGCCGGCATGTCGTACCGTAGTGCCGCATGTCATTACTGTAGTGCGATGTCTTACCGTAGTGTCGCATGTCATTACGTAGTGTCGCATGTCATTGCCGTAGTGTCGCATGTCATTGCCGTAGTGTCGTAGTGGTTAAGCCCTTTGACTTGTGAGCCGAAGGTTGTAGGTTTGAATCCGGACCGCGCCATTCTGTTCATGAGTGCAATTTTTCCAGAAATACCGAGGAATGTTGCTGAAGCTACGGAGTTAGGGCTTTGTGCAATACTCTCGGCAGGTGGCGGGCCATTTCTGCGGAGAGGAACCGAGCCGTATGGGGTAAAACCCGGTACAGTGAAGTCCATCCTTCGGCTTTAAAACCCTTTGAGCTTTACCGTAGTGTATATGTGTGGCTACTTTAGAGTGTGTGTGTCGCCACTGTGATATATATGAAAGTAAACAATACATTCAATGCTTTGCTTATTTAACAAATATTGCTCTTGGAAGAAATTATAAGAATCAGATTAATGGAGGTTGATAATTTCTTTTCTTGTCCTTCTCTGCTTTTGCCGCTAGGCGTGCAGGTTTAACCTATGATCAGTTTCCGAGATAATGCACGCTCGGTCGCTTGATATTGTGTGGTAGGTATTGTAGAGTTTAAGATGTCTGTAACTCCATCAACCCATCTTTTTCTTGGTCTGCCCTTTCTCTTGATGATTCCATTTTCAGGTTGTACGCTCTTGCAACTGGTGTATTCGGGTTCGATCTGACCAAGTGGCCAAACCATTTGAGTCTCTGTTTTTCAAAAATCTAATAGCAGGTGTTGTCGACTGTTCTTCTAATTTCTCATTCTTATATGGTCTCTGTTTTATTTACTGCAATCCTCTGCATTTCATTTCGCATGTGGTAATTTTCCTTTGTTGACTTAATGCCAACTGATATTAAAATAATGATTTGCGTGGCTCAGTGTAAGTTAGCTGGAACTCGATTTGGCGTGCCGTATAACTGGTTTTAAAACTATACTTTCTGTCGAAAGAGATTATGGATTGCTCAATGTACATGTAAATTCTTTTATTAACTAAGCAAAAAAAAGTAAATAACATCGATCGACATGCTACGCAATGATGATAATATCAAAAGTATCAGTTTAAATAATTAAAATTTAAAAAAAATACAATTTCAATGTGAACCAAGAAAGGGCAGTGACAAATGGTTTGTTGCGATTGTATTATATATGTGTACCTAACACAAGTTATTATCTCGACAATGACATTGTAATATCTATTAAATCACTCATTATAGTTATAAATACATTTGGAAAAGAGCATCTCACTTCTAAGTCAACAACAGATCTGATGCCATGATCACATAATTCTATTGTATGTTCTAGTAGGCAGTCTTCTTCTACTTCTTTCTCGTTTGTTCTCATTTTCCAGTTGCTTTCTCTCTCGTTTGTTCTCATTTTCCAGTTGCTTTCTCTCGTTTGTTCTCATACTCCAGTTGCTTTCTCTCTCGTTTGTTCTCATACTCCAGTTGCTTTCTCTCGTTTGTTCTCATACTCCAGTTGCTTTCTCTCGTTTGTTCTCATACTCCAGTTGCTTTCTCTCGTTTGTTGCATACTCCAGTTGCTTTCTCGTTTGTTCTCATACTCCAGTTGCTTTCTCTCTCGTTTGTTCTCATACTCCAGTTGCTTTCTCTCGTTTGTTCTCATACTCCAGTTGCTTTCTCTCTCGTTTGTTCGCATACTCCAGTTGCTTTCTCTCTCGTTTGTTCTCATACTCCAGTTGCTTTCTCTCTCGTTTGTTCTCATACTCCAGTTGCTTTCTCTCTCGTTTGTTCTCATACTCCAGTTGCTTTCTCTCTCGTTGTTCTGCATACTCCAGTTGCTTTCTCCTCGTTTGTTCTCATACTCCAGTTGCTTTCTCTCTGCTTTGTTCTCATACTCCAGTTGCTTTCTCTCTCGTTTGTTCTCATACTCCAGTTGCTTTCTCTCTCGTTTGTTCTCATACTCCAGTTGCTTTCTCTCGTTTGTTCTCATACTCCAGTTGCTTTCTCTCTCTTTTGTTCTCATACTCCAGTTGCTTTCTCTCTCGCTTGTTCTCATACTCCAGTTGCTTTCTCTGCTCTTTGTTCTCACTCCAGTTGCTTTCTCTCTCTTTGTTCTCATACTCCAGTTGCTTTTCGTTTGTTCCATACTCCAGTTGCTTTCTCTCTTTGTTCTCATACTCCAGTTGATTTCTCCTCGTTTGTTCTCATACTCCAGTTGCTTTTCTCTCGTTTGTTCTCATATCTCAGTTGCTTTCTCCGTTTGTTCTCATACTCCAGTTGCTTCTCTCGTTTGTTCTCATACTCCAGTTGCTTTCTCCTGTTTGTTCTCATACTCCAGTTGCTTTCTCTCGTTTGTTCTCATACTCCAGTTGCTTTCTCTCCTGCTTTGTTCTCATACTCCAGCTGCTTTCTCTCCGCTTGTTCTCATCTCCAGTTGCTTTCTCCTCGTTTGTTCTCATACTCCAGTTGCTTTCTCTCCGTTTTGTTCTCATACTCCAGTTGCTTTCTCGCTTGTTCTCAACTCCAGTTGCTTTCTCTCTCGCTTGTTCTCATACTCCAGTGCTTTCTCTCGCTTGTTCTCATACTCCCGTTGCTTTCTCCTCGCTTGTTCTCATACTCCAGTTAGTTTCCTCGTTGTTCTCATACTCCAGTTGCTTTCTCCTGCTTGTTCTCTACTCCAGTTGCTTTCTCTCTCGCTTGTTCTCATACTCCAGTTGCTTTCTCTCGTTTGTTCTCATACTCCAGTTGCTTTCTCTCGTTTGTTCTCATACTCCAGTTGCTTTCTCTCTCGCTTGTTCTCATACTCCAGTTGCTTTCTCTCTCGCTTGTTCTCATACTCCAGTTGCTTTCTCTCTCGTTTGTTCTCATACTCCAGTTGCTTTCTCTCTCGTTTGTTCTCATACTCCAGTTGCTTTCTCTCTCGCTTGTTCTCATACTCCAGTTGCTTTCTCTCTCGCTTGTTCTCATACTCCAGTTGCTTTCTCTCTCGCTTGTTCTCATACTCCAGTTGCTTTCTCTCTCGCTTGTTCTCATACTCCAGTTGCTTTCTCTCTCGTTTGTTCTCATACTCCAGTTGCTTTCTCTCTCGTTTGTTCTCATACTCCAGTTGCTTTCTCTCTCGCTTGTTCTCTACTCCAGTTGCTTTCTCTCGCTTGTTCTCATACTCCAGTTGCTTTCTCTCTCGCTTGTTCTCATACTCCAGTTGGTTTCTCTCTCGTTTGTTCTCATACTCCAGTTGCTTTCTCTCTCGCTTGTTCTCATACTCCAATTGCTTTCTCTCTCGCTTGTTCTCATACTCCAGTTGCTTTCTCTCTCGCTTGTTCTCATACTCCAGTTGCTTTCTCTCTCGCTTGTTCTCATACTCCAGTTGCTTTCTCTCTCGCTTGTTCTCATACTCCAGTTGCTTTCTCTCTCGCTTGTTCTCATACTCCAGTTGCTTTCTCTCTCGCTTGTTCTCATACTCCAGTTGCTTTCTCTCGCTTGTTCTCATACTCCAGTTGCTTTTCTCTCGCTTGTTCTCATACTCCAGTTGCTTTCTCTCTCGTTTGTTCTCATACTCCAGTTGCTTTCTCTCGTTTGTTCTCATACTCCAGTTGCTTTCTCTCTCGCTTGTTCTCATACTCCAGTTGCTTTCTCTCTCGCTTGTTCTCATACTCCAGTTGCTTTCTCTCTCGCTTGTTCTCATACTCCAGTTGCTTTCTCTCTCGCTTGTTCTCATACTCCAGTTGCTTTCTCTCTCGCTTGTTCTCATACTCCAGTTGCTTTCTCTCGTTTGTTCTCATACTCCAGTTGCTTTCTCTCTCGTTTGTTCTCATACTCCAGTTGCTTTCTCTCTCGCTTGTTCTCATACTCCAGTTGCTTTCTCTCTCGCTTGTTCTCATACTCCAGTTGCTTTATCTCTCGCTTGTTCTCATACTCCAGTTGCTTTCTCTCGCTTGTTCTCATACTCCAGTTGCTTTCTCTCGCTTGTTCTCACTCCAGTTGCTTTCTCTCGCTTGTTCTCATACTCCAGTTGGTTATAGCATGATGCAAACTTGAGAACGGAAAATAGACACTAAACAAATATTGACGTATACACGTTCTTGGCAAAGATCAAACATATCACAAAGAGTGATTAAAATTGGTTGTAAAGAACGAATGCAAAGAAGAAGAAGGAGATCATCACCTTCATTAGATAATCACCACATGCACAAAGCCCAACATCTCATATTTGCATCTCAAGGGCATTTCACTTCAGTCCACAAATATTTGTAAAACATGAAATTGCTAATATTGTTATGTACAAAATGAAAATAAACACTTTAAAAAAAAAAATTAACAAATATTGAGTGTCTTAGGACCAAAAAAAACAAGTTACCAAATATAGGATTGTATACAAAAACCTTTTTTTTTTTTTTTATGTAGCCCAGCTGGCGAACGTTTTTCAGAGCACAGCCTGCTAGCTCTCCAAACAAAAATAGCTTTACTTGGTCGTGTCTTTTTCAAACAGCGTCGACTACATAGAACAGATATATCAGGTCAGATTCGATGTACGGTGCAGTTGGACTGCAAAGGGCACACAAATTAATTTTGAATCTTTCCAGTGATTTAGGGAAATCCGTGAATTACACGTTGCACAATCAGAACTTGTTGGTGTCTGAGGGGCAAAGTGAGGAGTGTTTAAACCTGCTAGCCCGGAGCCACGCTAACCCGGAGCCACGCTAACCCGGAGCCACGCTAACCATCATCATACATACCCTTCGACATATGTTGAAAGAGACTGAGCACGTATTAATCTGCCCATAGTGATATAACATCGGTTCACTAACCAATGACATTCACTACTGCTGTGTTGACATCCACTCATATAATAAAACATTGTAACTTGAATACAGGACAATAGATACACAATTTTTAGAGCGTATCTTTGAAGGCAACACTAACAGCTGAATACGTTAAAAACGTTTAGAAGTTGTACCACCTACATTAAATAGCCCCTTACAACTTATTTATCTCAAATGTATGCGAAAGATTTTATTACCACGGCTTCAAATCTGAGAATTACTTGTTTGACTGCTATCATTTATTATCATTCTAAGCAAGGCATTAAAATTAAATATTGAACATATTTCTTTGAGACTAGAAGGTGTGCAAATGTTAACTACTCATTTTAATAGTACACTAATAGTAGAGGTTTTAGACTGGTGGTTACATTTTTGGGTTATAAGTTGGCCAGTTTTCATTATGATTTCTTGGTTAAAGGAGATTTTATAACTTCAAGTGATGCAGTATTAAACAATGTTTTATGCGAACCAAAGTTATGGATAACTTTAGTAGATAATCTTTATATGTTTACAGGTGACTCCCATCCATCACTTCCTGTGGCAGAATTGGGTAAGTTGTTTATTTAGATCTATTATAGCATATACTCTTATGTAATTTTTCGTTTAGTTCTCACTCGTGATCACCGCTTAGACTGATGTACCAGATTTCCCAATAAATTCTGCTGTTGTTTTTAGGGACTCCGTCCCTCCGTACAGCTTCTCATTTAGGTCGGTATTTTCCGGCCAGGCTTCGTTTCTCAGGCCTGCTAACAGTGGGCAGTCTTGCAGTAGGTGCTCTGATGGCCGATAGGGCATCCGTGAATATCACTACTTTGTTATCGTTTAGTTCATCAAATAGCTTGTCCTGAGCAGAACTTTGCCACCTCAACAGTCCTTTAAATTTATCTCGTAGGTCAGATGTTCTACCTCTGCAGTCGTTCAAACCACCAGTTACATCATTGAGACATCTTCTCCGTGGTCTTCCTCTTCTCTTTGCCGGTTTGTCTCCTTCCATAATTGTCTTCTCCAGCCATTAGTGTCTTTTTATTTGTCCAAAATACCTAAATTTTCTTTCTTTTTTGTTACATTAGCCAGTTGTTTTTTTTTAATTCTTTCTGGATAGATCTATTTGTCCTCTTCTCTGTTCTTGATATTCGAATGACTCTTCTGTAACATTTATATTCAAAAGCACATATGTTTTTCCACTGCCTTGCTAAATGTCCATGCTTCACACCCATACGTTGCCACTGAGAATATGCATGCTCTTAGTATTCTGATCTTTGTTTTCCTATCAGTTACGTTACTTCGTTTACCTACTCCTCACATTTGTGCCTCAACTTACTACTCCCTCACTCCCTCTGTTCTATTCAACATTTGTAGTTAGTGTATTGTAACTACAGCAACAGACAAAGTCTACGTTTCGACAAAATGGATTTTTAATTATCCGACACTTGGTTATGGAACACACACAAATGTGCAGACTGAATACTTTAAGAATCTATAACATGAAAAGATCACTCTTAATAATTCATTGGATATCTATTTTTTTATGGTGTTTATTGTATTAATGTACCATTTAAATGTGGTTTTGATTTTATCTGCCTGTTCTTATATTTCATTCATTCATCTTGTCAAACTTGTTTTTTTTTTTTGGTATTTTATTCTGAGACATATGTGATATCCTTTCACGACTTTCTATTCAAAATAAATGTTTTGTTGCATGAAACATCATGACATGTTGGAAGGCAACCATGCTAATCTTTACACAACAAACACGCCTTTTTTACTACTAGTCCCAGACCACATGGCCATATATAAAAAAAGGCAAATTCGCTGTGATATAACTAAAGACATCCCTCTGAAAGTTTAAAGGGCGTGCCTCGGCCACATTGAGGCTTAATCCATCCTCTAACAAAGAAACAAACAAACAAACAAGGCGAGTTAGAGATTCCTAACTTTATTTTCAAGATTACCTTTGTTCTGGTCACACACACAAATGTCATGACTTAAGATGAAATTTAGCTGCTAGTTTGGAAATACATTTTTATAATTATTTTTATTGGTAGGGGCTACATGTGAAACTTAGTAGAGCTTTCCTTGAGAGAGAGAACACCTGCGCAGAGGTCTATTTTGTTATCTATTAATACTTTTCGAAGATATACATATATATATACATTACACCTGATCGAACAAACAAGTGGATGATGAATAACATAATTGTCTGATCAGTGTATAATGGTTTGCACTGATGAGATTTGTAGTTGTGTTGCAATATGCAGGTAGGTTTCTTATACCTGCAGGATGCGGGGTTTTGTTTTGTCATTTTGTTTCGTGGGACATGCCCGCACAATCCTAGCTTTATCTGCGAACAGACAGTCTACCTTTTGTTACTCGATTAACATGATTTTATTTAGATAAGATGATTATCTAGTAAATGATTTAGTGAGTAGAATGTGGTAGTTGTAGTGTCTGGTAGTACATAGTAGTTGTGGTAGAATGTGGTAGTTGTAGTGTCTGGTAGTACATAGTATTGTTGTATTTGGGAGAATGTGGTAGTTGTAGTGTCTGGTAGTACATAGTAGTTGTGGTAGAATTTGGGGAAGTTGTAGTGTCTGGTAGTACATAGTAGTTGTTGTATGTGGTAGAATGTGGTAGTTGTAGTGTCTGGTAGTACATAGTAGTTGTGGTATGTGGTAGAATGTGGTAGTTGTAGTGTCTGGTAGTACATAGTAGTACATGGTAGTTGAGGTAGAATGTTGTAGTGTCTGGTAGTACATAGTAGTTGTGGTATATGGTAGAATGTGGTAGTTTTGGTATATTGCAGAATGTATTTTTAGTATGTTATAGATTGTAGTATGTAGTAGATTGCAGCAGTTGTAGTTTGGGGTAAAATGCAGCGTTTGTAGTTTGTTATAGAATTTAGCAGTTGTAGTTTGGGGTAAAATGCAGCGTTTGTAGTTTGTTATAGAATTTAGCAGTTGTAGTATTGTAGAATGCATCGGTTGTAGTTTGTGGTCGACTTTAGCGGTTGTAGTTTGTGATAGAACGTAATATCGTGTTTGTGATAGTGACAGGAAGTATGTTGTAGAATTGTAATACACGGTTTAACTATAGTCGTCCTGAATATCATTTGTGAATATTCACAAAATATAAACTATATATGTATTGCATTATGCATCCACTCCACTCCTCTTCCATTCTTTCATCCATCTCTCCTTATATCTCATTCGCTGTCTCCCTCTCTGGTCCTTTCATCCATCTCTCCTTATATCTCATTCGCTGTCTCCCTCTCTGGTCCTTTCATCCATCTCTCCTTATATCTCATTCGCTATCCTCCTCTCTCGTCTCCCTTCTTCTCTAGTTCATGGTTGTTGCTATCTAGATCTACCTCTTATCTAGATCTATCTCTAACAAAACATTCTGTCACCATTACTATACCCCAACTTCTTGCCAGTTGTTCACATCTTTATTCGGATTGCTAATTTCACATAACTGTTCATGAATTATCATTCGCCACTTCATTGCATTTTATTTCTTATTTTACTTACTGTTCTTGATAAAGACAGTTTCGATGAAACGTTGACTGTTCTCCAGTGATAATTTGTGCGGAACTAATTCAAGTTGTACACAGGTTGGGATTGTTAGTCCCAAGCCAAACCCCCAACATGGAGAACCAGGAAGAATTTTTTAGTCTGGTCTCACCTCAGTGACCTGTCCGGCCTGCCAGAAACAAACGTTTCCACCATCCTAGCCCACTTTATTATTGGAGCTCGCAAACCTCTCGCCACTACAAGGTAATGTCCTCATGGGTCGGAAATCTACACTCATGCTTGCACTCTTGAGGTATTCCTTGAGTAGGATCCATAAGGTGACGGCTGGTTCCATGCGCAGGCGTCATCATTCACAGAATTACAGTAATCTTCGTTCCAGCTCACATGGGTGTCATGGCAATGAGAGAAGCAGACAGGCTGGCTAATTCTGCCACCATATCTAGAGGTTAGCCAATGCTCACATGGGTGTCACGGCAATGAGAGAGAGCAGACAGGCTGGCTAACTCTGCCTCCATATCTAGAGGTTAGCCAATGCTCACATGGGTGTCATGGCAATGAGAGAGCAGACAGGCTGGCTAACTCTGCCACCATATCTAGAGGCCACCATATCTAGAGGTTAGCCAATGGACAGTTGACATTCTGAACACCCTCATAGAGAGTGGTCGCAAAGAGGATATTCATCTAAACCAATCCACGTCAACTGCTAGATTGCAAGAGCTTGGATTGAAGATTGAGTGGCCAGAAATGAACAGCACAACAGGTATATGAGTAGGCTCATCAATCACAATCGACCTGGTACGGTTAGTTGCTGGACGCTGTTGGGGATATTGCGAAGGAGATAGAATTCATGAACATGTCCGGAGTGCAATGAAGATATTCCAAACTGAAACATCAGTGTAGTTCTGTATGGTTCGATAAAGTACTGATTGATTGATTGCACATCACCATTGCTCTACGGTGAGTAACCATATGTGATCCGATCTCGTTCTTACACTGGATGATCTCAGCGGCTGTACACGAACGTAATAGCACAGGCGAGGGTCCACGATGTAATTTAGAAGACGGTCAAAATATTTGTAGGAATTTTTTTTAAACCTTTAAATGAATTTGTCCTGGCAGCGGCCTTTGTGGAATTATCTTCTCAATTTTAAACTGTCAATAGTTATTTTTATTTTTAGACAAAATAGAATGACCAGATGGAAGGAATATATATTTTCAAGAACTTTACAACCCTACTAAATTAACTGAATATATATACACAACAAAGGAAATTAAAGAAACAGAACCATATATATTGATCTAAGAAATTGAAACATCAATAAAGAACAGCCCGAACAATAAATCACCAGGTGCAGATGGCATACCCAACGAAGCAATTAAAGCATGCAAAGAAAAAGGTGTAAAATGGTTAAATATAATATTCACAGCCGCATGGACAGAAAGAAAAGTTCCAGATGACTGGCAAAAATCAGTAATAGTCCCATTGTGGAAAAATAAAGGCAATAAAAGAGAATGCGAAACATAGAGGCATTTCACTATTAAACCACACTGGTAAAATATACGCAAAAATATTAGGACAGCGCATAAGACACATCGTTGACCCACAAATAAGCCCATCACAGTTTGGATTTAGAAGAGTGGGATGCACAGACGCTCTATTCACTGTGAGACAACTGAGTGAAAAAGCAATAGAATATAATAAAGAGTTACACTTATTATTCATCGATCAAGAAAAGACATTTGACAGAATAGATATAAGTATTCTATGGGAAACACTAGAAATCTATGGGACCAAGGGACAACTGCTAGACAATATCAGAGCAATATATACAAATAGTCACAGCGTGGTAAGAACAACAGACGGAATGACAGACTCATTCGAAACAAAATCAGAAGTAAGACAGGATTGTGTGCTCTCACCTCTTCTCTTCAACATATATATATATAGGCAGAATAGTGAAAGAAGCACAGTGCGGAAAAGACCTTATTGACATAGACAATGATCACGACGACCAATTAAATAATCAAATCAACGATTACTTTTTGCAGACGACCAAAGTCTAATCTATGAAGATGAAGATCAGCTACATCATCACATGAATTCATTGCTAATAGCATGTAGGAAGTACAACATGAAAATCAACTAACAAAAGACCGAGACCATGAAAATCAGTAGAACACCAAGCCAAGCAAACATACAAATAGATAACACCAGAGTAAAGCAAGTTTCTGAATTCAAATATTTAGGCAGCATTTTCACACAGGACGGAAAACTCGATAGAGAAATAGAGACAATGTGTCAAAAGCAAATGCAGTGGCCTACCAGCTGGCACCATTACTACAACATCCAAAGATCAAGATGGAAGTGAAGACAGATGATAAAAAGTATTTTCCTACCAACACTTTGTTACTAGTGCCAAACTTGGTCTCTTACAGCAACACATCACAGAAAGCTCACCACGTGTGAATTGAAATGCTTGAGGAAGGTAGTGGGAGTCACCAGGAAAGACAGACTACGAAATGAGGACATCAGAAGCAGAGTGAGCATAACTTAATGCACGGAATACATCGAAAGACAACAAATGCAGTGGTTTGGACATTTAATGAGAATGAAATACAACCAACCACCAATAACAAGAGATCGGGTACTAGAACTAAGGGAAGACCAAGAAAAAGATTGTTAGACAGTATCAAGACCACACTACATAAACACAGATATAACACAAGGACGACTCATCTAGCCCTAGAACGCAAATTAAAGCTCCCATCCCTACGCTTAACGGCAAGAGTGGACAGACAACTACATCTTCCACCTGGGAATAGACAATAAAGGGTATATTTTACGTTCTAAATTTGAACACGGGACCTTCATTTGATCATCCGTCTCCGATAGGACTAGAAACTCGATTTCACCTACACTGAGATCATGGATCTCTGAAAAAATAACCTGATCACTCCCTGGGAGCGAACCGAGAACCTTCAGAACGAGAGGTCAGCACCGAATAAAGTACGCGTTTGGCTACAGTCAACACAAAGCATACAAAAATGTGTTCGGTTGTAGTTGATGAGATTTTGTATAGCTACGACTGGGTGCTGTTACCAACACAGACAGTTTCACCTGCCACATTTTCCCTCAAATTTGTACAGATTGATATGATAATTTTTTTAAATTAATTCACCTGCCTGAAGAGTTCATTATGTGAGCTCCTTAAATGACAATATATGAGATCAATAATTTTAGTAGGACGTGGATGATAGAGGTAACTAACTTGCCAGGTAAACTGCCTTCAAACAACAGGTTTTATTTAAAAGTATAGTTGTACTGAAATAAAATGGAAAACTTAATATGGTCGAGTAATGTGCGCATTCACTTCGCCACCCACATAAGTGCGCAGTTCTTTTCAGCCAGTTGAAAGTATCAACGTCAGAACAGTTAGATAGCAGCCTCGACGACGAGGTCGAATTTAGCTAAACGTTAATGTTTGCATAGTCATTCTCAGACTGGGCGAGCTGACTTAGCGGGAAGTGAATGTAGTCCGTTGTTTGACAGATCTTCTAAATGACACCGGGGAACCTCGCCCATGCTACGGAGTTCTTTCATTACCGCTGAGATTTTCCTGTGTAAGAAAGAGATTGGAGCACACGTTTGCTCACCGAAGTACAATGATGATGTTTCAAGCAATCAATCTTATCTATGTTTTTCGTCATTTCAGTTTTATGTTCAAACTTCGCTATTTCAATTTCAGTAATTATAATTCTAGTCATTTCATCTCTTAGTAATTTCAAATCTAGAAATTTAAGTTAAAGTATTTCCAGTTCTCACAATTTCAGTTTCCATAATTATAGATATTTTATTTCGATTCTAATAATTCCAGTAGTTTGTAGCTTCTATTCCAGTATTTTCAACTTTCACCTTTCCAGATAATTATAATTTTCGCGTTACCCCCGTGTGGTTCTGGGGCCCGCAAGGGAAGAAAGAATAGTACCACTGCGACCTACAAGGCATGTCGTAGGAGGCGACTGATGTACGGCCCTAGTAAATAAAAAGCATCGCAGAAATCGGATATGCTGGCTTACTTGTAGGTGCATAACTTACACAACGTACAAACTCGCTTAGGTTCAGATCACATACAAATTACTCAGAGTGGTTAACAAGTGGTCGATATGGAACGTTTGAAGAAGATAATTTTCGCTGTGTGTTTTCTCTTTTAATTATAATTCTTGCCATTCAAGTATTTCACTTGTTATTCTTTAATCTCTAGTTGTATGGCCGGTTAGTTCAGTTGGTTAGAGCGTCGTGCTAATAACGCGAATGTCGTGGGTTCGATCCCCATACTGACCAGTCTCATCCATTTTGGGGGGTCTCTGTGGCTGAGTGGTTAAGTCCTTTGCCTTGCGAGTTGAAGGTCGTGGGTTCCAATCCGGACCGCAGCCTTCTGTTCTCGAGTGCAGTTTTTTTCCAGAGACCCCTAGGATTGTTGCCGGAGCTACGGAGTTCGTACTTTGTGCAACACACGCGGCAGGTGGCATGTCATTTCTGTGGAGAGGGACCGATCCATATGGGGTAAAACCCGGTGCAATGATGTCAATCCTTCGGCTTAAAAACCCTTTAATCTCTAGTTATTTCAGTATTTCACTTGTTGATAGTATTTTCTATAGTTATTAGTTTTCATCAAAGAGAATCTCATACTTTAATGAAAAATGACACATTTTATTTAGAGTTAACAATATATAGGCATGGGTTTTATTGTAAAGCCCGCCTGCCCAGCGTTTCGTAGCGTGTTGGACGACAGGTGAGAGGCCCCCTGTGAATGCGGTTCAATTATGTGGACTGGCAGAAAAGCCACAGGTTCTCCAGATTTACGGCGTTCGTGGCACCGAAGCGAAGGGTTACGATGACCATGGCACCGAGCCGAAGAGCTCAAGTGCTTCTGGATCGGACAAAAAATTGTAAATATTAAATGTTTTTACATAAAAAGCAACATGACACGTACACGATCCTGGAACTTGTGTCCTTTGGGATCTGTTATTGGCAACTGAATCGACTTTATAGAACATCGAACTTACATATGGGATCTTCCTTGCTCAGTAGTCGATGTGTCTGCCTGCTTGTGGTTGATGTGACTCGATGGTGAAGCACTTCTTACGCTATTCATCATTTCGTCCAGTTCTGCTGGAACGACGTCCGAATCCGAACTTCTTATAAACGTTTTATAGATTCATAATCCACAGTCTATATGTTTCTTTTTAAGAGGTGGACGAGAGGTGTTATTGTTAACCTGGTATATATGCACGTCATCTAAAGACAATTGCTTTGTATCACATCCATCCTAAATGTCTCATATCTCTTTCCAGTTCTTCTACCTCATAGCTGTCAGAATGTTCTGTTGCTACCCTTAGCTTGGTCATCCCTTGCTTGGTCATCCCTTGCTTGGTCATCCCTTGCTTGGTCGTTGAGAAATCATATCAACCGTGAGCAGAACTTTGCCATTACAACAATCCTTCGGAATTTCTCTAATAGACCAGATGTCCCGCGTCTGCTGACGTCATGCATCGTCTTCGTTCGCCCGCTATAACTTCAGACGTAGTCAGGGAGCCAAGCATCTGACTGCTTTTTGCGTGAAGTTCTGCTTTCCTTATTATCACTGTCCCACCCCCAGCCATACAGGCTTACCTTCTCCGATCTCAGGGGTAACCGTCATGCTGAAATCATCAGCTACATCTTAAATACATCTTCTCCTTGGTCTTCCAATATCTTTGCCGGGATGTCTCCTTCCATAATGGTTTTCTCCAACCCTTCGTGTCTTTTTATATATCCAAAATACCTGAATTTTCTTATTTGTAGCATCAGCCAAATGTAGTATCCCTTATTATTGCCTGTTTTTTTTTTTCTTCCTATCCAGAAGCACTTGAGCTGAAAGCTCTTGGGCTCGGTGTCATGGACATCGTAACCCTTCGGCTCGGTGCCACGAACACCGTAAATCTGGGAAACCTGTTGCTTTTCTGCCAGTCCGCGGAGTTGAACCCGCACTTACAGAGGACTAGTCACCCGTAGTCCAACGCGCTACCAACACGCGGGGCACGCGGGCTATTATTTCCTCTAAACCAATATGACAGTTTTTTTTTTATATTAAAAATGTTCTTGCTGCCTGTAAGATCGCTTTTTAGGACGGTGTAGGATAGAGGGACTGGGCCTGTGAAATTAGTGGCCGCGTTGCTAGGGAAGTGAAGTCGCCTCGTTGCTAGTGAAGTCGCCTCGTTGCTAGTGAAGTCGCCGCGTTGCTAGTGAAGTCGCCGCGTTGCTAGTGAAGTCGCCGCGAAATGTTTTAGGTTACTATTTTTCTTATAATCACTTGACATTTTAAAAAAATCATTGCCCTTACCGTGGATTGAACACGGACCCTACATAGGAGCCGGGCTCTAATCATTTCTGCCAGACTCTTCTTTAATGCTACCAAAATATTTCAGTTCCCATGAAATAATATTTATATTCCATTTTTTCTAGATGTTCTAGATGTTGTAGGCTGTCTATATTGTTCCTCCTTTGTTTGTCCAGGGCGTTCCAAGAAATGTTTGCGTATCGCTGTTTCAAAAGATTAAATCGTGTTTAATTCATGTGTAATGATCCGTGTATGTTGCCACAGAAAAAAAAAACTAGTCCTCTTCTCAGAACGTTTACCATTATGAACATGTCTCTGTTATACCATACTTTCTGTATACTATTAACATCTGTATGGTAATGTTGTTTATGTATATGCATATATGTCTGCATATGTTTATGAGGGTTACAGTAAGTGTGGTTTTTATTCTTTGTTTCCCCATTATAAATGCAATCGTAGCTATCGGGCCTACAATGACACAACTGATTTTTTTTTTAGGAAGGCTTGTTTTCCTTATCACTAGTGTGTGTACCTTGCCTTTCAGCCGAACCTTACTCCTACTTCAGAGGTACTTGTACTTTTTTTTTTCCTATCCAGAAGCACTTGAGCTGAAAGCTCTTCGGTTCGGTGTCATGGACATCGTAACCCTTCGGCTCGGTGCCACGAACACCGTAAATCTGGGGAACCTGTAGCTTTTCTGCCAGTCCGCGGAGTTGAACCCGCACTTGCAGAGGACTAATCACCCGTAGTCCAACACGCTGGGCACGCGGGCGTACTTTTACTTTAAATCACTAAGTAAAGGATCAGGATTTCTTGTAGTTCAACCACGTAACGTGTTCACATTGATATTTTCGACCCAAGCTGGACTCGGATCTCCAGAATTTCCACGGCACATAGCCACTAGAGCAGCTTGTTTCAACTTCGCAATCGGCGATTCTCCGTGGCTAAGTGGTTAAGCCATAGCCTCGCGTTCCAAAAACCGTGCGTTTGAGATAAAAAATAATATTTAAGGGGTCTCTGTGGCTAAGTTATTAAACTCTTGCTGTGCGCCCAGAAGGTTGTGGGTTCGATTTAGAACCGCGCCGTTCTGTCCATGAGAGCATTTTTCCAGAGACCCATGAGATTGTTGCAGGATCTTCGGAGTTCCTGCTTTGTGCAATACTCTCGGCAGATGGCGTGCCTTTTCTGTGGAGAGTAATCGAGCCATATTGGATCAAACTCGGGGCAATGAAGTCTTCTTCTTTGCGTTCGTTCTTTACGACTAATTTTAATCACTCTTTGTGATATGTTTGATCTTTGCCAAGAACGTGTATACTTTGCACATTGGTTTGGTAGGCCCTAAACGCAGATTTTGTCAGTCATTCTTCGCAATTAAGTCAGTCCTTCGTCTTTAGACGCTAATCGGTGATCCCAATGAGTGTGATTCTGTGACATTTATGTAAGAAATTAGTGAGATAGTTACTACGTGTTACAAATAAATATACGAGTACATTCCTGGACCACAATTTCCTGTCATAGGTGGGGCATACATGATCAGGGTTGGACATGTGGGTGTTTTGTGTTCTGTCTTTTTATGAAGCTTACTTTCTCTGCATCTCAGCGGTACAACGATTCTCAGATATTTCAGTAACTTATGTGGGTGTTACATCGCCACATGTGGCAGTTTTATGCAAAGGATTCTCTGCACGGTGTGTTTATATCGTCGAAACATGTTAGACACATTTTAAGAGTGTCTTTGAACTTTTTTTCTTCTGTTCATCAACCTGTCATTCGCCCCTTCTATCTCGCCTTATATCGTATATTTTGGAGTGCGTTTATCAGACATTGCTCATCGTGATCGCTCTTTCTCACTTTGGCCTGTCCATCTCCCCTTGACCGATCCATCTTACCTTGGCTTTCTGAAACAGAGAGTGGATACTTGTAATCTCGACTCACGTGAGAACTGACTAGAGATTTGAAATTGTTGAAACGAATTTTGATGAGATTTACATTCAGTGAAGAACGTATTTTATGAAATACGAATATTGTATTGAATGCACAGTCGTTTATCTAACACGGCGACTCATACAAATATATATATATTAAACACTTGTTGTCTTGCCCGTCTATCTAACACTATCTCCGTTCTCTTAAAAGGGTTTTAAAGCCGAAGGATTGACTTCATTGCACCGGGTTTTACCCCATACGGTTCGGTCCTCTCCGCATAAATGGCACGCCACCTGCCGAGAGTATTACACAAAGCACGAACTCCGTAGCTCCAGCAACAATCGTAGGGGTCTCTAGAAAAAAACTGCACTCGTGAACAGAATGTCGCAAGGGAAGCAACGAATAGTACCACTGCGACCTACAAGGCATGTCGTAAGAAGCAACTGATGTAGGACCTAGGGAAGCTACCCTAGTAAATAACACGCAACGTAGACATCGTATGAGCTGGCCGACTTGTAAGCGCATAACTGGAACAAAGTACAATCGTTCTTTAGACTCAGATCACATGCAAATCACACAGAGTGGTATACATATAATCTCCGATACTCAATCACTTTTTACAGAATCTGTCTCTCTCATACAGTTTCGCTTTCAGTCTGTCACACAGACGCACGCACGCACACACACACACACACGCGTACACACCCAGGTATATTTAAAACGTAAATGATAGTTTTTCTCACCTGTTCATGCGCTAGTAAACACATGCTGGAAAGTAAAGAGCTCCTGCGTCATGATATGTAATAGATATATGTATAAACAATGATGCAGGTAGTAATGGGAGATTGCCTGTTGGGAAACGTATGGACTGTCATAAAATTCAACATCTTCTCGTTTTGTTATCATTGAGTGAATGAGATTTATACCCTAATTATGAATGAAAATCGTGGCATATCCCAAAGGACGTAGCCATCAACCACAGTAAACAAGTCGTTGATTTTCAGGCACCACTTATACGTTCAGTAGTTTGCCATTGCTTTCTCGAACGGGTGGCGCCATCGTCCTTTGTTAAAATCAACGGAAACAATTTGCAAGCAAACTGTCCGCAGCGTGATTCGAACTCAGAACGTCGGGGTTAATAGACAGAGTCACTAACCCCTAGGCCACAGACGCTACACCCTAATTATATATACATATATAGCTACGAGCTCGTGCACTGCCGCTGAGATCTTCCTCTGTAGGATAGATATCGGAGAACACATGGTTACTCATCGACGTACAATGATGATGGTCCAATCAATCATATATATGGGGAAATGGTGGATTGGTCAGAAATACTCAGCAAACGGCACAATTGAATGTGACTAGACAAGTACTTGAGAGGAACCAGAAAGGAAAACAGAAGAAAAAGGGACGTCCTAACCAGACCTGGAGACGGAGTCGTCTTAAGGAACTGAAAGATGCAGGACTACCATAGGAAGCTAACTGTAAAGAAAACTTAAGAGATCGGAAAATGTGGAGAATAACTGGTGGAGTCGTATGCTTCACGAGGAGCGGAGATGATGACTTAAGTCAAATAAGTCATATGTTAATTAGTTTGTTCCTTTCGTGCCAAAGACGGCACATAGGGCAGAGGTTTTAGAGCTCTACGTGATACGTGATGCGGTTCGTTGCTAGCAGTTGGAGATCTTGTATGGTTTTACATCCCAATAGTTTACTTTCTTGTAGGATTGTTCTTCGAAGAGTGGTCTTTGGTCTTCCACGTTTTATTTTCCCAACTGGTGACCGCATAAGGGCTTGTCGATTTAGTCTCTTTTCGTCTGATCTAAGAACATGACCTAAATATTTCCACCTTCGTTTCCTTATAATATTTGATACGGGTTGTTGTTGTTCGAAACGAAATCATTCCATTTTACTTTTAATAATTTTCGGAGACATTTATTCTCAAAGCTGTCCAGTTTCTTATCAATTTCTTTGTTGATTTCCAACTTTCACAACCATAGGTCAGTACAGGAATCACACATGACCTAAACAATTTAACATGTGTACGACGGAGATACGACAGACCAAAGTAAACCTGGTGTAAAACGCTGGAAACGTAACTGAAATATTGTGGATTGACGTCGTATACCATTGGTAACTGACTAACAACATTGGGGATCACTTGTGAATGTTATATTTGTTAATTATGACTACATGGATAAAAAGTAGATATCGTTTAGATCTGGGTTAAACAGCATGCCTACTGTTATTTATCAACTTAACACGTTCTTTTACTTAATAGCTGTAGCCGATGTACTGTCGATATAGGGAAGACTGCAGTAAAACATGTAAACTATATCCTTTGCTTGATAAAGGCCTTTTGGTTGAAACGTTCCTGTGTATTTTGTAAGACTGATGTACGGAAACCTACAAATCTGAGGTGATCTGACCTGATTAGATCATATCCGGAAAACCCTGGGAGACTGCGGTGATTCTTAATAAATTGGGGAACTGTGCCTTATGGTAATATATTTTGTTAGCTTTCTTGTAGATGGATTGTGTCGCGAGTTATATGTCTTCTTTGAGCTCTTTTTGTTCATTGTTTTGTAGATTGTAATAGTACATAAATAGATCAGCAGTAGCGTAGTTATTAGTGGTCACGAATAATACATAAATAGATCCGCAGTGGCGTAGTTGTTAGTGGTCCCGGATTCAATTCCACAATTAAGCGTGGAATTGTTTCTTAACTTTAACTGCTTTCAGGTCGACCCACCCTCACTTGGGTACCAGGAAAGCACTAGGAAGTAAAAGCGGCCGGTGTGATGTTGACCAGATCACCCATCGTATGCCGACGGTCAATGCAAAATACGATCCTAACACTGTATTACTCTTATATACCACGTGGTATAAAAAGGGTTTTTAAAAAAACAAGTACTTAAAGGTTGACATGTTCCTGCAAGTCGTCGTTGTATGTGGATTGAAGCTACGTGATTATACATAAATATTGTGTGCAGGATTGCTGAGATTCTACACCTCGCAACGTAACGTCTACTAGGGGCTTGGGTTACATCAATTACTTTTAGCTTCTAGTGTAACTGTCGTCAAGATGAATTACAGCTGATGTGCTCTCATTATATCACTGCGCGTTTGTCATCATCACACTGTGTATGTCACGTTCTGTGTGTCATGATGTCACACTATCTACCACTCACTTTCACACTCTGTATGTCTCGAACTTTCACTGTCAGGCACTCTCGCTTTCTCTGTTTTTCACTCTGTCACAATCTTTCACTCTGTGGGTCACGATCTCTCTGTTTGTCATGATCTTTCACGACCATCTTCTAAATTACATAGGGATC
Source organism: Arion vulgaris (assembly GCA_020796225.1). NCBI lineage: Eukaryota > Metazoa > Mollusca > Gastropoda > Stylommatophora > Arionidae > Arion > Arion vulgaris. Next base: position 24,774,437 of record CM036766.1, on the reverse strand, counting down.
TTCGCCGGTGCTACGGAGTTCGTACACTGCAGCTGAGATTTTCCTTTGTAAGAAAGAGATCGGAGCACACATGGCACATGAAGTGCAATGATGATGGTCTAATGAATGGCACGAACTGTCACGTTCCCGCTCCTACTATTTGCAATTTTCTAGTTCGCTATATACAACAAACTCTTCGTCTCTATCATCCTCTTTCTCTATCATCCTCTTTCTATCATCCTCTTCTCTGTCACGCACTCTGTTACAAATTATTTCTGTCATGCACTCTATGTCACGAACTCTCTCTGTCTTGCACTCTATGTCACGAACTCTCTCTTTCATGCACTCTATGTCACGAACTCTCTTTCATGCACTCTATGTCACGAACTCTCTCTTTCATGCACTCTATGTCACGAACTCTCTTTCATGCACTCTATGTCACGAACTCTCTCTTTCATGCACTCTGTCACGAACTCTCTCTTTCATGCACTCTATGTCACGAACTCTCTCTTTCATGCACTCTATGTCACGAACTCTCTTTCATGCACTCTATGTCACGAACTCTCTCTTTCATGACTCTATGTCACGAACTCTCTCTTTCATGCACTCTGTCACGAACTCTCTCTTTCATGCACTCTGTCACGAACTCTCTCTTTCATGCACTCTATGTCACGAACTCTCCTTCATGCACTCTGTCACGAACTCTCTTCTGCACTCTATGTCACGAACTCTCTTCATGCACTCTATGTCACGAACTCTATGTCATGAATTATCTCTTTCATGCACTCTGTCACGAATTTCTCTCATATATCTCTCTCTCTTCTCTCTCTCTCTCTCTCGTCACGCACACTCTCACTCTGTCACTATCTCTCAATCTGTCACTATATCTCACTCTGTCACTATCTCTCACTCTGTCATTCTCACTTGTCATCCTCTCACTCTGTCACTATCTCTCACTGTTACTATCTCTCACTCTGTTACTATCTCTCACTCTGTCACTATCTCTCACTCTGTTACTATCTCTCACTCTGTTACTATCTCTCACTCTATCACTATCTCTCACTGTGTCACTATCTCTCACTCTGTTACTATCTCTCACTCTGTTACTATCTCTCACTCTGTCACTATCTCTCACTCTGTTACTATCTCTCACTCTGTCACTATCTCTCACTCTGTTACTATCTCTCACTCTGTTACTATCTCTCACTCTGTCACTATATCTCACTCTGTCACTATCTCTCACTCTGTTACTATCTCTCACTCTGTTACTATCTCTCACTCTGTTACTATCTCTCACTCTGTTACTATCTCTCACTCTGTTACTATCTCTCACTCTGTTACTATCTCTCACTCTGTTACTATCTCTCACTCTGTTACTATCTCTCACTCTGTTACTATCTCTCACTCTGTTACTATCTCTCACTCTGTTACTATCTCTCACTCTGTTACTATCTCTCACTCTGTTACTTTCTCTCACTCTGTTACTTTCTCTCACTCTGTCACTATCTCTCACTCTGTCACTATCTCTCACTCTGTTACTATCTCTCACTCTGTCACTATCTCTCACTCTGTCACTATATCTCACTCTGTCACTATCTCTCACTCTGTCGCTATCTCTCACTCTGTCACTATCTCTCACTGTGCCACTTTCTCTCACTCTGTTACTATCTCTCACTCTGTCACTATCTCTCACTCTGTCACTATCTCTTGGCCTTGTCATGCATTCTCTCTCACATTACACATTTACTTGATTACCATTGAATAAATTATTCACCATTTTCGAAGTGTGGTAAGGAACCATCCATCAGGAAACTATTTTTAAATTCTGTAGCAGCTCTTCTGTGAAGAGATTCCATATATTATGGCGAGTGTATCGTACCCTGTACTGGATGCTAGCTGTCAAATCCCATCTTCTTTTATGAATGTTTCAAGCACTGGTCAATGTGGAAATTATTCATCTTTCCTACCGATGACTTTCTAAAATGATGTCTCTGGACCTTGGACATAGAAGTGGCTTTCATAGCAAGATATGTCATTTCTTCAACCTGTTTTAGTCCATTTTTTTATTTAAGTATCAATTTGTAAAATGTCTGTGTCATTAATTGTGTCAGTAATTATTCTTTCACATACCGTCTGGTTTTCCGATCACTTCCAGGAAGAACAGACTATTTCTTTCTCTCCCAGTTCACATTTTAATGTGTCAATTTGACGTATTAGGTAAGGTGCTCGCTTCTTGTTTCAAGCGTATTCTTCTTCAACGATCTCTGGTCATGCGCTTAATTTACTGTGGACCACAAACTGGGCAGTCAGCTTCAGGTCTGTCAGGTTTCCCAAAGCTTAGTTTTCAGGTCGACTGGGTGTGGCCACCTGTTGCTTCCCAGCTCACACAGGAGAGGACAGTCTTGCAGGATATGCTCTGGTGTCTGCTCCGCCCGCTGACACTAGCATAGAGCTGTTTGACTTATTCCTAGTCTGTATAAGTGTTTGTTGAGTCCGCAGTGTCCGGCGCGCAGTCGAAATATAATGACCTGGTCTGTTCTGCTTAGGTCTCCGAGGGAGTCCTCTCCATAATCATATCCAGTGTCTGTCTTCCAGTCCAATGCAGACTCTCTCTGCATGAGGGCCCTGGCCTCCCGAAAAGACAAGGATTGGCAAATCTGCTCTCTGGCACTGCCCTCCCTAGCCAAGACATCGGTACTCACATATCCTGCAAAGCCACAGTGAGTTGGAATCCACTGCAAGTGAACCTCTGCCTTTTCTGAAAGCTGAGCAAGTTCTCTTTTTAGGTTTTGTATAATAGCCGTCCATCGCAAGCGATGATGACAACAATCTCAGACGTGTACTGTTGCCCCTCTCTGGTGTGTGCGGAGGTGACTGTAGAGTCCAATCCTAGAACAGAATCCCCGACCACAGGTGGGGCATACATGATCAAGGTTAGACATGTGCGTGTTGTGTGCTCTGTCTTTTCGCGCTGCTCGTTTTCTCTGTGACTCAACAATACGATGATTCTCAGCTATTCGGGTTCCTTTTTTGTTGTTACAGCGCCACATTTGGCGATCTTGCGCAAGGATTCCCAGCACGTATTGTCTATATCGAAGCATTTCAGAGACACTTTAAGAGTGTCTTTAAAGCGTTTTTCTGTCCACCAGCTAAACGTCTGCCCCTTCAAGCTCGCCATACATCAACTGTTTTGGGATGCGTTTATCAGGCATTCGAGCAACGTGACCTACCCATCTCAGTTGGGCCTTCTGCAACAGGGTGTTGACGCTTGGGATCTTTGCTCTTGTGAGGACTTCGCTGTCTGGAATTTTGTCCTGCCAGTTTATTTTTAGTATTCTGCGTAGACAGCTTGTGTGGAAATGGTTTAATTTTCTTGCGTGTCTGCTATACACTGTCCATGTCTCGCTTGCGTACAGCAGCGTGGTTAGCACTATGGCCTGGTAAACTTTCAGCTTTGTGACTATGCTTATCCCTTCCGTTCCCACACAGTGACACGTAACCTTCCGAACGCAGCACTGGCTTTGGATATCCTATTGTGGACCTCAGAATCTATGTTTGCCGATCTGGATAGGAGGCTGCCAAGATAAGCAAAGTTGTCCGTTGACTGGAGACGCTGGTGTTTAATGTTGATGACTGGATCGTAATACTGTTCTCTAGGGCGGGCTGGAACATGACCTCTGTTTTTGGTGTTAATGGTGAGGCCAAACCTATCACAGGCCATTGAGAACTTGTCCATGTAAGTCTGCATTTCTTCCTCAGAGTTGGTAGCGAGGACACAGTCATCAGCAAACAACAGGTTTGAGATAGTTGATTCTTTTACCTTGGTGGAGGATTTTAACCTCCGAAGATTGAATAGGTTACCGTCTGTCCTGTATCTAATCTTTACCCCATGTTCGTCGCCTTCCCAAAAGACATCCGTGAGCATGGCAGCAAACATCATGCTGAAGAGTGTTGGGGCCAGTACACAGCCCTGTTTGACTGTTTTGTGTTAGGTTTTGTACTGTGCTATCAGCGGATTTAGCCTCCATGGCTTGCATAGCTGACAGTGAGTATGTAAGAAATACCATATTTCCTGCAGGTGTTTGCAGCTTATTCATGTGCTGTGCTGCCATCAGAAGGGCTAAGAGTTCTGCTTTGTAGTTGGAACACATTCTTCCAACAGGGGCCGCCAGAGACACAGCAGCAGCATCCGGGCTCCCAATGCACACTCCTGCTACACCATTCATGGCCGCCTCCATTGCCGATCCATCTGTGTAAATTCTTATCCAGCTGTCTTCTGGAAGCATGTAATGGAGATGTTCCATTGTAGTTGCTTTCTTCACTAGATTAGGCTCGGCATCTTTGCTTAACAATTTAGGGATGGAGGTTGAGAAGTTTAGTGCTACTGAGTCTGGCTCCCATTGATCAAAAAGTAATTCTTCAGGTATGGAATTATGATTTAGTAGTTCCAAGTATGACTTTCCTATTTCTTTTGCTTTGTGATTTAGACTTGTGCGCTTTAGTCTGTTTTTGTTCTAGCCGCCATTTTTTCATGCAGTGGATGGTGGGGCATCCTTTTTATCCTTTCAGTCTGTAATCAACTTCTTTCTTCACCGCGTACAGCTCCCGGGATAGTTTTCAGTGATCGCTGACCTCAATGTGGGTCATATCGAGACGGACGACAACATGGACATTTCATGTTCAAGCTGAGAATGTAAAAGAACACATTGCAGATAAATATCCATGAATATGCTGCAGTCGATGCCAGACAATTTTAAAAAAATTAAATAACTACACAATGTATACCATCATCAAATTACATCAGGACATTGTCGGTCTACGGAGTTTAAATTGCCACTGAGGCTATCTGTTAAGAAGATATCGACATCACATCAGGGACACTTGTGCGTCTACGGTTCATAAATTGCCACTGAGGTATATCTGCGTAAGAAAGATATCGGAGCACACATGATTATTCACCAAAGTGCAATGATGAGGATCCTAAAAGCAATCATTCAATCAGCTAGCGTTGTCTCTGGCAGTGGTTTACCCCCTAAAACATTTATTTTGTGCTGTGACGAAATAGATAATTCTGTTTACCTTTCATATTGAGCACATGGCTAACACCTAGTGTTCTTTCATGTTCTATGTATGCTTTGTCTGTGTTCGTGTAGGGTTATGATCTGTGTGCGCTTTCTTAGAGACACATTCATCTCGCACAATGAAATCATAAATAACAAGTGTCACTACCATATATCAGAACATATATTAAACAAAGATACAAACTGATGTGGAGGTAACAAACCAACAGCAAACACACAAAAAGATCTCATCGGCACCCTCAACAGAAAACAACACAATATTTCGTCTCAGTACAGTCCATTGCAGGCTCTACCACTACATGTACAGATTAAAGCCAGCAAAGTGTGTGGATGTCAGACTGAAACACAGACTGCAGAGAAAATACTGTACTCATGTCCATCATACATACACCAATGAAACGTTATATGGCCTCATTAACGAATCTTACAGATCAAGATATGTGGAACCCACAAGAAACTCCACTCGATGCGCAGCTTCATAGAGGCAACCCATCACATAGTTTACACTGAGCATATGATGAAACCCATCGCAAGGAAAAAGAAACAGTAACCCTTCGATTATAAGTTTCACGTAAACTTGACTGATGTAGCGACAGAACAGTTATGACATCGTTTCATTCACAGACGTTGGCTAAATATCTTGCCAAAATAAAATAAGTAAATGGCAAAGGGCCTCATACCTGTATAAAAAAACATATCACTAAAAATTGAGAAACAAATCTCAATGTCTTTGAATTAATTTGCAAAGGGTGTACAAAACTGTGACTGAAAAGATGCGGTTGATTGATTAACACCAGTATAAAATATAATCTTTGAGATCGTTGAATAGGTTTGTTAAAGTCATTGATGTATTCAAAGCGATGTAAAAATGTCTGCATCTCCGTACATAGTGTAAGAGTTCTATTGTTATTATTTTATCACTGGGAGGGACTCAGCCGCGCGTAACTGTCGCCCTCGCTATAACAGGTCTTTGCCACGAATTATACACGAGTAGTAGATATAGAGCGAATCACTTAAGTTTTATCAAACTGTGAGTTGTCTCCTGTGTTCTAACCAAGTCACAACCTACAGATGTGCATATTTATACCTGTGTGCATATTTATACCTGGTATAAGCTTCTATTTCTTATAAAGTATCATCTAAATCCAGGTTCGTATGTTCTGTAATGTGTAACTCCAGCTTGATGATAAAACCACATATCGATATATATGCTGATAACTTCTTTTCAAATCTGCATTGAATCGTTAAATCCGAGGTTTTTAAAATATTGTTTTCATTCAAGTTATATGGCAGACTGTAAACATTGAATCAGCGGTTGTCTCTTTTGATTTTGTTTCTGTATTCATTCTGTTGTCTTTTTAAAAAAAAAAATATATTTATATCATAATTTCATCTCCATAGTTTTCATACACATGATGTCATTAATTCCTCTGAACGTGAATGTATGTTAAAATATTGACATGCCAAATTAATCTGAAAGTGAGTTAACATAGAAATGTTTGTCATTTTTAAGGGAGTTTACATTGAAATGTAGCCATTATTCCTCTAAAAGTGAGTTTATATTGAAATGTTAAGTCATTATTCCTCTAAAAGTGAGTTTACATTGAATTGTTAAGTCATTATTCCTCTGAAAGTGAGTTTACATTGAATTGTTAGTCATTATTCTCTGAAAGTGAGTTTACATTGAATTGTTAGGTCATTATTCCTCTAAAAGTGAGTTTACATTGAATTGTTAAGTCATTATTCCTCTGAAAGTGAGTTTACATTGAAATGTTGAGTCGCCATTCCTCTGAAAGTGAGTTTACATTGAAATGTTGAGTCACATTCCTCTGAAGTGAGTTTACGTTATGTTTACATTGAAATGTTATGTCATTATTCCTCTAAAGGGGAGTTTACATTGAAATGTTGAGTCGTTATTCCTCTAAAGGGGAGTTTACATTGAAATGTTGAGTCATTATTCCTCTAAAAGGGAGTAATTACATTGTTCTGGATGTGAGTTTACATTGAAATGTTATGTAATTATTAATGTTAAAAGGAGCCTATATTGAAATGTTTGTCATAATTCATCACTAATTCAGTTTACGTTGCAATGCTGACATGTCATTCATCTGAAAGTGTGTTTATATTGCATGGTGCTGTTAAATCGGTTTTCTAGTAGTACATCAAATTTCAATAGGCATGTCCGTGTCGTGTTTGATTCCATTCTTCTTTGGCTGTCCCCAGTCTGACCATAACACAACAGTTGTAGATCTTCTCTGTTCTAGTCAGTACCATTTGGCCAGTCGTATTGTATGTTATAATTTCTAATCATGATCATTTACCGAGTGATGAGAAAATGTTGCAGGGGGTAACTGGCATCGATTAAGTGGAAAACAGACACGAAAACAAGTTACTATATGGGAACAACAGAGCGTTTGTATATATCATGTAAATATTAACCGAAACGGTCACCAATCTTTTTGCCAATTTCGCCTATGTCCTTATTGCAACGCTTACAAGTGATGGCGTAGATTATGTTACGGGACTCGCATGTAAAACCATATTCAATAACAAAAGTGGTTTTAGGAAAAGATACAATACGGGTCTGGATCACATAAGCGCATGTATGGCATCGCAGACAGCCACACTGGACGGTACTAAAGTGACCAAGGACATTGAATTTATGCGATTGTGTACCAATATATCCTTGAGATTCCTGTCTCGTCTTAAGCCACCAGAGGACAATTTTGGAAGACTGAACGTATCTCTCGAATATATATTTGGGTAGCAGTTTTAACTGCATGAGAGATACCCCAAAAAAATAAGAAATTGGGCTACAAAATGTCAAAGCAACATCAGCTGTTAAAAGACTAAACAAAATATGTAACTCCAAGTTATATGGTTTCCAAACTAAATATTAATTTTCCATTCTACTAGTGTCTTTATCATAACATATTCCAGCCAGAGTTGGAAAATAACGAGATAGAAAGTAAGTTGAAAACATTTTAAAATTAGAGACCTGAAAAAAAATGAACATAAACTACACCAAGTTTCTGGAGATGTGACGAAATGTTCAAAGAATCACAAAACAGACATTGAAGTGAGATGTGATGAAATATTGGATATATTCTGAGAAGAGATGATCAAAGAATCACAAAACAGACATTGAAGTGAGATGTGATGAAATATTGGATATACTCTGAGAAGAGATGATCAAAGAATCACAAAACAAACATTGAAGTGAGATGTGACGAAATATTCAAAGAATCACAAAACAAACATTGAAGTGAGATGTGATGAAATGTTGGATATATTCTGAGAAGAAATGCTCAAAGAATCACAAAACAAACATTGAAGTGAGATGTGATGAAATGTTGGATATATTCTGAGAAGAAATGCTCAAAGAATCACAAAACAAACATTGAAGTGAGATGTGACGAAATATTCAAAGAATCACAAAACAAACATTGAAGTGAGATGTGATGAAATATTGGATATATTCTGAGAAGAGATGATCAAAGAATCACAAAACAGACATTGAAGTGAGATGTGATGAAATATTGGATATACTCTGAGAAGAGATGATCAAAGAATCACAAAACAAACATTGAAGTGAGATGTGACGAAATATTCAAAGAATCACAAAACAAACATTGAAGTGAGATGTGATGAAATGTTGGATATATTCTGAGAAGAAATGCTCAAAGAATCACAAAACAGACATTGAAGTGAGATGTGACGAAATATTCAAAGAATCACAAAACAGACATTGAAGTGAAATGTGACGAAATATTGGATATACTCTGAGAAGAAATGCTCAAAGAATCACAAAACAGACATTGAAGTGAGATGTGACGAAATATTCAAAGAATCACAAAACAGACATTGAAGTGAGATGTGACGAAATATTCGAAGAATCACAAAACAGACATTGAAGTGAGATGTGATGAAATATTGGATATATTCTGAGAAGAAATGCTCAAAGAATCACAAAACAAACATTGAAGTGAGATGTGATGAAATGTTGGATATACTCTGAGAAGAGATGATCAAAGAATCACAAAACAGACATTGGAAGTGAGATGTGATGAAATGTTGGATATATTCTGAGAAGAGATGCTCAAAGAATCACAAAACAGACATTGGAAGTGAGATGTGATGAAATGTTGGATATATTCTGAGAAGAAATGCTCAAAGAATCACAAAACAAACATTGAAGTGAGATGTGACGAAATATTCAAAGAATCACAAAACAGACATTGAAGTGAAATGTGATGAAATATTGGATATATTCTGAGAAGAAATGCTCAAAGAATCACAAAACAAACATTGAAGAGAGATGTGATGAAATGTTGGATACACTCTGAGAAGAGATGATCAAAGAATCACAAAACAGACATTGGAAGTGAGATGTGATGAAATGTTGGATATATTCTGAGAAGAAATGCTCAAAGAATCACAAAACAGACATTGAAGTGAGATGTGATGAAATATTGGATATACTCTGAGAAGAGATGATCAAAGAATCACAAAACAGACATTGGAAGTGAGATGTGATGAAATGGCTAAAGAATCACAAAACAGACATTGAAGTGAGATGTGATGAAATGGCTAAAGAATTACAAAACAGACATTGAAGTGAGATGTGATGAAATGGCTAAAGAATTACAAAACAGACATTGAAGTGAGATGTGATGAAATGGCTAAAGAATCACAAAACAGACATTGGAAGTGAGATGTGATGAAATGGCTAAAGAATCACAAAACAGACATTGAAGTGAGATGTGATGAAATGGCTAAAGAATCACAAAACAGACATTGGAAGTGAGATGTGATGAAATGGCTAAGGAATCACAAAACAGACATTGAAGTGAGATGTGATGAAATGGCTAAAGAATCACAAAACAGACATTGGAGTGAGATGTGATGAAATGGCTAAAGAATCACAAAACAGACATTGGAAGTGAGATGTGATGAAATGGCTAAAGAATCACAAAACATACATTGGAAGTGAGATGTGATGAAATGGCTAAAGAATCACAAAACAGACATTATTTCTTTTTTTTCATTCTACTGTTATGAATTCAGTCGTAAACTCTGGCCAAGTTTTGCGTGAAGACTAGCTTTGTGCCTCGCCATACACACACACTCTTACTTCGAATTCAGGTGTACTTGTAATGTAGATCTCTAACTAAAATGATCAGGGTTTCATCTAGTCTTACCGCGGATTAGTAGTGTTATCAAAGGAGATCAAAACAAACACGAAGCTGAGAATCTTTCGATCAAATGTGAAGTCAGTCAGTGCTGTTCTATGGCTCGGAAACATGGAAGACAACAAAGGAAACTATCAGAAAACTGCAGACCTTCGTAAATGGATGTTTACCTAGAATAGAGGGACTGAGATGGTATGATAAGATTATGAACGAGGAACTCAGGGAAAGAACAAAATAGATAGCAGTGGAGAAAGAGCTCTGGAAGAGACCCTGGCGATGGATAGGACATACATTGAGAAGACCGATCGGAAGCATTGCAAGACAGGCACTGTTTTGGAACCGCAGGGAAAGAGGAGTAGGGAAAGACCTAGACAGACCTGGAGAAGAGAACTGGAGGCTGATGTTAATAGGATAGATAAAACATGGAAAGAATTGGAAGGGATGGCAAGAGAGAGTAAGAGATGGAAGAAGTTTGTTAAAGACCTGTGCTCCGTTGAAAGGTGAAGATCTTCAGAGCCACCAAGTAATGAAAACGCTTTGTGACAACAGTTTGTCTTTATCATTGAATAACACCGGTGTCATATCGTACAAACATTGTGATAACCCTTTGATCAATAGTTAGCAATGTACCTTATCTGAAGTAAGTTCATCCATGCAACAACGCACAGGTTATTACCAACAAAATAAAGGGCGTGATTCCATTTTAAAGTTTTCATTTTTTGTAAACGAGAAAATAATACTATTTTCTTTAAAGATGTGTCGTCTTCTTCTTCTTCTTCTTCGTCTTGCGCTAGCAATGAATTCAGACTTATTCAGGGGGCCTGCTTCTGATTTTTGCATAAATGGCGTGCTTTCCTTTAAGTATCATTCGCCATACAGGCGCGCCTTCTCCAACTTCAGAGGTTAAGATGTCTTTTATCATCCTTTTTTTTTACCTATTGTATATCCCTTTTTACCTCTTTTTCACGATTTCTATGTGTAACATATGGCGGTTGGACAACACATCAATCAATATGTAAGATTGTATGTTTTCACATATGTTTACTTTCTTTGTGAATCCCGTCATCTATTCTTGGCAGATCCATCATCTATCTGACTTCAATATTTTCTTATTAAATTCGCTGTTATATACATTTATGGTGTTTGCTGACAAAGGTAGCTACTATCTATAACATCTGAGTAATAAAAGTATTACCATCTGTGTTATTAGTAAACACGTCTTTTTATAAAGATATTCGATTTGAGTCGATCTTTATTAAATTTGATCTTGAGGATACCAGGTCATGAACACCTGCGTTGAACTGTCAGCTTTTTGTTTAAAGGTTGATTTGTATCGACGTATAATATTTCACCCTTATACGTACTCGGCCACTTTCCGCGAGTTTATGCACTCACGACGTCATCGCATGTGATCGATTACACATAGCTAGTTAGTGCACTCAAGTCGGACACATACATAAGTGGTCAGTTTCTGCAAGTTAGGACACTCAAGTCACACATATACATAAGTGGTCAGTTTCTGCAAGTTAGATGTCACACATCATAAGGTCATTCAGTACAGTCACATACATAAGTGGTCAGTTTCTGCAAGTTAGTGTACCAGCCCATATATATATGCTTCAGTAGTACTAAGTCACAATACATAAGTGGTCAGTTTCTGCAAGTTAGTGTACTCAAGTCACACATTATAGTCAGTTTCTAAGTTAGGTTTCAGTGTACGTCCACATAAGTGGTCAGTTTAAGTTAGTACTCAAGTCCATTACTATGTCAGTTCAGCCGTTAGTGTACTAGTGCACATTTACATAAGGTCAGTTCAGCTAGTTAGTGTACTCAAGTCACACATATACATAAGTGGTCAGTTTCAGTTAGTGTACTCAAGTCGCACATATGGTCAGTTTCAGTTATTACCAAGTCGCATTTCAAGGTCACGTTCACTCGTTAGTACTCAATACGTCCGCATACGTTTGTTATTATGGTGTGCAAACTTCCTTTCTTTCGCTTGAAAGTTATACTTAATGTTGTCTCTTGTATAAACTTCATTGTCTTTTGTAGCTCACACGCAGATCCGTGCAATTTTTTTTCTTCCAGTGTTGTTGCACTAGGTCACTGAGTTTGCATCAATATATAATATTCGGGGCAGTCTTGAAGTATATGCTCTGCAGTCTGCCCCCATGTACACATTGCTAGAAGGTCTGTGGGATAAGTGGTTACGCCAGGACGTACCATAAGAAAGACCAAAATCAATCAATGTAATTGCTTGTTCTCGCTGTCATTCAATTTAAAGACATCACTAAGCAACAGACAGCAGCAATTTCTGTAGACACGACATTTCTAATATCCCGTCTTGTATTGTGGTTTTTTTCGAACTTGAATCTGTCAACTTCTCTGGGTGTAGTTTTAGGCATTATATACACCAAGTCATTGTCAGTTGAGATCAGAATGAGAGTTATACAGTGCTACATAGAACCAATACTGACATACGGATGCGAGTCATGGACAATAAGCAAACAGATCGAAAAATCTCTGAGCGCCACAGAGATGTGGTTTTTACAAGAATGTTTAGAATTCCATGGACTGCTAAAATGACTTGAGGTGTTAAAGGAGGTCAAGACACAGAGAAAACTTATAATCAATATAAGAAAGAGGAGGTCATCATTTTTCGGGCCGTGGTGAGAGGGAGGTTAGAACACATTGTAATAACCGATAAAATCGAGGGTAGATGAGACAGAGAAAGAGAGACAATTTTGGATAGCCTAATTTCATGGCACTCTTCGAAGAACCATCCAACAAGAAAGTAAACTAGTGGGATGTAAAACCATACAAGATCTCCAACTGCCAGCAAAGAACCGTATCACATGGAGATCTAAAACCTCTGCCCTATGTGCCGCCTTTGGCACGAAAGGAACAAACTAACTAACTAACTTCATGGCACGGAAGAGCGTCAACATCTGAGTTGATAGCAAACACCAGAGACAACGATTTGTGGAGATCTTTGATCGCCTACGCCAGCCGGCACGACACCTGATGATGATGAGTTTTAAGTACAACTTATTGTCATGTAAAATAATCAGTTAAAGACAGATCGACAGCTTGTTCTTGAATATGAAAGTGACGTTAATACTCTGGTCACCGCCTTGCAACAGGTAATGCTGTTCGTACATCAATACTCAAGATCGATAATGCTCATACTTGTAAACTTGTTCGATTAGATCACACGCGTCAATCATAGATCAGAGATTTTTTAGTTTGACTTTCATTAACTTCGACCAGGTTAACGAGGTCATTCTTCTCCTCTTCTCTTTCTCACTCACCGTCTCTCTCACTCACCATCTCTCTCACTCACCGTCTCTCTCACTCACCGTCTCTCTCACTCACAGTCTCTCTCATTCACCGTCTCTCTCACTCACCGTCTCTCTCACTCACCGTCTCTCTCACTCACCATCTCTCTCACTCACCGTCTCTCTTAACTCACCGTCTCTCTCACATTCACTACACCACACACCTCTTCATATGTAAGTAAACTTTGCATTATAACCAAATTGTCTGAAACTAATGTTTCACTTCTTGCTGTACCAATTAGTAGTACGAGCCCATTTTGTTGGTTCAAACAGACAAACAGTTTCTTCACCTCATTACTGTGCCGCTACCGAGTCGTAATCTGTAACTAGTTGTGTCCGTATGTACGTGTGTCCATAAACCTTTGATGTAGTTATATGTTCATAAATATAATATCACCTATTATTCACAAAACATATCACCTGTTGTTCACGTTGACAAAATACAAATTACAAAGTGAATCATTTGATAACTTTTAGTAGATCCGCCATTACTGACGTCGAATGTGCATGTAACGTTAAAAAATAGCATGTCTTCTGTTTAATCACAGCCAACTCTAGATAACTAGGCCAGACAACAGACTGCGGGTTCCCTGACCAAGATCATAAAATTGGGCCCGAAAATATAGATGTTTGATAGAACACTGCAATCTTTTTTTGTGCAATTTTCTCAATTATGTGAGTCTATGGTTATTTATTGGTGAAAAATATTCATAATATTGATATTCCTTATTGTTAAACTTAACTTGTTGCATAATATAACTTCGATTCAGCATTTTTTGTTGATTTTAAAATGAATTCGTCTATATACACCAATACTGGAATGCGAGGTCACGTTATGGTCTGATTTCCCATAATTCTTACCTGAGTCCGAAGGCCCATAAGTTTATAGTTGGCTCTAGTTTAATAGTGATGTGCGAAACGTAGCTGTTCATTACTAAAATACCCGTTACTGCATTGATCAGAAAATAACTTGAAACACATAGGATATAGTATTCGTTACTCATATCTACTGTGTGCCGGTCCTACATAAAAAGTTCGAAATAGGGGGAAAAAGGCCTTGTTGGTCGAAACGTTGCTGTTTATCGTCACTGTTTATGTATTTTGTAAAACTATAGTACTTTGTTTGTACGTGTTTCACTACATAAAAGTTGCATGCATAGATTTCTAATGGAATTGTCACTTGCTAATTATAGTTTTGTCATATCAGATAGAAAGATTAGTTTATCCAGCAGATAGCTTCGAATAATCTTGGGGAGTCAATAATGTATGCAGAATACTCGTTACTCTGTAAATCGATATTAATATCAGGTTGTCGATCTATGAATACAACCTACGTCAGAATAGAAATGCAGTAAAACTCCCCACAAGTGCAAGTATACCTTGCCCACACTGTACAAGAACATTTCAAGCCTGCATCGGGCTCACTAGTCATCTACTCACACAGACAAACATTACGCAACTACATTCCCTTGAATGAAAATTGTGTGATCCTCATCACTCGTGATGGACGAGCATTATCATTACTTAATACTCATTGTACACAAGTTGGTTACATGTTAATAGAGAGGAATCATTAAGTAACGGAAGACGAGTAGTGAGTAACAAATATTTGGTGCAAAAGTAACAATTAGTTACTTTCTTTTTCGTCTTCTTTTCTTTAATTCTGTTTTGCGTCAGGGTAAGAAGAGATTTCTAGAACTGTTTTTGTGTGTGCTTCATACATGTTTTTTTTCACCGCCTCTGTTATTTCTGAGGTACACCTTTTGCGTAAAGGTCTTTTTGCTTTGTATCCACTGTATCGGAGTAACACTGCTCTTTGAGGCGCGCACTGTCTGTCGGTAATCTGCTTATGTGGCCGAAACATTAAATTTGTTATTTTGTTGTCAACAAATAAACAAGGAACAGGTATTAAGAGCTTCCGAAAAACAAATAGACAAACATGGGACTCGAACCACTTACCCTAGTCCTTACGACACCAATCGCCTAGCCTAGCAATACGAGCGCTTTTACGGACACAACCAATGAGCTTATTTTTTTATGAAGTTCAGTACTGATGTTGTTTGTACCCACTTTTGTTCTGATGTCTTCATTTCTAAACAGGTCTCTTCTTAAATTAGTTAATAATTCTCAAAAGTAACAGAAACGCTCATCGCTAGTGTGTAACTTGAAATTAACTTTGGTTTATATCTTCAGCACAGCTAAAGTAACACATTACATAGCTAAAGTAACACATTACAGCTAAATAACACATTACACAGCTAAAGTAACACATTATACAGCTCAAGTAACGCACTACACAGTTAAAAATAGCACATTACAAATATGCGTAAGATGTATGTGTGTAAATGCTAGCTTTGTCTTTGACTACCCGTGTGTGTGTGACCTTTAATTTTTTTATATAGCTAACGCTAGCAGTATCGAAAGTGATATATAAACCAGTTTGAAAACAATGTCCTTTGAAATTTGAACATCCAGTGTCAGATCACAAATATGCATTTCGTGAAATATTAACCGCTTTATTTCATTTGTTTTATATCTTCGTTATCACAGAAGAGTGTCACTGAACGAATATTTCATCGATATTAGAGCTTAATAGTGATATTTGACTCATTCATTCTGGAATTTTAGATAGAGATACTACACACCGTGTAGCTGTAAGGGTATGTTTTAGAGACTTAGGGGATCTCTGTGGTTAAGTGGTTCAGGTTTTGCCTTGAATTCCGAAGGTCGTGTGTTCGAATCCGCTCTGCTCACGGATATATTTCGTTGTCACTTTATACTTTTATTTATTTTTTCTCCGCCTGTGGTCCCGCTGCAGATATCAAACTGGAAATACAAACCCATAATTACAAATATTGAAGGTGAAAAAATTGAATTTTCTCATCAACACCTTACCTGTCGTCGTACCTTGTCTACTCTACTTCCATGTGTGTATGTCTGTCTATTCTACCTCCATGTCTGTCTGTTATCCTCGTATCTCTATCTTAAAATTCTGGTCTTTCCTACCACAATATGTCTCTGTCATCTATTATACATTTCGTTATAATACACTAATAAAAATCAAGGTGCGTAGGCGGCTGTGTGTGTGTGTGTGTGTAAACAAGGTAGATGAAGAAGACGATGGCTAGTACGTGACACTCAGCTAATATCTTGAAGAGTTTATGTCGTTCTGACTTGTGTTTTCTTTCTATTTCCAGACTTACTGCCTTACGTCAAAAAAAAGAAACAAAGAAAGGTAAATATCCTTGTTATAGTGAACTCAAATAAAATATGAACTGAAGTTATATAGCATTAAAACTAAATTACGATTTCAATTCAAATGTTGTTAATCTACATACAGCGAGTTAAATGACTAAAGATATAAAGAGTTAATGCATTTGAAATAGATGTCTGAAAATTGAAAATAAAATGGAACAAATTCAGGAGAAGTGATGAAATCAGAGATATGTCTGGTCAACCACTAGTGACAACTGTTATAAGAAAGAGAAGATGGAGATATGTTGGGCACACCTTGAGGAGAAATGATCAAAGAATATCAAAGCAAGCATTGAAGTGGGATGCAAAGGGTTCAAGAAAGAGAGGTCGACCTTAGGAGACCCTGAAGCGAACTTTGCTGAGAGAGGCAGGAAATATCGGTCTCAGTTCCATGGAGGAGATTGGGCGAGTTGCCCAGGATAGAGCGGTATGGAGAAATTACTTGCAGGCCCTATGTAACGTATAACGGTACGAGAGGAATTATTATTATAGTGAACTTACTCTCTCTCTCTCTCTACTCATTTGTTTCCTTTATTCTTCTTATTCTAAACTATAATAGCTTTCATTGAGATGCTAAACACGTTGTCTATGTTCATTAGTTTCTCATACATGTTTTTTATATAGTTTTATACATATCTTGTCTATTTATTTAGTTGCTCCAATGTCATTAGTCTGATAGCCCTAATATATAAAAATATGGCAACATGTGCTATAGAAATATAATCAGAGATATAACACCCTCCCCACCGTATTGAAATGAATGCAAAGTCCTTACAAGCGCGAGGGTGTTCTGTCTGTAGAGTAGAGAGAGAAAATGTGCCAACCAACACCGAAAGAGCACAGTTGGAGTGGGAAGGTTAAGATGGCTGATGTATTGGAGGATGTAGCTCGACAATGACTAAAGCCGAAATATTGACTTCATTGCACCGGTTTTATATAGCCCCTTCCCCTCCACAGAAACAGTACATCACCTGCCGAGAGTATTGCACAAAGTACAAACTGCATAGCTCCGGCAACAATCCTAGGGGTCTCTGGAAAAAAAAATTAGGTTTGATACTTGAATGCTCATAGCTTGATCAACATGGTCTAGTTTGTTGTAGGCTTCACAAATAAGACATGTCTATGATGATTGTGTTTTGTATTGTTTATTCAAATGAAATCATAAAGGTATTTGAGGATTTTCTTTACCTGGAAAGTACAGTATCGCAGGAAGATGAATCTGTAAAGGAAATCGTTAGAAAAAAATCAGGAAAGTAAAACTTTTGCCATACTAAAAAAAATAGGAAAAGCTAAAGGATTAAATCTTAAAACAAAACGTAACATAAATAGAAGCATTGTCATAGGAATGCTGGAAAATGGACCAAAACATCCTGCACAAGCTGGAGACATTCCACAATAAATGTTTAAGAAGAATTCTTCAAAACTGTGCATCATTAGAGACCATCATTACACGCTGTTACTACTGCCTTGTAGTTAGATTGGGGACAATCAAAGACCAGCGGAGCAAACCTTACACAAAACTGAACGGTAGACAAACCAAGTAGTCCAAAAAAAGACAGGTAACCTGGTCAGATGACGCTCAACAACCCGGGAGGGCATGTTGTCTAAGGATCGCTACCCTAAAAGAAAAAAGCAACCTGCTGCCTTGCAAGTAGGCTAGGGACAGCCAAAGGCTGATGGAGAGCGAACCTAGTAAACGCTGGCTGAAAACCGGACACGTCGCCCGAAGGATAAGCACCAGAGCTCTAAATGGCGCTGAATGATGCGACATAAAAATGCGTTCTTGGCAAAGGCTGTTTATATATCACAATAAGAATGATCAATATGGTTAAAAAGAACAATCGCAAAAGAGAGAGGGGGATTACAAGCTGTAGATGGATGTGGCATTAGCTAGGACAGTTTTCCGAAGTATATGCAAAGAAAACCTTGACTTGCAAAGGAAACATGGAGAATAACAATGGAAAGAGAGTTGAAAGATTGTGATTTGACGTGGAGGGAAACAATTAATAGAAAGGTGGCAGAACAACAACAATGAAAATCTGTTGTGTAAGCCTTACATGTCAAACAGGAGGCGAAGATGATGTAGAGAAATTGTTTATTCAAGATCAATTATAACAGACATTGTCTACACGTTTAACTGTTATATTGACATTAATATTGAAATTAGACATCAGTAATTACTGCTAACAAAATCAGGAAGATAACATAAATGAACTCGAGCAATGCTACACCAAATATGCAAAAATAATTTACGAGTGGTATTTCAGTGGATACCATCCCACTGTGGTATACCTGGCAACGAGACAGCGAACATATTGGCAAAGGCAGACTATTATAGACAGACACCGTTATGACATAAGAAAGCAAAGGCCCAGATAAAAGGGGCGTACAACAACAAATGGGCGAGAGATCACCTGAATCAACAACGAGATTATGCATACTACCAACTCAGTAGAGAAAACAGGTTGTCATCTTTCGGCTAGGAACTGCACTCAAGAAACTAAAGTACCATCTGTTTAACAAGTACATTATAAGTCCTACTAACATAGGCACATGCTGCACCAGCAAGCTAACATAGACACACATCCTGCACCGGTACCAAGCATATATTGAACATGAGAAAGAAACACACATGACCAACTCGCATGTCAATCCATGATAATCTAGCTATGTAAAGATGTAAATAGACTCCATTTGACCACTAACTACTTTAGAAGTATACAAGTCGATGCCTGAAAACATTGTAAGAAGACGAAATTGGTTATCACGATCTATTCATCTTTACATCTCAGTTTAGACTTCCATCTTTTGTGTTTTAGTTTGATGTTTGTTCATAACTGTTGTTTCATCTTAGCCTCCTTAGTCAGAACACATTCCCAGCACCACCTCATTGTCCCACTTAACCTTTGATTAGTATGGCGTCTGAAAGTAGTATTATATGTCATTGACTTTTAATACGTTCACTCTCCCTTTTGACTACTGTGAACGCCTGGAGCATAACTATAGTGAAAAGAACCTTTAAGAGACTGCAGTTCATGGTTGGGGAATGAGGAAGATATTCAAGTTTGCTGCTCTTGTTTCGAATTGGGTTCCTGCACTTTAGTCATTCCGGTGACATTTGGCAACGGCTTGAATAGTTACGCTTAAATAGTCTCTTTGAAATTACACTGACAAGCCCCCTTCACTTTATATGCCTCATTTCATACTTGTACTAGAGGTTTAACACTAAGTTTCAGATGATAACTACATGCACACTTAACATGTACTAACATGTTCTTTCGTGGTTTTGTTGGGTAGTTTTCTGCAGTCTCAGATAGTGTTACTACAATGTCTGATAGTGTTTTAACAGTGTCTATCACGTGGTTCACTTGTGTTCATCATTTTTCTGTTGTCAATGGTTAAAATAACTATCTTCTACTGCTACATATCACGCATACATATTTATATACATTCCCTTACTGCAGATGGTGACGGGTAAGCATGCTGATGATTCCCGTAGCTCGCATGTTATAAGGTTTTATACGTTATCGATCCGTTAGGGATAATCTCCCTGAATGCGATATCTATGATTACAAAACGTCCCCAGTGCTTCATTGATTGCCTTGTCATCATAAAACAGTCGATCAGAGAGTGCGGAACTTCGGTAATCCCCAATGTGCATGGTAAGTGCGCGCATTAAATCCAGTGTATCCATAAGCTCCTGTGGAGATCATCAGGCTACAGGACCGAGGCTAAAATCAATGTATACAAATCTAATGTGCGCTGAGTCCTACTATATGGACCAGGGACATGTATAACAAGTACCAAGACAGTCGCATAAGAGGTTTTGAAGGAAGATATCTCAGAAGAATTATCCGGGGCAAAGGCGCATAGGGAGAACGCCGCACCTGGATTAGTGAGCTGGCACTAATCAAGATCCTACCCACCTCACGTGGTGACCCTAGTAATAGACAACCGATCTTGTCTGGCTAAGCGGGTAGGGATCGAGGAAGAGCTACTCTGGTTTAAGTAGTGATGCAGACGTAGTCACGTTGGATGAGATCTGCTCGCAACACAGACGAGCGAAATCGCAGAGTGATTATAATGCACATCTCTCCCGGTCGATGGGAAAAGCTGAACGGATAAACATAAAGGGATGAGGGTGCATCCAGAGAAGAGACGTGGGTCCGAGATGAGTTGTACGTGGGCCACATAGGACGAAACTCTGAGCCCTGAGGAGGGTCGAGTTGAGCTTCGTGTCTGGACAGGCTAGAGGCATGGTGAATCTGTGCACGGGGAAAACCAAAAGACACGGTGGGCAGGCACCGAAGCAGAGCGAACACGCATGCGGACGATGCACGGGTGGGCCCAACGGTGGGGCAGACGTGCACGGTGCTGATGGTGGAGTGACAAGCAGGCGTAGGGGTGAGCGGACAACCCAAATGTGCAGAAAAACTAGAAACCCCAGCAGAGGCATGAATCCAGCGCGCATTACCGCTCGCAGGGAACTACTACTGCCTTGTACTTTGATTGGGGACAATCAAAAGATAGCGGAGTAAACCGTACATAAAACTGGACCGGCAGGCAAACCAAGTAGTCCAAATAAAGACTGGTAACCTGGGTAGATGACGCTCAACAACCCGGGAGGGCAGGTCGTCTAAGGTCGCTACTCTAAAAAAATAGCAACCTGCTGCCTTGCAGGTTGGCTGGGGACAGTCAAATGCTAACGAAGAGCGAACCCAGTAAACGCTGGTTGAAATCTGACACGTCGCCGAAGGAGACGCACCATAGCACCAAATGTTACTGAAGATGTGACGTAAAACAAACGTTCTTGGCAATTGCTGTTTATATATCACAATAAGAATGATCAAAATGGCCGGAAAAGAACGATCGAGAGAGAGAGAAGAATTTTCCGAATTCGTTGGAACCAGCGAGTACCAACTACTGAGATCACTCGACGACAGGCATCAGCGAGGAAATAAAACTTAGGAGATGTAAGTGGTTGGGACACACATTAATAATGCAGAAGACAAGACACCCATGTGTGGCTTTGAAGTGGAATCCGAGAGGCAAGAGATGTAGGGGACAACCTAGAGATACAAAGAGACGAACTGTAGACAGAAAAATAGAATATGCTAGGAAAACCTGTAATCAAATAAGCTGGCTCGTTCAAGACAGTTCTGATTGAAGAAAATTTGTTAATGCTTTATGCTTCAAAAGAAGCTGAGATAATAAGAATATATATATATAAAAGAAATCAAACCCAGTCCTTCCACACAGAAATACTCGCCAATACACACTCGCGTGCCGATATATATATATATGAGAGAGAGAGAGAGAGAGAAAAAATAGATAATCGTTTGACAAAAGTTAGTACCAGAAACAGGTCACCTTGCTCCCGAGTGCAAAGCTTAGTAATGTGATATCTCTAACACTCATCTGAAGTCACACCTCGTGGCATTGTATTTTATGAAATTCTTCTTTGGTTTCCTTTCTCTCTCTCTCTCCTTTCTTTCCTTCTCTTCCCCTACCTGATTGTTCTCTACTCGTTGATTTTCTCTCGTTGGCCTTTGTCTATTTTCTCATGTCAATCACATATTGGGATGTTTATCGATGTGATCTTCTTCTTCTCTGAGTTCGTTCTTTACGAGAAATTTTAATCACTCTTTGTGATATGTTTGATCTTTGCCGTGAACGTGTATACGTTACACATTGGTTTAGTAGGCCCTAAACGCATAGACTTCTACACGTTTAGGACATGTGCATCCTATTTTATCCAAACCTCCTTAGTCGCCTCTTACGACATGCGTGGCAGGTAACAGTGGCTCTATTCTTTACACCCCAAATTTGGACCCCGGTAACCACTCGGGCGTCTCGCCGTGATACTCCTGATCGTCTTATGACATCGGTCAACCGATTTAGCCATGGTTGTTTTGTGTATTATGTTATAATGTGGTAGTCTTGTTTTTATTCTGTTATCATGATTTAAATTACTTTGTGTTGTTTCTCCTGATAAAGATACATTGTTTGATATGATTGTTTGTTGATTTTTTCAATGTCTTTACTTTAATAATACTCATTTTACTTATTTATTTACTTGGGCTGTAATTAGCAATATACCGTAGGCACCTATGATCTGAAAGTATTCCCGTTCTCGGCGCAAACCTCACATATCACAAAGAATAATCAATTAGGTGGATAAGAACATACGCAAATAAGACGATGTATCTAATTTCGTTCCAGTTTTGTTCTTACAATTTGTGTCACAGTTACTCTATTCAAATAAATAATTGAGATTTCTTCTCATTGTTTGAGTTCGCTCAAGAACAACCACTTTCTAAACCACTCGCTGTGTTCTGTGTCAAAGAGTGTGCATTGTGTGAAAAAGTGTGCTTTGTGTCAAATGGCGTGCTTTGTGTCAAAGAGCGAGATTTGTGTCAAAGAGCGTAGTATGTGGTGCTGTAGTTTTTAAAGGTTAAACTGCGAAATCTTTTGGTCCAGCATTTCAGTGTGTGTTTGTTCTGGTTTGCCTCTCTAGTTCCTATGCTAGTAACTACGCTTACTCGGGATCGCCGATAGTGAAGTTGATAACAAGCTACGCTAGTGACCACGAGCGTTAGAAATTCCGGGGTTCTAGTCCAGCTTGGGACAGAAATGTTTCGTTGTACAAACGTTATCCTGTTGGACTACATGAACCATCACATCCTTTACTTGGTGATCTAACTGACAAGTACCTCTAACATCGAAGTAAGGTTCGATTAAGTTACAAAGAAACCAGCTGCCTTGCAGGTCGACTGAGGACAGCCAAAAGCTGAAGACGAGCGAACCCAGTAAACGCTGGCTAAAACCGGACACATCACCGAAGGATAAACACCAGAGCTCCAAATAGCGCTGAAGATGTGACGAAACCCACCCATGCTAAGGCTGCATGAATCAGATTTTTACATGAATGGGGTTTATGGGGAAATCTGGTACATCAGTCTAAGGGTGATCGTGAGAGAGTTATAACGTACATTTGTGATAAGGAATGCAATCTCTCGCGTAAAAATCAGTCAGAGGCGCCTTATAAGGCGCTTATCTACTCCTAAATTCAATACGGGCAAACGAAAAATCCCACCACTAACTACAATGTCACCTGTGCTCCCTTCTTGATAGAAACGGTATGAATCAACGTCCTCATATTCACTTGCAACGCGCAACCGCGCACCGGCATGTACAAAAGCACGTGTCCTGTGTCTGATTAGCAACGTATCAGACTATCTCTTTTAGATTTTAGGCAAGCAGTCGTTTAGTAGCAGTCACTATGCAATAAGCCATTGTCTCTAGGCAAGTGCTCTGTTAATAAGTGACGTTTGATAAAAGTTATGGTGGGAAAGCTCTACGCATGACAATTTAATGTAGGATGATGATTATGGATGATTGTGATATCTGAGTCGTAGACTAGATCCCGCTACAACCGCCCACAGTTCTTGGTATGGAGAGTATTGAACAGTTTCTGCCAGGCGAAGCAGCACTTCAAAATGTCAAATATACAAGATGTTATATAACTTGTTAGTGTTCTCGCCCTTGTTTTGTAGATATTTTTCTTCTTCAAACGTTCCATATCGACTACTTGTTAAGCATTCTGTGATTTGTATGTGATCTGAGACTAAGAGCGATTGTACGTTGTGCCAGTTATGCGCCTACAAGTAGGCCAGCATATCAGATTTCTATGCTTTTTATTTACTAGGTAGCTTCCTAGGTACTACATCGTTCGCCTCTTACGACATGCACTGTAGGTCGCAGTGGTACTATTCTTTGCTTGCCTTGCGGGCCACACGAGCGGTTTGTAGATATAAATATTAATAGCAAACGGCTACTACTCTGATTTGACTGTCAGACGGCTTATATTGATTTTGTTACTTCCCCTTTTTATTAAACCTATTCTTATCGAGTATGTTGTTGGTTGCACAATGCATATCAAATAATAATTTTTTTTATTGACTTCAATCTAGATTTAATTAATGTGATCGATGTTATGTACCAATACATAATGAAGACTCCATCCTTATGATTTATTCTCCCTGTGGTTCATTGATTGGTTGGCCAACTACATTTGTAGATATATGTATGTGTCCTTTTTCAACTTTACAGATGGTCCATTAGTGCGTCCCAGCCAAAAGCAAAGATGTCCTCTCCATCTATGCCTAGCCTGGGCAGCTGATATGGGAAATATGCATTTCGTATAAACCTCCTCTATATCATAGTTTCATCCAAAGGAAAGATAAAGTCCATACATTTGGAATCGAGCAGAGTTTGCAGGGGATGCCAGAAGATGGAATGAAATACACACATAACCATCAACTGCCTAATGATCCATTTCTCCGTATTTGTGGTCAAGGTCTACTCTTCTAGCTACTGCGTAACTGTGCTGACCAACAAGGGGTGGAGATTTTCTATCAAGGTGTTGCATTTACTTCTCCTCTTCCTTTCTCCCCACCACCACCACCACCACACACCACCACCACCCCGCCTCAAGAAGGCTATAAATTTTCACACAATATATATATATATATTTTCGTCTTTACAAATGGGCAAGTGCTTTACTGTGACAACCTCTGAGATTTTATCTTTCTCTTGTCTTTCAGCTCATACATGTCTCATATGGTAGCAGATGATATATATATATATATATATATATCTATACAAAGATCTGTGTAAGATCAGATGTTTCATCTGCTACAATGTGACAGTACATAGTGTAAATATAATATATATCATTTTATTGTAGAACACAGTAGATGTGGTACTATAAAGTGATATTTTTGTTTGTAGGTAAAATCCTATCTGTAGTAACCCATCGCTACATTAGTTAGTTAGTTAGTTTGTTCCTTTCATGCCAAAGGCAACACATAGGGCTTCACTACATTGTCTTATCCTATTTGACAATACTCTCCCAAAGTTTGCAGTGTTTCATCATGGCTTACAACAGTGCTTAATCAGGGCTTAAACCTAAACCTTTTTCTTTGACTGATTTTTCCTGTACAGATACTGTCATAAAAAGGTTGACATGCTGTTGGAAATACTGAACTTAATAACTAATATAACTTGTTGTGAAAAGTTGAAACTGCTGAGAATGGAAAGAAATTTAGAGTGAAAAGTTGCAATCACTTTAGAGCCATTAGGGATTTCTTGTCTGGTTGTATATGTCTGCCATATAAGAAGTCTGAATTTGTTCACTTCTGATGTATCCTTTGCTTGAAAAAGGCCTTTTGGTCGAAATGTCGCTGTGTGATAAAGGCCTTTTGGTGCTGTATATTGTTTTGTACATTGTAAAACTACAATACTTTGTTTTTATGTGCTTCGCCAACCACTGACAATGGAAAGAAATCAGAGAGCAAATCATGCTCTGTACATATTGCTGCAACATATTTTATATAGATATCGGAAGAATTGCTGGAATCGATTTTGCTTACAGACTTGTTTTTTTTTTAATCTGCTCAGAATCAACAGCTTTTATCATTGTTATCTACTGATGGCAAGGGCAACACAACAGCAGCACCATTTTATCGTGATCTAAGTCAAACTAGCAGCAGTAATAGCTACTGCAATAACATCAGCAACAGCAGCAGTGATATCAACCCTATTGTCAACAGCACTATCGGCAGTGGTAGCTTTAATAGTCAACTTGTATCAGACAGCAACAGTACAAACAGCAATAGCGACAGAATCAGTTGTGTGGCTCCTCCATCTATTGCAGAGTCTTACATCTACCCATCTGTCGACATTGGGTTACCTTGCAGTTACTACTACAACACCAACCCGTTAATAGACTTCAGTGCAACCAGGTATTCTTCTTTCTTATACCGGAATACTCTATTAGTCTTAGCAATTCACTGAGATTTGCTGTAGTATTAGTAATGTACTTTTATTTATTTCTCTAATGTCAAACTGTCTCATGTTTCACCAAATTTTCTATTTGTGTTCTTCTTCAGGTTACTCGATCTTTTTTTTATCTTTCTATATGTTTCTACTACATAATTTTTGTTTTTCAATAAATTACCAAATAATTTTTTTTCTTTTGTCCTCCAATAATTATTAAATAATAGTTTTCCATGTCATTCAGCATAGGTCATAAGATGAAGAGAAATATGAAGAAAAAGATTAGATTGCAGAACTGGATTAATAAGAGGCAATTTATTGTATTGAAAGCCAATAGTGTTTCTCTGCTTATCTTCAGATCTTAGTAATGCTCTCTATTAAAATGTATCCAATGAGTAAAGCATGTTGATATCATATCACAAAATGTGCCAGAAGTGACGAATAGAGATATCTTTGTTTTTGTTCTTAGACTACAAACTTAAACAAAAGTAACTTTTTAAAGCATATCTATATCTGATATCAAAATCTCTCTATAGTTCTCAGTTATGTGTATATCCATCCTTTGTAGATTTTTAGATTGTTACAAGTTTTGATCAACATTCTGCATCTCTACTTTTCCTTTAGGGTCTCCTGTATGCTAAACAGTTCATATGATTGTTTCTGAATCACTTCAGAGTATGCATCCTCTCTAACTACAGATCTTCTTCTTCAAACGCTCCATATCCACCACTTGTTAATCACTCTTCATGATTTGTATGTGATCTGAGAATAAGAGTGATTATATGTTGTGTCAGTTATGGGCCTACAAGTAGACCAGCGCATACAATTTCTGCTACACTTTTTATTTACTAGGATAGCTTCCCTAGGCCCTACCTTAGTCGCCTCTGATGACATGCCTTGTAGGTCGCAGTGTTACTATTGTTTGCTCCCTTTGGAGGACCCAGCAACACGCTGGCACCAACTACAGATCATCATAATATGTATTTACTTTTTCTTCGTTTGCCTGCTTTGAATTAAGCATAGTCATATGGCACCCCTGACTGAATTTTGCATGAAGTCTTGCTTTCATTATTAGCAGCATCCCTCTAAATTTAGACGAGATTTAACCTCTTTCTCTTAAGCCTGTGATGCCACTGGCGCTTAGGGCAGCAACAAATGCAGGCCATTTTTCTCAGTTCTTTGCCATGTTCCAGCTGTGATTCATTTCTTTCAATCCATGTTCTGCTGTTCTCCTCCAGGTGGGTTTTGGATCTTCCACATTTTCATTTACCCATCGGTTGTCCATCTAAGTACTTCAGAGAGGTATATATTTATTATTATTATTATATATATATTATTATTATATATATAATTTTGAGTGATCCCTGATCCCAGTGTAGGTGAGATCAAGTTCCTAGTCCTATCGGAGACTGGCGGTAAAACATAGGTCTGTGTTCAATTTGAGCACGTAAAAGAATCCCATGCAATTCAAAATAAAATTTAAAAAAAACAGGCTGGAAAGCTGCTTCCCGGGCTAACTTCACTAGAAAAGATTCAAAATTAAATTTCTACAAAATATCTTCAAAAGTACATCGGAGACCCTCGCCGGTTCTAAGTAGTTTGTGCACTACAGCTGAGATCTTCCTGTGTAAGAAAGAGATCGGAGCACACATGATTACTCACCGAAGTGCAATGATGATGGTGCTATCAATCAATAAATATTTATTATGAATGTTTATTGTTTTAAATTTAGTTAATATAAATATTCATTAAACTGAACAGATGCCTCATTGAATTTCTATTTATAGTATCACTACTATTTTTTGATTGTTGTTTTACCATTTTTTCAGCAATTCTTCTGACACATTATTAATTCCAAGACTCAGTTACACATCATTAAGTTACGGTTCTCAACTGGGGGAGACAAATTACACATCATTAAATTACGGTTCTCAGCTGGGGGAAACAGATTACACATCATTAAATTACGGTTCTCAGCTGGGAGAGACAGATCCGTTTATGACAACAGTTGACGTAACAAACCCTTATCACGGGATGAGTGCAGGTTGTGCCCCGACAGGGTCCAGTATACTGGATGCCCATGGTTGCAGTTCCCTATACTTCCAACATGGGACAGGTTAACATGGCATGGAATGCATCTCAAGATCCATATGGCAAAGATCTGCCACTTTCAGGTATGCAATTATTTTATGTTTTTATTGTCCTGTATTTGTTCCATATCTAAGATTTCTATGAGATATTTTTATATTATTCACAAATAAACCTAATACTCTTTCATATAATGTCATATTGGTGTGAAGTGTTAGAGCAGTGGTTATCAAACTTTTTGAAGATGGGGCACATTTGAAGTCCTACAAAAAAATTGTAGGCGCACGTTGCACAAAAACATAATAAATCAGATGCAAAAAGCAAAGAAATACAGAAATAATTAGAAAATGCTACGTACCTCTATTCATCATTTAATTTCTACCTATGAGAAGCATGGGCCTGATGTGTCTTGCGATTTGTTTATCCTGGTGCCCGCTAGCACCACTTTGCCGACCCCTGATCATGGATTTCCTAGCGGGCACCTAGGAATGTCATCGGGCACACCCTTTGAGAACCACTGTATTACAGACATGATAAGGCAAAGTTTGCATAATTTGGGGATTCTCTTAACTCAACTCTCCATTTACAGTTGTGTGGATCAGGTTCAAACCCAGGAAGAATTTCTGCTAACTGTTGTTGACAAAGATGTGTCTCCGGCTGTTTCAATGCTTGTGTAAAGCAGCCATTTTTGCTTGTACATTTTTAGTTTCCCTATTGTGTTTGTATAAAAGAAGAAGCATGACTCTTGATTAAAGTGTAGTAGTTATTACAAAGTGTCAGCATGCAGTCGTGAAATCTTGTCTCTTTGAAGAGAACTAACTGCAAAGGTGGGCATAGATCCTGTAGACTCGCTTTTAGGTTGAAAGAGTCATGCCTTGACATAAACTAGATCTAATCTGTTGTTATAGAAACAAACACTATATCGGATAAACTGTGAGAAGCAGGTATTGCTTTTTCTTCAGGTCTTCTATCTTACACTTCTACCCATCTATAGACCAAGGTCTGTGTCAAAAACACATGGTCAGTCTACCTTGCCCAGAATGTGGATGTGTCCAAGTCTACACTATAGAGTTGTCAAGCTCACTTATTTCTGTTAGTTATATGTATGTTCAGACTGAGTCTGTTGCCGTTGAATCTGAGTGCTAGTGTTATTTGTGTGAGACTACTGTCTTGTGATATCCTTGATACATGTCTGAACCATTTGACCTGTTGTTTTTTTTTTACATATTGTAGCACCGGCAAGGATCCCACTTTTTTCTGATTTTGTCATTTATGATCTTATCACTTCTTGTAACATTTAGAACTAGTCGTAAACATTTCATCTCTGTCAGTTGGGTTCTTCTTTTCTCATTTGTTGTCAGTGTCTAGGTCTATAGAAGAAAAAGAAGAAACAGAGTTGGTAAGAAAACTGTGTTGAACATTGCTGTCTTGGTGTCCATCATTACATTCTTGTTCTTCAGTATTGGTGACATTTGTCCAATAATATGGTCTGCCTTACTACTTCTGTGTTGTATTACCACTGTAATTCTTCCATTGGATGAGATCCTGCTACCTAAATATTAAAATTCTCTGGTTTAAAACCTTTTTACGTGTTAAATAAAGATGCACTGGTCCAGCAAGTGCACAATGGTGCACGGCAATCAATCTACCTTATACAAAACATAAACATGTGGGTAGAAGATATTCAAACAACTGCAGGTGTTGCTGTCAAGATGAACACAAGCAATAAAAATATTAATATATCAGCTTTAGAAAACAATTCCATATTTTATATGACACCTGATCAAGTTAGAAAGAACCTATCAAGAATAGAAATCATTGGATATGTTCCCAGTTTGATGTACCCTCAGGGAGATTTTCTTTCTAATCTTACATTTTATGGTGACAATATTGACTTTGACTTGATGCAAGCATCAATAAATTTTGTAAATGAAATATTTGTTTGCGAGCCACTCAGATGTTGTGGCTTTATCTTGCGTAGCCAGATACGTTATATGGGTAACTGACTAACATTTTCTGTAGGGGGACTACTCACTTCACACAAACACTGGAGTGATTGTGAGTTGGTGTTTTCTTCATCTAGTAGGTGATTTAATAGTTCTTTCCTTTCTGTGTTATCTTGTGGTACTTCTTTGCTGGAACAATACATTGTATGCAAATATTATTGTTCATTGTATGATTCACATTTAAATATACATTTTTTTCCACTTATTTCAACTTTTGACTTAGCAGATTTTAAAATAATTTCACAATGGCAGGACAATGTGATTTTCAGACATAATAGTATACAGTAAGAAGTAATACTATTCTATAGTCATGTATGGTTGATAACCCTATCCTGGAAAAAATGATGTATTATTGGAAACGGAAGCAAGAGATTGAAGGCAGTAGACCAAACCTGAAAGGAAGTTTTCATCTTTATACAACTAAATCTTTTATCACACAAATTCACATTTGTTGTTGGATAATATGGAGATGGATTGGACATGTATCTCATATGCCAATAAGAACATTGGCTGGACAGTCTTCTTATAAACAGTGTGTAGGAAAATAAGGCTGGGCTTTTAAAATAAACACTAAGAACTGTGGAAAGAGAGTTGAAAGATTGTGGCCTGGCAAGGGATACAATTAGTAGAGAGACTACGAACGGCGACTGTGGAATCCTTACGGATCCCTATGAATTCAGTAACTGTGATCTACGTCAATGTATTGTTTTATGTTAGACATGATATTGGTGTCTTGATAGAATTGTTATGTGAATCAAATCTAAGACACTTTTTTCTTTGTTCGCCTCTTTCCATAAAGGCTTGCTTTCCTTATCATCATTGTTCCTCTCCAATCAGACGATCCTCACTCCAACTTTAGAGATACTTATAGATTTAGATCCTCCAAGTAAATAATCGGGGCTGCCTGTAGTCCAACCTTGTGCCATATGTACACCAGATATTTTTTTCCCCACAAGCTGGCCTCAAACCCTGGAATTTCCAAGGAATGTGGTCACTAGCACAGTGCGTTATCAACTTCGCCATTGGTGACCCGAAATGACAATCATATTCAATCTTTGTTACATATGGCTAGTGTTGACAAAAATTCTTTGGCAATTTTTGGTGATGTGCTTAATCCACTGTGGACCACAAACTGGGTTGTCAGCTGGGTGTGGAAACATGTTGCATCTCAGATTATCCATAAAATGACAGTCTCACAGGACATGCTTTTGTGTTTGTTCCACCTGTTGACACTGGCAGAGTTCTTTTTTGACTTAATCTATGTAAGTGTCTATTAGGTCCGCAGTGTATGTTGTATAGGCAAAATATAATGATCTGGTCTATTCTGCTGGGATCTTTGAAAAAGTCTTTTCCATAATGATATCCAGTGTTTGTCTTACAGTCTACTGCAAGGGTTTTGGACTCTTGAAAAGACAGGGACTGGTAGATTTGTTCTTTGACATTGCCTTCCTTAGCCAAGACATCTACACTCTCATTGCCTTATATGCCCCATTGAGATAAAATCCACTGCAGGTGAATTTCTCCCAATTTTGTAGTGTCTTCAAGTTCTCTTTCTAGGTTCTTTCAGTGGATTGAACCTCCATGGCTTGCATAGCTAACAAAGAATCTCTTTGAAAGACCACCTTGCCTGCAGGTGCTTGCAGCTTATTTGTGTGCTTTGTTGTTAAAAGGAGGGCTGAGAGATCTGCTGTATAGTTGGAACATATTCGTCCAGTTGGGGGTTGCCAAAAAAACAGTAGTGGCATCTAGGGGCTTAATGTAAACTGCAACAATATTTCAAGTAGTCAGTTTTATAAGGAGACGGTACATAGCTGCCATTGTCCCTAAAATGACAATAACCACTCAATGTTTCTTCAGCAAGTATGAAAGATGTCAGACAGCTTTTCATGAAGATATGGCCTGTTTAAAGTAATTATTTCTACCAACAGGTGTTCAACAAAAGGACACACACAATGCACACACGGAATAACTTCAATAAAATGATTTTGTGTATTTTTTATGTCTATTTATTGGACAAGGATCAATGAAGCAGTGAGTGCAGAAACACCTTGTGTCCCGTTGTTAAAGAAACAAAATATTTTCTTCATCCTGTGGCCATCCTTCCTAGCGATGATCCAAGTCCTATCAACACTGTATCTGTTTTTACTGTTCTCCACCATGTTGTCTTGGTTCTGTCTTATTTTGCTTTCCCTCTGTGAATCCATTGCATGGCATTTCCATATTCTATCCAGATTCATAGTTTGTTTATATGTTCCGTTCTTTGCAATAAAAACATTTTGTCAGAGAAACTAACCAATACTGAACTTGGGAAACATTTGTTTTAACTTCTGAGAATTTATTCACTACTTTTATGTTAGTTTAACTGAAGTCTGAAGACCACTAAAATTATGGTAACATTTCTAGCAATAAACTTTAGACTTATGTCAACAAATTAAACAGCATGGGTGCCTATTACTACACTTCATTGACATCTCCAAGCATGATTTTAAATCATGCAGCATAGACAAAGATAATTGAGAAAGGTTGGCCAGAGACAGGAGTGGCTACCTCAAAAAGAAAGGAAGAGAAACACCATAGCATATGGAGGTAAAAGAAAGTGCAGAGACCATCCTTTGCATCAGCTCCCATACACCAGTTTCAACTGTAGCAAGTATTCCCACTCTACAGCCACAAGTCAAGTACAGCCACAACAGATGATTTGATTTAGAACAAACTACTTGATGCGAAGCTTATCGTCTCCTGTGACAAAGAGGCCAATGATGATGTCAACAAATCATGTTTTTAATTTCCCATAACCTTTTCAGATCTTAGCGTTTGAAGTGCCTGTCACTTCATATTTTTAGTCAGTAGTTGGTAGGAGGGCCAATTCCTTTTCTAACATGGGGAATATTGAGTAGGGGATTGAACGCACAACCCTCTTAAACCCGAGTCAATAGCCTAACGCATTATGCTAATGCATTCTACTTCAACAAATTAGTTAACTAATGATTAACATATCATTCATACTGTTTCCATTGTTGTACAACGTGTGTGCTATTTGATACTATTTTAATTGTTGTCCTACCTGTGTGCTAGTTTAAGGACACAGTATTTTAAATTTTGTACTTGTTGGTGTTGTATTGCTATTCACCCTCAGATATCAACACACTACATTATTTCTTCAATCTAGGAGTAGAGGTAAGTTATTCATCTGTGTGTTTGTCTCTGTATCTAACTGTTAGTGTGCTACTGCTGCTGAGCTTGATGTTGATATATCGACACATGTCAAGAGTGTACTAACAGAGGTGTCTGTCATTTATGGCAAATTTTATATTTCTTTCATACTTTAATTACTTTCTCACATAGTAGATTCAGTTTGATCAGCATAGTTTTCTGCAGTAGTTAGTTTGTCTTGTGAGTTTGCTAGTTAAGTTATATATAACTTATGTGTGTTAGTTTGTCTTGTGAGTTTGCTAGTTAAGTTATATATATAACTATTATGTCTGTGAGTTTGCTATTTATCTATAACTACGTCTGTTAGTTTGTCTTGTGAGTTTGCTAGTTAAGTTATATATAACCATTATGTGTTTGTGTGTGTTTTATCATCTTGTTTTTTTTAAAGTTTCATATTGGGAATAGTACAATCATTTCAGTGTTTAGGTTACTCAAGTTAGTCCTGGTATTCTAATGTACTATTCAGTACAGTGTTTCTTGAGTGTGTCTAGATTATTTGGTATATTATTTCTTTAACGTTTATGTTGTCAATCTTTTCTTATCCTGAAGTTTAAGGTGAAGCAGGATTAGAGAACAGAAGATAATTTGTGAAGGTCTTTCTAGTTTGTCTAGTTCATGTTTGTATAATTTGGGAAAATTAAAATAGATTTACTTTTGTATTGTTAAATAATGTTCAGAACAAAATTGGGGGTCGTCAATGAAATATTGTTTATATTACTATATTGTCATTTTAATGCTAATAGTTTATATGCTTATAAATATTCTGGAATCAAAGAGCAGATGCACTGGCAGGTAATGCTGCGATTGAGAATGGATCTTCTATGGACAAAAGCAACATCACCAATGGTCTGCGGTAAAACATACAATCTGATTATTTCAACGAAGAAGATAAAGGGTATTCACTATCTCAGTTGTGCAAGTTACCGTACCGATAAGTGAGGAAAGACAGGAAAACTATGAGAGAAACCCCAGTAAATACAGCAACCAACACAGAACTGGAGTTCTAGTCTAAACATACTGAAATACATGCTTGGGAGGAGATTGGATCTATTATGGACATGTTTGAAGATGATCCTCAAATCAATAATGTTTATAAATAAATGTTAATTTTCTATGTTGACAATTCAAATGTTCATAATCAAAATGTCCATATTTATAGTATTGTCAGATTTATAATAACTTTAGCTTTATTTGACAAACTTTTATCTTTGTCTCTCTTCAGTTCTATCGAATGTCAACCTCTGGACAAGCAATGAGTTATCCCCCAAGTGTCATGTACCCCCCACATGGAGGCACAGAGATGAACCAGTCTATGGCAGTAGTGATGGACAGCAGTGGTAGCTACACAAGCATGGCACCAGTGGTATGTACCGAGACACACAACAACTTCAACGGTACAAGTACACGTGATGGAAATACCATCACAACACACAATTACTGTGATAGTGTGATGGTTGACCCAAAAACACTAAACAATTTCAGTATTAGCCACGCCCAGAATTATGGGGGGAAAGTACATGATAGCTCGATAACTCACCAGGGACAGAATCTCAGTCGAAATAGTGCATGCAACGATTATGGGAAAAGTGCCAAATCCATGGATAAGAAAGTTGAAACTATCAGCGATAATACAGAGAAAGAAATCAGTGGTATTGCGCAGGTTAAAGACGGGGATGTTGGGAAGGACGGTGATAAAGATAGTAAAACTGATGATGATGATGACAACGTAAGTGAAGGAATGGATGCTAGAAGTGATGGCGACAGTGGATGTCCTAGTGAGTGTGCAGATCTTTCCCCTGTTGGTGGTCCAGGCTCCTCTGAGATATCTCATTCGGAAGGTGGAGAGTCACCAGAACAGGCAAACTCAGCTGACAACCCTAAGCCACGTGGCAAACGTCGATACTATATGTATGGTAATCATAAACTTGTGAAGCCAATCAAGGAGATTCCTATCCGATTTCAAATATTGCTGGCTGAGACCAGCGCAGCGAAAGCACGATGTGAGGGACAACCCATATATATGCAGCAGCAGTCTCAAACTCAACAGCCTATGTATGACTATGTGTATTACCCATCTAATGAGAGCACACAGCCACAACTTAATGCTAATGCTACTTGTTTTGTACCAAGTCAAGATAATTGTTCTGACGCAAATATGACTCCTGCATACATTCCAGAGTGTTACACCATCAATCCAGTGTCAGGGTATCCAAACAGTATCAACCCTAACATCACAAACTACCCTGTTAGTAGTAGCTCAATGCACCCAGCCCCTATTTTTGTTCCACCAATCGCTCCTGGTGTCAACTCTCACTCTGCTTCTTCTCAGAACTGTCAAACAATAATTGTCTATTCCTCCCACTCATCATCAGCATCTGCATCTCATTCCTCTTGCTTACCCAATCAGCAAATACGTTCTGTCAGCATGCCGCCACCTCCACAGTTTCCACCTCCCACAACTTTACCACCACCGCCTCTAGACCAGATGTCCACAAACTCCACACCGTGTCTGTCCCCAGCTGTTATACACGTCTCTAGAAGCTTACCTGCTAACCACAACCAACAGTCTGTCACTTACACTGACCACCATATTAAAGCACAAAATCCACAACCTCAAGCAATAATTACCAATAAACCATCAGTAGTTCTCAGTGTGCCGCCTCCAAACCACACCTCCTCTATTCAAGTGCCAATACCCCATCAAAACACATCTGCCAGTCATCTAACCCATAATTCAATGGCTCCACCCCCTAACCTCTGCAGGTTTCCTTACAACAATTCTATTTATTTACCTATGCCACAATCACTAGCACAGCCTTCAAATATACATGCATCTCACATTAATGGGTCATCTGTACAGATGCCTCTCTCAAATCAGCAGGGGTCTCCAAATGTTGGTGCCCCACACAATGTCCCTTATCCTGGGGTGTCAGGAAATCAGTATATGTATATTTACCCATCTCCTCCCACAGGTCAGTCAGCCACACCCTCTCATGTGGTGTACATGGTAAACCCTGCCTACCCTCCCACACAGAACTTTCAACAGCCAGGTGTCTTAGTTCCACCTAGTTGCCCTGTACCTGTCCAGTAGCAGTTGAGAAAATCAAAGCTTGAAGAAAGCTGACAGTTACAGACTTGTTCCTTCCATGAACAAAATCCTGTATTTGTTAAATAGTGTTCAATCTTAATGCAGTATGTTTAAAGTCTCAGTTCATTTTGCTGTTCACATTTTCAAATGCAATTAATCTTATATAAAAA
The DNA here is from genome assembly GCA_020796225.1 of Arion vulgaris. Classification (NCBI taxonomy): domain Eukaryota; kingdom Metazoa; phylum Mollusca; class Gastropoda; order Stylommatophora; family Arionidae; genus Arion; species Arion vulgaris. Next base: position 24,737,187 of record CM036766.1, on the reverse strand, counting down.
AAATTAGAAATAAAAAAACTTATTAGTCAATTCTATAATTAAATCAAGTTATTTAAAAATTGTATTCATCTGGAGAAACAGATTTTATTGCTATATATGTTCTTACCATCCATCTACATGAAACTATATCAGAAAATTAATTGCCTCCTTTCTAAAAACTGTTTCATTTCACAAATTATCCACTAGGTGTTGCAACTATTGTCATTAAATTTAAACCGTCTATCAATCATAGAATTTAGTAATCAAGCTTTTCTGTAACAGTGTAGACATTTTGTCTAAAAATTAGGTAAGATTAATCAAAATGTGCTGAAAATGAATAAAACTATAGCGTAATGTGCATATAAATCTGCAGGCTGAAATGATCAACAATTATTTTTGTTAAACATATTAGTAGTTGATGTGTTAACCAGCCGTTCCCATAATTTATAAAAATGGTGATGGTTATATGGTTGAAATGCTCCACTGTTGGTTATGTGTTTGTTTAATGTGATCAACATGTTAGTCTGGACAAATGTCAGAAGAAGCTAAGACATTATGTATGTTATTACGTTGGAAGTTCCTCATTTAGATTCCCATAGTAATATAGTGGATGATTCATGCATTCTGTTAATGATTTTTGACTTTTTTTTTATATTAAGTTTTTGTCAGATAAGTCTTCAGTAACTGTGAACACACCCAGTTCTGGTTCAAATAGTTGACTTGGACTGATTGATTCTCTGTCAAATAGTTGACTTGGACTGACAAGCTCTGTGTAAAAAAAAAAATGACTTGGAGTGTCAAGTTCTGTGCCAAATAGTTAACTTAGACAGACTGCACAAAATGTTCCTTTTTTGTGCCAAATTGAGTAGGACAGACTGCCAAGCATTCCTTTTCTGTGCCAAATAGGTAACTTGGACTGATTGCCAATAATTGTTCTGTGTCACAAAATTTAACTGTGCTGTGTCAAACAATGACTTGGACATTTAAATTGACATTCAGTCAGTGCTTTGTGGTCACCAGATCCATAAAAACCTGCATACTGTTTCTCATGACAAACAACACGAAACTATTTTGCTAATATTTGTGTTTATCCTACTTACCAAATATTTTGTGCTTTTATTAAATCAATTTGGTTTCTAATTATTTTCCCCTGAAGTTAGATTGAGAACATGTCTGAATACCATCATCATGTAATATTCTCACTCACTCACTACCCAACATTGGAGCATTAAAATACCAACTTTTTTCTATATGAATGGTGGAGGGTAATTGCATTGTTGTTTATGAGTTGTATGTGAAGCAGTTATTTTACTGGTGTTTTTTTTAAAACATGCATATTTTCTTCCAGTTTATCACATATTTATGTGTGTAATTTCTGTTTTACAAAGATGAATATGATGTATGTATTTTATGGATTCTACCATTGAAGAATACCTGAATGGTGTTTGAGACAGTGTGTTACAGAGTTATGTTCCCAAAATAATGTTCTATTTCTGAGAAGGCTTAGCATATAACTTTAGATTTCACATTTTATATACACATTGTTTATATGTACATGAAAGCATTATTTGCCTCAACATTACAAATAATGGATAAGTAATCCATTTTCAAACTGCAATAGAGTTAATGCTCTTAGATATTGACTTTCATGCTGTCTTCCCCTTGTATTTATATGTCTTTCATATGTGCCTTTCCCCACTGGTCAAAACTATGCAAATTTATTCATTAATAATTTATGATTAATATTTCATCCGTAATTTATTTTCATAATTGCCAGGCTGTAATGTTGTGTTTTTTTTTTAATCTGTTTCAAACATTAGCATAATAACTAAAGAGTTTTGTGAAAATTGCAATTTTATTGTTAACTTTTTTGTAAACTCATTGTTAACTTTCCTATACATTCTTCATAATAATATTTCCTAATATATATATATTATTGGTGCTGTATCTATGTATAAATGACAGTGTAAAGCAGACACTAAGAAAACTAAACTACTTCCACACAAGCTTTCTACGCAGAATGCTAAAAATAAACTGGCAGGGCAAAATTTCAAATATCAAAGTCCTTATAGGAGCAAAGATCCCAAGCATCAACACCCTGTTACAGAAGGCCCAAGTGAGAGAGGCTGGTCACGTTGCTAGGATACCTGATAAACGCCTCCCAAAACAGTTGATGTATGCTGACTGTGAAGGGGTGCAAATGTTCAGCTGGAGGACAGAAAAAACGCTTTAAAGATACTCTTAAAGTGTCTCTGAAATGCTTCGATATAGACACCAAGTGCTGGGAATCTCTGGCCCAAGTGTGGCGCTGTAACAGGACGAGGAACTCTCATAGCTGAGAATCGCTGTGCCGTTGAGGACTTGAAGCTCAGAGAAAACGAGCTGCTTGAAAAGACAGAACACACAACACCCATATGTCTAACCTTGATCATGTATGCCCCACCTGTGATAGGGGATTGTGTTCTAGGATTGGACTGGGGATTGTGTTCTAGAATTGGACTCTACAGTCCCCTCATACAAACCAGAGAGATGCAGCAACACACATCTGAGGCTGTTGTCATCGCTTGCGATGGACTGCTATTAATATGTATAAATTATTCCTCTGCGTATATAATAGTACAGCAGAGACAAGTTCTCTAGGAGAGAACTTGTGTATTATGATTTAATTGATGTCACACATGTTATTTCCCCTTCATTGTTTTATTTATTGTTTAAATATAGACATAACACCTATTTTTTTTATTATAGTACATTCATGTCTAGGATCCACTCCCATTGTTCATTATAGTACATTCATGTCTACGGTCTACTCCCATTTTATTTTAAGTAATAAATGGCAGCAAGTTCTTGCAGTATGCACATTTGATTTTAATTTTTCATCTGAAAGAAAGCAATCTGACTGATACCTTGCATTTAATTCTGCATCTTCATGACAAAGAGTTGTACACTTACTGACTGCTATTGGTGTTGTAATATCACCTGTCACATCAACGAAACAATCTTTTCAGTGGTTCCCTATCTGAAAATATCTCCAATAAAAGTCTCCTATGTTTGATATAAGAACATTACCAAGAGATGGAAGTGGATATGCAGAATGCTGGTAGCATCAAGAAAAGACTGGCTTAGAAATAAAGACATCAGGAAAAAAGTGGGTACAACATTACTTCTGAACTTCATCAAGAAAGAACAAATTAAAAGTTTTAACCCATAAGCAGATTACCAACAGACAGTGTGACTCAAAGAGGAATGCTACTCATATTCAGTGGATACAAAGCAAAAGGCTGTTCATGCAAAAGGTGGATCTACGAAATAAGTCTGTGAAAAGCACTGTTTACTAAGTGCACACAAAAACCCATTCTAGAAATCTCTTCTTATCCTGACGCTGTGAGACAAAACCTACGATTAGACACACAAAAATGACATTGTTTCTTATATAGACATCTCGCACTTCCAAGTTCACTATTTCCTGTTTATAGACAAACTGACCAGATTTATTATTGTTTTATTTCAAACTTTCAGACAGATAAACCAAAATGTTATCATTGTCTGTTACTAGTTCATCTTGTGTCTTCATATTGTTCATACTTATTATTTGCCTGATTATCTATATTCATTAGTTATTTTATTTGTCTTCATATTTTATATTATACATTTTTTCATGCCATAGCAGTCATTTTTGTTATTTATTTGTGTAAAGAATGCTGCTGTATTTAAAATGTATTTACTTTTGACAAAATATAAAAGGTCATATCTCGCTTGCATTAAAACAAAATGTTGATATTTTGTGCCACCTTACTTGTCTTTTTGTTTTATTTGACATTACAGTATTAGCATATTCTATTATTTAGATTTTCTAGAAGAAATCCACATACAAATTCTGTAGATATGTGTATATGATTATTCGCTGCACTCACTCACATCTATAGCCATGTTATTGTGTAGATATTCACTGATGAACACTTGCTACAACATATACGTATGCATGGTCATGTAGATTGTAACACTGACATCAATCAATTTCTGATATCAAACATCTCATATAGACATAGTTTCCCAACCTGGCTACAAAATTATACTTTAACCAAATTTCTAATATCAAACAACCCTGGCATAAATGAGCCAATTTCTTGACCCAACCTGATAGACATAAATATGCTCATTTCTTTATACAATCTTACCTACAGAAATGAAACCAATTTCTTAATCCAACCTGTTGCTTAGACATACACAATTAACCAGACATGCACCGTCTCGCTACTTTGCCTTTTTGCTAAGATCAAAGTGTAGTGCCCACTTGATTGTGACCAGAAGGTGAGAGCCTTCATAAAACTCCAAATGGCACAATCAAATACACTTAAAAAAGCTCCAAGCAGCTCTCATTCGAAAGCATACTGCTCAGTTTACTTGTTGGACACTAAAAATATAGAACAGTTTTAATTTATCAGACATGCACCAATTTGTGGATGGAGCAACTGTGTATATACACACATAAACTAACACTTTTAGTCCAGATTCTAAATTGAAACCACTAGTAGTTCTGAAATTGTATATTATTTGTCTGATCAATCAAGTACATTAATTTGTGTACAGGCACAACAAGAATGATGTCTCTTCTTGACATTACTTCAAGATACATTTCTAGACAAGACCACAATACTACAAGATGCATTTCTTGACAAGAACACAATACTACAAGATACATTTCTTGACAAGAACACAATACACAAGAATTTACATACTAAGAGACATTTCTTGACAAAACACAATACTACAAGATGACATTTCTTGATAAGAACACAATAAATACATTCTTGACAGAACAAATACTACAAGAGACATTTCTTGACAAGAACACAATACTACAAAATGCATTTCTTGACAAGAACACAATACTACAAGATGCATTTCTTGACAAAACACAAAAATTTTCTTGACAAACATACACTTTCTTGACAAGAACACAATACTACAAGAACACTTCTTGACAAGAACACAATACTACAAGAGACACTTCTTGACAAAAACTACTACAAGATACACTTCTTGACAAATATTTCTAATATACAGTATTACACTACTAGTTTGTCCTTTCTTGATAATTAGATTATTTTGTTAATTTTGTAAGATAGTTGGTCCGTTTCAAAAAATTTAGTAAAGAAAAAAGCCCGTAATATAAATAATACAACAAATTATTTAGGATGTGTTTAGACTGAAATTATTGTAGAATGAAGAAATAGAATGAATGTATAGTGTAATGTTTTGATTTTCTTTGTGCTACTGTCACAATGTTTTTATCATAGTAGAATCAGATGAGTTGTGACTTTCCTTGATATACAAGCATCATTTTAGTCATTTTGTCCAGTAATCACCAGTTTTTATCATACCTGTTTGAAATCTTCACAGTTTAAGTTTGAAATTTCTCCCAGTTTAAGTTTTAAATCTCTCCAGTTTAAGGTTGAAATCTTTCTAGTTTAAGTTTGAAATCTTTTCAGTGTTTCTATACAGAGTTGTCTTTATTCTCTCTTGTTTGCAGGCAGAAGTCTGTATCATTTCACTTGGTTATATAGGTAGCTCTTGTAAACATAATTAGCATTAGTAAATAGTATCAATACAGTCTCTCTCACTTTCAATAGTTAATTGTTTGCAGTCTCACTTTCTTTTTTCTGTGACCAGTTTTTCCATATAGCCACTTGACCTCAGGCACAAGTCCTCATTTCTCTTCCAAGCTAAGTATGAACCAAACAAGTACCAAAGTAACATGAGCTTATGATAAAATGCACATGTTGTTGGATAAACTAAAGAGAGGACCAGTAAATAACATAGCACAGGCGGTCATGTTCTAGAACTAACATAGAAAGAGAAATACTTTTTTAAAAAGTCTTGAGAAGGAAAGATACAGAAAACTGGTATTGGAATAGTTGATAAGACATCGAAATACTTGGATGGTACCCGGAAGAAGTGAATAATGGATGTTCATAAAAAAAACATGTGCTCCAGAGAAAGTGACAAGAATTATTATACTAATATAAAGAAAAACCTATGTGCTATAGATTCTACAAGTGTGTGGTCATCTTTGTTTTAACTGCTGATATCGATTACATTTAAACTCTGTACTTTCAGGAGTATTAATAATTTGTTCACAAAAAAAAAAAAACTACTTGAGTGTCATGTCTATCATGAACTGTGTAAGAGTTTGTGTTTTTCTGTACTTGTTTGAACATACATGTGTCCTTTGATTCTTAGACAATGTTAAGATTTGTTTCTCTTGTTTCTACTCATCATTTCTTTAAATATATACTTCTCATTTACTTAGCAAACAGATACACTGTTGCCTTCTGATATCGGCTCTCTATTCTGTTGCTTAGCTGACCTATCCTAGCACCATCCCTGCTTGTATACATTGTACATATACTTCTGCTTCTTATTGTTTGTCAACCCTCTTGATGACTTTGACCTGAAGGCTAGTCCTACAAAGAATGTTATTCTTTCTTATACAGATGTTCATATTCAGCAATCCCTTGACAACTCATTTCATATGTTTACCATAACATAATCAACAAAGTCCGTTATTTTTGTATTACATTCTAGATTTTTCACATATCCAAATAAAAATAGATAAAATATAACCAAGATGTGATTTACTGTGATACAGCAGACTGTAATATTTCACCAAAATAAATAAGTGATTTGTTTCTGTGATCGGCTATAATATTTCACTCAAATAAAATTGATTATTTCAGGAATCTTGATCTTGCAAGATCTCATATTTTCTTCGTTGTTATACAGAATCTCATTTCTCTTGTGTATATCCAAGCCAGTGTTATTATATGGCATACAGTTTTCATTAGAAGCATGTATGTATGTATCAAATTATAATGTTTATTTCATTAACATCAGTTTTTGTTGTCTACATCTAGTTCAACTTAGACCTTCATGTTAACTATTAGTTTATTGTTATTATTTTCTTTATGAGAATTTAATTTGTGTATATGTTTGTTGGAAGGATTCCATTTTTGATTTCATTCATTCAAATATTACATTTCATAATCGTTTAATGTCTCCCAGGTAGGAGATTACAAATTACAGGTATATATATATATAACTGCTGATTCCATTGATTTCTTTTGTTAGTAACGATGAACATGAGCAAGTTCAATATATGTGCTTGCAATTATTTCCTTGATTTCATCAGGGAATGTTAGATTCATCTTTGCTTTTATTGAACATTATTCTCTGTCATATAATCTTTAATTTATTGAATTGATATTTTTGAGACTGATGTAAGCAATCATTACTTTGAACATTTATCATTAATTACTTTCACTAATGCTTATAAGTAAACTCACGTTAGTCGATCAGTGACTGTACTTGTTTGCAGACACCTGCTAGCAGCTGTTATCTTCTTGTTTATAACTGCCTGTTTGATCTCATTCCAGTTATTTATTTGTTCATTGATTCCTATTATTTATTTGTTCATTGTTTATCTCCCTCCTCTACAATCACCTGTTCATCATTATCAAATAGCTTGTCCTGAGCAGAACTTTCCAAGCCTTATTCCAAACCAAGCCTAATTCCAGACCTAATTCTGTACTAAGCCTAATTCCAAACCAAGCTTCATTCCAGACCTAATTCCAAACCAGACCTAACACCAAACCAGACCTAACTACAAGCCTAATTCAAAACCAAGCCTAATTCCTAACCAGGCCTAATTCCAAAGCAAGCATGTCGATGGATTGGTGTACAGCCATCTTTGTCTTTACATCCATAAGTCCGGACTGGGCATGTCAATGGCTAACTTCTTCCTTGTTTAGAAATCCATGGTTTGTTAAGCATAGAAAAATTTTGGAATAAAAGTATAGCAGAAGCTGTTCAGTTTGAAAAGGGTGACCAAATGTCGCACATCTCAAACATGGATCAACTTTTAATAACAGATGTTGGACTGAAAGAAGGCAGTCATACACTTTCTCACATCTGACAGAGAATTTGTCTTTGTTTTCATGGACAGAAAACTGAAACATAGACTAGTTACATTCATCATTACTAGATAAACATAGACAGTAGTTTTATTCTAGATGTTGTTGATGTCAATTTATTTCTTGTCAACATATTTTTGACACACAACACACTTGACAGTAGCACACATCTATCATTGCACACAGAGCTAGTTTATTACACTATTAGAAATGGATTTTGTAAGATATGACATTGAAATAGCAATCACTTTATTATCAAACTCCACTATATTGCCATCTATGCTGTGTTACCCATATCCAAGTATCCACTAACACTGCTACCCATATCCACTGTGTTACACACTCACACTGTGTTACTCTAACCATATTTAATGTCCATGCAGTCTAGTTCTAAAATATCTCCCTTCATTTTTCCATCAAGAAAGGACATTGCTGATTTTTTTTTTTTTTGCCTTCAAATACAAATGGTAATATTTAATTCATCATTTGTCAGTAATACGCCTTAGAAGTGCTGCTGTCAAATGGTTAGTGATGGCTTCCCAACTGATATAAACTAGGTTTGTCCCTTAGTTCAGGCAGACACCAGCTATCAAGAATTGTGTTGACTTAAGGAAGTTTGCATGGAAGAGACTACTATAAAAGTGCTCGGGTCTAGTACCATGAGCTCTCCATTATTTCACATTCCTAGTGAAGTACAGAGCAAAGTTATGGACTTAAAGACTATATTTCAGTTGAAACCACTGGTATTCAACTTGACTTGAGATGCTGAGTGCTAGTGTGTCCAAATTTAGATTATCCGTTCCATATCTTACAGGTGGATTAACACTTTCGCTGCCACCGACGACAAAAGTTGGCGAAGTACAAACTCCCTTTCGCTACCATCGACGATGTCTTTTTAAACGAAACGGGGAGTATCGCTTGCCGAAAACGGGGGTCCCGTGACGTACTACTTCCGTATTGTTCCGACGAGCTCTCAAAAATGGCGGATCTAACACACACGCGGTAAACGTCGGTATAAGTCCGATTTTGTCGCGATTTTTCGTAAGTAAACAAACATTTTCAAAATGGACGTCGTAGCTGATGAATAGTGATGTCCAAAATGACTCTTTTCTGACTTTTTAGCCAGTGATAGTGTTAAAATTAACTCTGAATGTGATATGAATTTGAACTGTGATTTACGTGACGATGTTTATAGATCGATAGCAGATATTGTCACGGTTACGGAAGTAGATGACGGACACCTGTCTCGAAAACGACGGCATATCATACTGTGGATAGGTATGGGGATATCAGTTACTAAAATAGCTTGTGGATTATAAGGAATATATTCCACATACAGACAGGTTAGTAGCTCATTAATATATGAACACTATTCCGTAGTTTAAAAGTCCTAAGTTTATTAGTTTATTTTTACGATATTTTGAAATTGTCACTCTGAAAACTGATCATACTGAAAAATAGCGTGGCACTGGGCCAGACTTTGTTGAAAAATGCGTGGCAGCGAAAGTGTTAAACAACATTTGCAGTGACTTTAACTTGTGTTTGTTTGACAGAATCATAAAAGTAATATAATATGATGATAGGGCCCTATCATCATATCCCTAGGATTCCTAAATAATTGTGTATGGCGACTGTATCACAGCTCAATGCTAAGTAAATACATCATCTAGCTAGTGTTTTGTTGTTTCAATTGTACTTTCAGTTGAAGATGATCTCTAAACCAACTAACAACTTGTGATGCACAGTTTAGTAAGCATCTATCTAACTATATATGTCTTCTACTTCCACCAGCTGTTGTTCATAAATAAAGACAAGCATCATCAGTTGATTTCATATTGTTGTTACTTTGTTGTTTGACAAGATTTAAATGATCTGCTCGTTATACGTTGTTCTGTTACTGTAGATAGTCCCTAGAAAATTATAGTCCTTCGTAAATGGATGTTTACGTAGAATAGGGAGACAGATGGTATGATGAGATTGCGAACGAGGAACTCATATAAAGAACTAAACAGATACCAGTGGAGAAAGAGCTCAGGAAGAGGCAATGGATAGGACACACATTCAGAAGACCGACCTGAAGCATTGCAAGACATGCACTATTTTGGAGCCCGCAGGGAAAGAGGTATAGGGGAAAGCCTAGACATACCTGGAGAAGAGAGTTGGAGACTGATATTAAAATAATAGGTAAACATGGAAAGGATGGTATGGCAGGAGAGAGAAAGAGCTGGAAGAAGTTTGTTGAAGACCTGTGCTGCGTTGGGAATTGTGGAGAGACGTGATCACTTACGCTGGCAGGTATGACATTTGATCGATTGATTTCAACAAATGACAGTTTTCTAGGGAAACTTCTCAACACAGCTTATACAGTGTGCATAACATGGACACCACATGCAAATTATACACGCGTGGATACTATATAGAGCAGATATACACGCACGGGTGGGACTGATTAACGGAATGCATAAGCGTTTGTCTATCTAACCGGAACACAAGTGGGTTGTGGGTTCAATTCCACACTCCACGCTGCACACGTGACGAAAACAAATTGTGCCTCTTGCAGGCTAGGGTTTAGAAATGTGAAGTGACTTCATATCCTAAGGTCTGAAAAGGTTTCAATAACTTGTATTTATTTATACGCTCATGGATATTATATAGAGCAGATATACACGCATAGAAATCATATGAAACTGGCGTAATCACAGGAGCAAATACATGGGCACCACATGAAACTGATGATTGCACATGAACAATACATAGACAGTGTGAACAAGTATTAGGAGCTTTCGGAAAACATATTACCAAACACAGAATTCGAACCACAAATCTTTTATTTCTTACTGCAAATATTGCCTAGCTCTACACCAAGCCCTACAAAGTACAGAATCATGTGTTTTGTCATTTTTACATTTTCCAGAAGCCCCTAATACTTGTTCACTGTCTGTTTATTGGTCATATTCTTTGATTCTGGTGCTTCCCCACAGGGTTCTTCAAACTCATTCTCTTCTCATCGTACGCTGAAACAACTGTTTCAAACAATGCAATTGTTATTGAGGAAAAACACCCAACAATAAAACACTTTCACATCTCGTATCCGTTGACTAAAATCAATGTAATATAAAATATGAGTATATTGTCTGCCTCCAAGTGTTCAAAGAAACCTATAGTATGTCCATTAATTCGTGAGCACGTTTGAAATTGATTTTCTCGAAAACTACCTGTTGGATCTCAGTGATTTTTTGCATTCAGCCTTAGAATATCCATGACGCTAAAATAAAGCTAACCAGTAGTCCATAGATGCTACGGATTTTGCACATCGGCGAATTCCTTTGATCTTTTATGACAATTGCAAATACGGGGGCTCAAATTTTAGATTTTACAGTAATCCCTAGAATTTGTCCATGTCAATTCTATTCATAGGTGTATCTCCATATTAACTTGATAGGTCAAGTAATTAAGTGTGTTGCCCTTTATGTGCAATCGTGAACTTGGATACAATATGCAACAGTTAGTCCTCCCCTTCGGTCACCATTAGACCCCAGGGTGTCTTAACTTCACCACAAATTGTATGATGGTAGACGCATTTGGATATGGAAATGTATACGTTGCTATTTCTCAGTCTGTAATCAAAATATGATTTGTATCATCCCGAATCTGACGATTTCATGAGGTTGATAATTGTTACTGGCTGGACAAATTGTAATCCATCTCGGTGCCAGTACTCGTCTTCCTCTCGGAGCACATGTTCAACACACTTCTTCCAGAACTGCATGTCTATCATTGAGAGGGACTCACGTGTCAGAACTTCAACATCACACATTTTAAACGTCCTGTTCTGTTCGGCAACTTGCCCTTTACTTTAGCCCAGACAAGCTCCATCGGATTGAGGTGAGCATGATATGGAGGTAGTCGCAAAGACGTGTGGCCGTATTCCGCAATGATTTTGTCAATATGAAACACCTTTGTCTTATTTGTCATCCTCACCAGGTGCAACAACTCGGGTTTCAAATATGTATCATCGAAGCTGACATTTTCCTTAGCAAGCCAAGTCCTAATTGGATCTTTGGTATTTAATGCAGTTGGTACTTTGTCTTCCGCTGATACTGCGTTGTGATAGGATGCATTATCCATTACCAAGCATGATGGTCTGTTTAGAATTGGAAGTAGATCTTTCTCCATCCAGTGCCTGAAAATATGTCCATTCATTTCTGTGTGGTAGTCCCTACCGTCGGTACTTTTGATTGGAAAATAAGTCCAGCGTCATGGACAAGACCTTCTTCACTGCTTCCTGCATGTGTTAGTATAATACGCTGGCCTTTGCTGCTTGGTATTTCTTTTCTGTTCACCGTCTACTGATTGCCATTCTTTAGCATTGGTGTGGTGAGCATTGACCCAGGATTCGTCCAAATATACAATATCATAGCCTTGCCTCCGCCGTTCACGTATCTGCCTCAGGTATTTACTTCGGGCAGCAATTAAATGTGGCTTTTCACAAATAATATTCCTGCCGCCTATAGTTTTTCTGAAGGTGAAGCCGGCGGCTCTTACAATTTTCCATAGAGTACTTTTAGAAATGTCTATGCTGCAATCTGATTGCAGTTTTAATTTCAGTTTCCTGAGAGTAACAAGTTGATTTGTCGCAAACATTTTCAAGAGCTCCCGTCTTATGACATCTATGTCAAAGTCGTCAATTGTTCTTTTCCGTCCTTGCTTGACATTAGTGCACTTTGTGTCCTGTTTAATCCATCGGGAAAAGGATTCTCTATTCAGACCAAGCGCCAGTTGCGTTCGTTTCTCAGGGTTATGAATATCGCAATATAGATGACCTCTTAGATTCCCTACGGAAGTGTTGGTATAGTAAAACTGTAACCTTCTGCATTATTATAAATGTGCACTTCAGACTCATTATGTATGTGATATCAATGTCAGTTTTGATAAGCCAACAAATATGATACAATAGCTTCATACAAATAGCGAGATACGCCTATAACTATACAACGGTATCCCAATTATAACGTCATATGCTTTCCGCTTTCTAAGTCGACTGGGTTAGGTGCACGGGATTTCGTGAAATTGTTGTATATTCACGATATTTCTATGTTACCATAATGTATTTTTAGAACAACGCGTCTGTGTACCGTAGATCTGTTACTATTGTGTACAATCCGGTGAGGTTGATTTTAATATAACCTGAAGAAGAAATATTTCAAACTACATCAAATTTTCTTGGAAAAAATATTTCTCTAGCGTCATGGGTATTCTAAGGCTGCTTGCAAAAAATCACTGAGATCCAACAGGTAGTTTTCGAGAAAATCAATTTCAAACGTGCCCACGAATTAATGGACAGACTATAACAAAAAGTGTATACACACATTGTCCATACACATTTTTATAGTTTTATCAATGTAGAAGAATATGTTGGAATAAGCGAATCATAAAACTGTTCTGTTTCAAATAGCTTTTCTCTATCAAATAGATTTGCTCTGTCTCAAATAGATTTACTCTGTATGAATAGTTTTACTCTATCTCAAATAGCTTTATTCAGTCTCAAATAGCTTTACTCTGTCTCAAATAGCTTTACTCTATCTCAAATAGCTTTATTCAGTCTCAAATAGCTTTATTCAGTCTCAAATAGCTTTTCTATTAATAGATGTTCTGTCAAATAGATGTTCTGTCTGTGGATCTAGGTGGTGCAGAGTTTAGGTGCTCATGTAAAGGTGTTCGCTTCCTCGTGGAGCCATCGAGATATTTTTCCAGATATCCATGATCTCAATGTAGAGGAGATCGAGTTCTAGTCCTTTCGGAGACGGACGATAAAACGTAGATCCGTGTTTAATTTGATACCGTAAAAGAAGCATTGACAATTCAAAATCGAGCAGGCTGGAAAGCCACTTTCCGGGCAAAATTCATTAGAAAAGATTTACAATCAAATTCCTACTAAATATCTTCAAATTACATCAGGGACCCTCGCTGGTGCTACGGAGTTCCAGTGAATACATGACAGCTAATATTCAAGTGTAAGATAGAGATCGGAGCACACAAGGTTACTAACCGAAGTGTAAGATAGAGATCGGAGCACACAAGGTTACTAACCGAAGTGTAAGATAGAGATCGGAGCACACAAGGTTACTAACCGAAGTGTAAGATAGAGATCGGAGCACACAGGTTACTAACGAAGTGTAAGATAGAGATCGGAGCACACAAGGTTACTAACCGAAGTGTAAGATAGAGATCGGAGCACACAAGGTTACTAACCGAAGTGTAAGATAGAGATCGGAGCACACAAGGTTACTAACCGAAGTGTAAGATAGAGATCGGAGCACACAAGGTTACTAACCGAAGTGTAAGATAGAGATCGGAGCACACAAGGTTACTAACCGAAGTGTAAGATAGAGATCGGAGCACACAAGGTTACTAACCGAAGTGTAAGATAGAGATCGGAGCACACAAGGTTACTAACCGAAGTGTAAGATAGAGATCGGAGCACACAAGGTTACTAACCGAAGTGTAAGATAGAGATCGGAGCACACAAGGTTACTAACCGAAGTGTAAGATAGAGATCGGAGCACACAAGGTTACTAACCGAAGTGTAAGATAGAGATCGGAGCACACAAGGTTACTAACCGAAGTGTAAGATAGAGATCGGAGCACACAAGGTTACTAACCGAAGTGTAAGATAGAGATCGGAGCACACAAGGTTACTAACCGAAGTGTAAGATAGAGATCGGAGCACACAAGGTTACTAACCGAAGTGTAAGATAGAGATCGGAGCACACAAGGTTACTAACCGAAGTGTAAGATAGAGATCGGAGCACACAAGGTTACTAACCGAAGTGTAAGATAGAGATCGGAGCACACAAGGTTACTAACCGAAGTGTAAGATAGAGATCGGAGCACACAAGGTTACTAACCGAAGTGTAAGATAGAGATCGGAGCACACAAGGTTACTAACCGAAGTGTAAGATAGAGATCGGAGCACACAAGGTTACTAACCGAAGTGTAAGATAGAGATCGGAGCACACAAGGTTACTAACCGAAGTGTAAGATAGAGATCGGAGCACACAAGGTTACTAACCGAAGTGTAAGATAGAGATCGGAGCACACAAGGTTACTAACCGAAGTGTAAGATAGAGATCGGAGCACACAAGGTTACTAACCGAAGTGTAAGATAGAGATCGGAGCACACAAGGTTACTAACCGAAGTGTAAGATAGAGATGGGAGCACACAAGGTTACTAACCGAAGTGTAAGATAGAGATCGGAGCACACAAGGTTACTAACCGAAGTGTAAGATAGAGATCGGAGCACACAAGGTTACTAACCGAAGTGTAAGATAGAGATCGGAGCACACAAGGTTACTAACCGAAGTGTAAGATAGAGATCGGAGCACACAAGGTTACTAACCGAAGTGTAAGATAGAGATCGGAGCACACAAGGTTACTAACCGAAGTGTAAGATAGAGATCGGAGCACACAAGGTTACTAACCGAAGTGTAAGATAGAGATCGGAGCACACAAGGTTACTAACCGAAGTGTAAGATAGAGATCGGAGCACACAAGGTTACTAACCGAAGTGTAAGATAGAGATCGGAGCACACAAGGTTACTAACCGAAGTGTAAGATAGAGATCGGAGCACACAAGGTTACTAACCGAAGTGTAAGATAGAGATCGGAGCACACAAGGTTACTAACGAGTGTAAGATAGAGATCGGAGCACACAAGGTTACTAACCGAAGTGTAAGATAGAGATCGGAGCACACAAGGTTACTAACCGAAGTGTAAGATAGAGATCGGAGCACACAAGGTTACTAACCGAAGTGTAAGATAGAGATCGGAGCACACAAGGTTACTAACCGAAGTGTAAGATAGAGATCGGAGCACACAAGGTTACTAACCGAAGTGTAAGATAGAGATCGGAGCACACAAGGTTACTAACCGAAGTGTAAGATAGAGATCGGAGCACACAAGGTTACTAACCGAAGTGTAAGATAGAGATCGGAGCACACAAGGTTACTAACCGAAGTGTAAGATAGAGATCGGAGCACACAAGGTTACTAACCGAAGTGTAAGATAGAGATCGGAGCACACAAGGTTACTAACCGAAGTGTAAGATAGAGATCGGAGCACACAAGGTTACTAACCGAAGTGTAAGATAGAGATCGGAGCACACAAGGTTACTAACCGAAGTGTAAGATAGAGATCGGAGCACACAAGGTTACTAACCGAAGTGTAAGATAGAGATCGGAGCACACAAGGTTACTAACCGAAGTGTAAGATAGAGATCGGAGCACACAAGGTTACTAACCGAAGTGTAAGATAGAGATCGGAGCACACAAGGTTACTAACCGAAGTGTAAGATAGAGATCGGAGCACACAAGGTTACTAACTCAAGTGTAAGATAGAGATCGGAGCACACAAGGTTACTAACCGAAGTGTAAGATAGAGATCGGAGCACACAAGGTTACTAACCGAAGTGTAAGATAGAGATCGGAGCACACAAGGTTACTAACCGAAGTGTAAGATAGAGATCGGAGCACACAAGGTTACTAACGAGTGTAAGATAGAGATCGGAGCACACAAGGTTACTAACCGAAGTGTAAGATAGAGATCGGAGCACACAAGGTTACTAACCGAAGTGTAAGATAGAGATCGGAGCACACAAGGTTACTAACCGAAGTGTAAGATAGAGATCGGAGCACACAAGGTTACTAACCGAAGTGTAAGATAGAGATCGGAGCACACAAGGTTACTAACCGAAGTGTAAGATAGAGATCGGAGCACACAAGGTTACTAACCGAAGTGTAAGATAGAGATCGGAGCACACAAGGTTACTAACCGAAGTGTAAGATAGAGATCGGAGCACACAAGGTTACTAACCGAAGTGTAAGATAGAGATCGGAGCACACAAGGTTACTAACCGAAGTGTAAGATAGAGATCGGAGCACACAAGGTTACTAACCGAAGTGTAAGATAGAGATCGGAGCACACAAGGTTACTAACCGAAGTGTAAGATAGAGATCGGAGCACACAAGGTTACTAACCGAAGTGTAAGATAGAGATCGGAGCACACAAGGTTACTAACCGAAGTGTAAGATAGAGATCGGAGCACACAAGGTTACTAACCGAAGTGTAAGATAGAGATCGGAGCACACAAGGTTACTAACCGAAGTGTAAGATAGAGATCGGAGCACACAAGGTTACTAACCGAAGTGTAAGATAGAGATCGGAGCACACAAGGTTACTAACCGAAGTGTAAGATAGAGATCGGAGCACACAAGGTTACTAACCGAAGTGTAAGATAGAGATGGGAGCACACAAGGTTACTAACCGAAGTGTAAGATAGAGATCGGAGCACACAAGGTTACTAACCGAAGTGTAAGATAGAGATGGGAGCACACAAGGTTACTAACCGAAGTGTAAGATAGAGATCGGAGCACACAAGGTTACTAACCGAAGTGTAAGATAGAGATCGGAGCACACAAGGTTACTAACCGAAGTGTAAGATAGAGATCGGAGACACAAGGGTTACTAACGAGTGTAAGATAGAGATCGGAGCACACAAGGTTACTAACCGAAGTGTAAGATAGAGATCGGAGCACACAAGGTTACTAACCGAAGTGTAAGATAGAGATCGGAGCACACAAGGTTACTAACCGAAGTGTAAGATAGAGATCGGAGCACACAAGGTTACTAACCGAAGTGTAAGATAGAGATGGGAGCACACAAGGTTACTAACCGAAGTGTAAGATAGAGATCGGAGCACACAAGGTTACTAACCGAAGTGTAAGATAGAGATGGGAGCACACAAGGTTACTAACCGAAGTGTAAGATAGAGATCGGAGCACACAAGGTTACTAACCGAAGTGTAAGATAGAGATCGGAGCACACAAGGTTACTAACCGAAGTGTAAGATAGAGATCGGAGCACACAAGGTTACTAACCGAAGTGTAAGATAGAGATCGGAGCACACAAGGTTACTAACCGAAGTGTAAGATAGAGATCGGAGCACACAAGGTTACTAACCGAAGTGTAAGATAGAGATCGGAGCACACAAGGTTACTAACCGAAGTGTAAGATAGAGATCGGAGCACACAAGGTTACTAACCGAAGTGTAAGATAGAGATCGGAGCACACAAGGTTACTAACCGAAGTGTAAGATAGAGATCGGAGCACACAAGGTTACTAACCGAAGTGTAAGATAGAGATCGGAGCACACAAGGTTACTAACCGAAGTGTAAGATAGAGATCGGAGCACACAAGGTTACTAACCGAAGTGTAAGATAGAGATCGGAGCACACAAGGTTACTAACCGAAGTGTAAGATAGAGATCGGAGCACACAAGGTTACTAACCGAAGTGTAAGATAGAGATCGGAGCACACAAGGTTACTAACCGAAGTGTAAGATAGAGATCGGAGCACACAAGGTTACTAACCGAAGTGTAAGATAGAGATCGGAGCACACAGGTTACTAACGAAGTGTAAGATAGAGATCGGAGCACACAAGGTTACTAACCGAAGTGTAAGATAGAGATCGGAGCACACAAGGTTACTAACCGAAGTGTAAGATAGAGATCGGAGCACACAAGGTTACTAACCGAAGTGTAAGATAGAGATCGGAGCACACAAGTTACTAACCGAAGTGTAAGATAGAGATCGGAGCACAAAGGTTACTAACCGAAGTGTAAGATGAGATCGGAGCACACAAGGTTACTAACCGAAGTGTAAGATAGAGATCGGAGCACACAAGGTTACTAACCGAAGTGTAAGATAGAGATCGGAGCACACAAGGTTACTAACCGAAGTGTAAGATAGAGATCGGAGCACACAAGGTTACTAACCGAAGTGTAAGATAGAGATCGGAGCACTACAACGAGTGTAAGTGAGATCGAGCACACGGTAAGATGTAAGATAGAGATCGGAGCAACGGTACTAACGAAGTGTAGATGAATCGGAGCAAGGTTACTAACGAAGTGTAAGATAGAGATCGGAGCACACAAGGTTACTAACCGAAGTGTAAGATAGAGATCGGAGCACACAAGGTTACTAACAGTGTAGATAGAGATCGAGACAAGGTTACTAACGTACAATGATGATGGTCCAATCTATTAAATGTTCTGTCTCAATTGCTTTTCTTTGTCTGAGACGTGTTTTCTCCTTCTCAAATAGATGTTCACTGTCTCTATGTATACAATCTCTGTAAACTAGAAGATAAATAAAACACATATATTCTAGCCGCAAGGTAAAAGTTAAAACCAACTGACACCTTTAGCATGGAGATATTGCTGGACTGTATTCTTCTTCTCTTCCTACATTGTATTCCTCAATGAAGTGTTGTAATACGAGATTGCGAACGAGGAACTCAGAGAAAGAACTAAACAGGTACCAGTGGAGAAAGAGCTCAGGAAGAGGCGATGGATCGGACACACATTCAGAAGACCAACCTGAAGCATTGCAAGACAGACACTGTTTTGGAGCCCGCGGGGAAAGAGGTATATGGGAAAGCCTAGACATATCCATGCTAGAATCATATCTCGTAGAATAATTGTACACACTCTATCTTACACTCACTTATGTACACCACTTAGTCTGACTAATACACATATTGACTCTCTTACAAGTAAAGCTCAACACACAAGAGAACTAAATCCTAAGTCACCGTTCCTTCTTTCCTTCCTTCCTTCTTTTCGTTCGCTTGAAATATTGTCTATACATTCACTGTTGTCTCTTGTATAAACTTTACTGCCATTTTGTAGCTCACACAGAGGTCTGTGTAGTATTCAGTCACCGATCAAGATATAGCAACTATCTTCTCCTCTTCTTTGCGTTCGTTCTTTACGACCAATTTTAATCACTCTTTGTGATATGTTTAATCTTTGCCAAGAACGTGTATACTTTGCACATTGGTTTGTAGGCCCCTAAACGCATAAACTTCTACATGCTTATGACATGTGCATCCGATTTCAGCCAAACCTCATTAGTCGCCTCTTACAACATGGGTGGCAGGTAACAGTGGTTCTATTCATTAACAACTATATTATAATAGTTCTATAAACTGTCGTTACTGCTTGTAGTACCGCTTTTAAGGACGTGTGCAGTGACGAAATTTAATGGCCGCATTAAATAGGACAGTCGCCGTGAAGCTGTTCAGGTTAGGATTTGTCATTTATGCCCACAACAGAAAAAATATTTGGTCTTACGTGAATTAAACACGGGTCTCCGCATAGGAGCCGTGCTCTTTTCTTCTGAGATCAACTTCTGCTATGCGACTACTCCAGTACGTGTCATAAACAGGGCGGTGCGCTTGAGGTCTTCTGAGATCAACTTCTGCTATGCGACTACTCCAGTACGTGTCATAAACAGGGCGGTGCGCTTGAGGTCTTCTGAGATCAACTCTGCTAGCGACTACTCCAGTACGTGTCATAAACAGGACGGTGAGCTTGAGGTCTTCTGAGATCAACTTCTGCTATGCGACTACTCCAGTACGTGTCATAAACAGGGCGGTGCGCTTGAGGTCTTCTGCGATCAACTTCTGCTATGCGACTACTCCAGTACGTGTCATAAACAGGACGGTGCGCTTGAGGTCTTCTGAGATCAACTTCTGCTATGCGACTACTCCAGTACGTGTCATAAACAGGGCGGTGCGCTTGAGGTCTTCTGCGATCAACTTCTGCTATGCGACTACTCCAGTACGTGTCATAAACAGGGCGGTGCGCTTGAGGTCTTCTGAGATCAACTTCTGCTATGCGACTACTCCAGTACGTGTCATAAACAGGGCGGTGCGCTTGAGGTCTTCTGAGATCAACTTCTGCTATGCGACTACTCCAGTACGTGTCATAAACAGGGCGGTGCGCTTGAGGTCTTCTGAGATCAACTTCTGCTATGCGACTACTCCAGTACGTGTCATAAACAAGGCGGTGCGCTTGAGGTCTTCTGAGATCAACTTCTGCTATGCGACTACTCCAGTACGTGTCATAAACAGGGCGGTGCGCTTGAGGTCTTCACCAGTCCCCCATAATCTGTTTTGTAGTGTTGTTTCTGTTGGCCAGTTTTCCATTCTCATACTGCTCAGACTGGGGCAGTCTTGCAGGATGTGCTCTGGAGACTGCTTTGGTGCTCCACAGGTGCAGACAGCCGAGTCCCTGAAACCCATTCTATGGAGGTGTGCTCTGAGACTGCAGTATCCCGTTTTAAGTCTGAAGACTGTGGTCTGTGCTTTTCTGTTTAGTGTGTTTATACTGTCATGCTCTGGGTTGTATCCTCCGTTTGTCTTTCTTCACATAATTTTTCTGGATTGTTTCAGTAGAGTCTTTGCTTCTGTAAAGCTTTGTGTTGGGTGGTGTTGTGTTAGGCTCCTTCCAGCCCTTGCGAGTTTGTCAGCCTTCTCATTTCCTGATATGCCACAGTGCGCTGGTATCCACTGTAAGAGTAGTTCTGATTTGGAGCCGCGCTCAAATCCATTCAACCAGACGCTCCTCTATAATCGCTCTATATAAAATGAAAATCGTGACATATTCTTAACAGGACGTCGTCAACAATCACAGTAAACGAGTCGTTGATTTTCTAGGCACCACTTATACGTTCAGTAGTTTGCTATTGCTTTCTGAACTGTGAGATGAAGTGGCGACTCGTGATCATTTTTGTTGGTGGGGCCAGACACATATTTTCGAAAAATCATGGTTTGGGGTTAGGTTATATTTCAATATATAAAATAATGTATACATGTTACACATTATTTTTTTGAGGGGCGCTCGCCCCATTGACCCTAATGACGGGCCGCCACTGGTGAGATGTAATTTTACCGTGTGTTACCACGGGAACAAATTTGCTTCCAAATTGTCCGCCTCGTAGTTTGAACCAGGAACTACCCCTTCCCCGTTATTGTCTTAACGTATTTACGCCCATGCATTTGCCATGTTATGCGACTGTGATCTATGCACATGAGATAGACAACAGGAACCTGCATCATATATGAAAGAATAAACTACGAAGTATGACAGCAGACAAAATTAACGTTTCCATCAAAAGATACTTATCAAGTAACAGACAAACTGAGATAGAAATGTGAACATATTCAAGTTAGTGTGTAAAGCAACGGGCTGACAACGGAATTTCATTAAAAATGAAGACATCTGGAGAAAAGTGGGTACAACATCAGTAGGCTTCTAAGCGTTATCAAGTAACAACAAATTCAATAGTTCGACCAAGTAAGCAGATTACCAACAAACAGTGCTACTTAGATAAAGTATATACACCACAAAAAGGCGGCCACTCAAAAGATGGACCACATAAATAACAGAGACTATAAAAGCCTTCATGTAAGAATCGCACACAATCGAAACCAACTCTAGAAATCTCTACTTTTCCTGACGCTTTGAGGAAAACAGGGTTAGGGAAAAGAAAGATTATTGGGACAAAGGTTGCAAAGAGCGAAATCCCGTGGCATTGGATGCAGAAGTTAAAGCCATCGGTTGTGATTTACACGGATGGATCGGTAGTTTGCCACGAAAAGTCCGCATGTCCCTTCTCTGCAAGATTGTGTGGCAGAATGGTCAAGCAAGCCAGTGGTGTATTTAGTATGACAGCAAGCAGCATGACAATGGAGGTACTGGCGGTGACTAATGCACTACTCTGGCTGCAGTCACAAAATTACACCCATGCTTGCATTCTGAGTGATTCATTGAGTATGATACGAAAGGTGAAGGCTGGTTCGGTACGCTGGCAATGTACTGAATCCCTAGAAGCGTTAACAATTTGCAGAATTACATGTATCTTCGTTCTGGTACTCATGGGTATCGTTGGCAATGAGAGAGAAGACATGCTGACCGGCTCAGTCACCATATCAGGTGACCAGCCAATGGATAGAACTGCGATTTTGAACGCCCTCATAGTGTGGACGCAAAAAAGATTTTCATTTAAACCATTCCACGACAATGACTAAATTGCAGGGATGGAAGATTGAAATTACCAGAAAATAACAGCACAACAAGTATATGAGTAGGCCCATCAAACAAAATCGAACTGGTACGGCCAGTCACTGGACGCTGTTGGGGATATTGCGAAGGAGATCGAAGCATCTTTGGACATGTCCGGAGTCTTCTTCTCGTCCACCATTTACTTCTTTATAGAAGTGTTGGGGTGAAACGTAGTGATCTTGTGTGTGCTTGTTTTAAGGCACTTTGTAAGATGATATTCATGTTCGTAAGGCTTTTCTTGATGCCACCGCTCCATCTTTTGCGTGGTCTTCCTCTTGCCTTGTACTCATTTTACTTTTTCTGTGTGGCTCTCTGTGGTAGGCGATACCAGCGCATTCTGGTCAGGTGTCCAAACCATTTAATCTGTTGTTCTTTTATGAATTGCATAACTGGTTTCACATCCAGTCTACTTCTGATTTCTTCATTTCTAATTGTGTCTCTTATTATCACACCTGCAGCTCTTCTAAGACACCTCATCTATGTCATCATGTCCTGAGTGCAATGAAGATATTCCAAACTGAAACTGAGATTATTGTTACAGTGATACAGACCAAGAGTTAGTTAGTTTGTTCCTTTCGGGCCAAAGACGGCACATAGGGCAAAGGTTTTAGATCTCCATGTGATACGGTTCTTTGCTAGTAGTTGGAGATCTTGTATGGTTTTACATCCCAATAGTTTGCTTTCTTGTTGGATGGTTCTTCGAAGAGTGGTCTTTGGTCTTCCACGTTTTCTTTTCCCAACTGGTGACCACATAAGGACTTGTCGATTTGGTCTCTTTTCGTCTGATCTAAGAACATGACCGAAATATTTCCACCTTCGTTTCCTTATAATATTTGATACGGGTTGTTGGTGTGTTCTATCTCTCACTGTGTTGTTAGAAACGAAATCACTACATTTTACTTTTAATAATTTCCGTAGACATTTATTCTCAAAGCTGCCCAGTATCTTATCAATTTTCTTTGTTGATTTCCAACTTTCACAACCGTAGGTCAGTACAGGAATCACACATGACCTAAATAATTTAACTTTTGTGCATATACTAAGGTCTTGAGATTGCCAGATATTCGTTAATTTAGTGAAGGCACTAGCTGCTATAGCAATACGAGAGTTTCTTTCTTTCATCGTGTCTCCGTTGTTTGACACTTTACTACCCAAATATGTAAAATGTTCAACTTTCTCCAGTGTTTGGCCATTTATTACGATGTTGTCTGTCGAGTTTGTGAGGTCCATAATTTTGGTCTTGGCAGAATTAATCTGGAGACCAACCTGTTCTGCAAGTGTGCAAAGATTGCTCGTTAGTTTGTGGGTTGCTTGTGTGGTTGAATTCAATATGGCCACGTCATCGGCAAAGTCAAGATCAAATAGTCTGCTGTTATTAAGCCATTTGATGCCTAGTTGATCATCTTGGGTGCATTTGCGCATGATCCAGTCTATAGATATCCCAACAAGCATAGGTGACATAACGCAGCCCTGCTTCACACCCGAATTGACTGTGAACCAGTCTGAGTTTCCTGCATCTGTTCTTACACAGCAGGATGCTTCAGAATAGAAGGCTTTTATAATATTGATGTACTTTTCCTGGAAAGTAGAACGATGAAGACTATCAAACGCTTTCTGAAAGTCTATAAAATTTATCACTAGTAGTGACTGGAATTCAATTGATTCTTCTATAATGGATTTCATCGTGAAGATATGATCGGTACAAGAACGATGTGGACGAAAGCCAGCTTGTTCTTCTCTTAGCCTTGCGTCGACGGCTTTTTCAGCCTCTCCATCAAAATACTGCAGAATAGCTTGCCAGGTGTTGATAGCTTTGTTGAGACCAAGAGTGCATCAGCTATAAGGTAACGAGTCACAAGATATGAATAAAAGTGTACCAAGAAATAAAAAAAAAGTGTTATAATACTCTTTCTCCATAAAACAAGTCTTTTTTTTTTTTTTAATCAGGGCAGGTCAGCGTGAACCAACAAACATAATTATAAATAATCAGAATTAACTCCTGAAAAAGAATCCAGCTTTTGATATTTCTCTCTTATCAACTATTTATAACTGTCCAATCAAATATCCACTCTAATATTGGAAGTCATGTGATGTAAAATGGCGTGCGAAAAGTGGGAGTTGGTTGTACCTGTATTATCAAAAGCTTCAGTAAATGTTGTAGAAAATGTTAGTATTATTTTATGTATTATGTACGCAACGTATTATGATGTAACATTTTTTATGAAGGACAAAGCGTTCATTCATAGAAAATGCACATTTCATTGTTTCTCTATAATTTGGCGTCCTCAAGTTTGACTCTCACTCAGTTTTGAGTTGATTATTAATTATTATTGACTTATGATATATTGTATAATAATAAAATAATAATTAATATTATTATATTAATATTTAACTTTTATTTAAATATTTAACAAAGGATAATCTAACAAAAGGCAATACCATGACATTGGAAAGGAAGTGCGGAAAATCCATATCACACTATTTTTGCTATGGATATGCCGCCGGATATGGCACCTAAATGAATTAACTAACTCAAACTGTGAACGGTCTAATACAATAACAATGATGAATGATGTAGAATACTATGTGACCAGTGTACATACTTTAGGATTACCATATAATTCTTCTTCTTCACCTTTCAACTCCCAACAGATCACAGGTCTTCAAACAAACTTCTTCCAGCTCTTTCTCTCTCCTGCCATCCCTTCCATGTTTTACCTATCCGTCTCTCTTTTCCAGGTATGTCTAAACATTCCCCTACCTCTCTTTCCCTGCAGGTTCCAAAACATTGCCCGTCTTGCAATGCTTCCGGTCGATCTTCTATTTCGCCTGTGCAGGTTAATTTTGTCTATCCCTTTCCATCTTGTTTTGGAGATTTCCAGAATGTCTATCTCATAGTTCTTCATCTCTCTTGCGAACTGGCATATAATTCTGCTTAGTTATATAATTTGTAATGTTTGGACCCATCACCAGGCTAGAAACCAAAACAATTAAACATCACATGGTAACTACGCTGACTGCCAGAACATACTAGTAGCAGTATCCAGATTAATTGTGATGTTTATTATTAATGAATTTAGTGATTTTATTATGGAGGGGATAAGCATAGGGTAACAAGTCGTGATCAAGTATGGGAATCTATAATGTGTTATCCTTGTGGACCAACTCATTATTGGTCTTCTTCTTCTTCCAACGTTTTCAGACATCGATTTGTATACTTTTAAAGTAGTTAGTGGTCAACCGGAGTCCATGTACATCTCCGTATAGCTTGTCTTGGACTGATATGGGGATTGGCCATGTGTTTTTCTCTGTTCCATGTACGTTGGACATTCTTGCAGTATGTGTGTCTCTGTCATCTTGCTGGTGCCACATGTACATATGTCAGATGGGCCTATTTTATACTTGTTAAACAGATGGTACCTCAGTCTATTGTGCCCTGTTCGTAGACGAAAATGACAACCTGTTCCTCTCTACTTAGTTGGTGGTAAGCATCGTCCTTTTCATGCCCTGGGTGATCTCTCAGCCATTTGTTCTTGTAGGCCATTTTTATCCGTACTTTTGCTTCCTCATATGTCATACTGGTGTCTGTCTGTGGTAGCCTGCTTTTGCCAATATGTCTGCAGTCTCATTTCCAGATATTCCGCAGTGAGATGGTATCCACTGTATTACCACTCTAGAGAAGATGTTGCATACTTGGTGTAGTGATGTTTGCAGTTCCTTCAAGTTGTTATCGTCTTCATTTTTAGAGCAGTAATTACTGACAGGGCATCAGTAAGAAATACCAGGTTTTCATTTACATGTTCCTCTGACACTATGGCTTCTGCTGCCGCTTTAGGGCCTCTGCCTCTGCTCTGTAATTGCTGGAGAACCTTCCTGTCGCTAATTTTAGCTTCCTGAGTTTCATGTTACTGAGCACTATGAGGGCTCCTCCTCCTCCATTTTCAGTTGCATTTGCTGCAGACCCATCTGTGTATACATGGGTCCACCTGCTGTTAGGAAAGTGTTCCTTTAGGTACTCGGTGGCCAGGAGTTTTCTTTCTTCACTTGTTTGTTGGTTTTTCCTACTATCCCTGTGATGTTCTCATTCAGCTCTGGGAATTTTGTATCTTTCCATATCTGTCTTGTGTTGGTGTATTTTAGTGGTTTGGGGTAACTTCAGCACATGATGGTTGTTTGCTAATCATCATCTTGGTTGTCGCTACAAAGTTGGTTCGTTTTAGTCTGCCCCTTCCTAGCCCATTCATTCTGTGGTACATTGGGTGATCTTCTAGTCTCTTGAACTTTTCTGCTTGTTTTTGTGCTCTGCTGTCTCTTATATCCTCCATTGGTTGTAGGCCGATGGTTTTCTCCATTTCCTGTATTGGAGTAGATCTCATTCCCCTGTAATAATTCTCATAGCTTGGTTCTGAACACGGTTGATTTTATTGAAGTTGAATTGGGCTACAGTTGCCCATGCAGAGATTCCATAGTCCAGTGTCGGGCGAACATATCCCATATAAAGCTTCTTTAAAACACTGTTATCTGCCTCATTATTGGTGATAACTGGGTTTTTCTTGAAAAACTCTTAGATGTTCTGGGCACAAAGTTTCTCATAGCAGGTGATTTCAATGCTTGATTGAAAGTGGGGCATCACTATTGAAAATATACATGGCATCGCTCTGAGTAGGCTATACTAAGCTCTAACCAGTCTATTTAGAATGACAGCCACTTAACTTAAATAGCATCCAGACCTGAGAACACTCTTTGTGACTACATTTACCAGGGCATGTGATGTGTCCAACTGTCATTCAGTTCTCCAGAAGATTAAAAATGGCAGGTTGCTCTGTGAGAGAATGTCATTTATTGAAGTTTCCGACCTCCAGAGGCTTACATGGACTACTACCCTGTACTTGCGGTGTTCACACAATGGGAAAGTGAACCGTCTTTCATCATCAGTATCATCATTGGGCAGTCGAAAATTTGTATGGGATGACTTCCTCTGTGATCACTGTTGGATGAAGACACTAAAATTGATATTGAATCTATCCATCAATTTAAGGAGTTTGGAATTATGTGTTGTACAAGCAGAACTGGATGTCTGAGGGGCAGAGTGAGGAGTGTGTTTAACCAACAAGCCAATGGGACCATCAGTACGCATAGACTTCAACATTTGTTGGGGAATACGATGCACCTATGAGTCTGCCCGATGTTCTGTGATATTGATGCAGTAACCAATTAGTAATGATACAAGAAAGTTCTTGTATTTATGTTCGTAATCTAATTCCATTTTTTCTCTCATTTTGCTTTTTAGTTTTGTCATCTTGTTGTAGACAGTTTTTGTCGAGAAAGAGCCATTTCTCCGGACAAATTTTTGTCCATCTGGTCCTTGGAAGAGTTATGGCTTGTACGAAAGGCTCTCACAGACATTATGAGAAAAGCTGTGGGTAAAGGGTGGTCTAGAGAAACGGTAAGCTATCAGTCATTTCTTTTATTGGAAATTAACTTTGACAATGTCAATAAAATTGTAAAAGGATCTTAGTTATAACGTATTTGAAGTGGAATTTTTTTCAACCATAATGGCTCTCAGGTCGACACAGATTCAACTGGGTACCTGGAAAGCAAAGGTGGCAGACATGATGTTCACCACATCACCCATCGTGTGCTGATGGTCAATTAAAAATACTGGTCTAACACTGTGTTCCCCAATATACCACATGGTATGAAAATGGGTTTCTTATAAAATATTCACAACCATTTTGCAGAATTAAACAACAGTTTGATCAGTTTCTTTGGTTAAACATGAAACCGAACATTATAGTACAACATTTACTGCGTTATGCTGTCTAAGGTCCGAAGGGGAAGGGTTGACTTCATTACACCGGGTTTTCCAATATGACTACATCCCTCTCTGCAGAAATGACACTCCACCTGTCGGGAGTGTTGCACAAATAATGTAGCTCCACCAACAATCCTAGGATCTCCAGAAAAAATTGCACATGCAACTTGGTTTAGATTTGAACCCACAACCTTTAGAATGCCAGGCAATGTCTTAACCACTTCCTCCCCATAGAGAAGCCCAAATTTATGTTGTAGCATAGTGAAAAAAATTCAGAAACTTGATTTTGAGAAACATCTTCTTCAAACACTCCAAATCGACCACTGTTTGTGAGTTATATGTGACCTGAGCCTAAGAACGATTGTATGTTGTGCCAGTTATGCGCATACAAGTAGGCTAGCACATCCAATTTCTGCAACGCTTTTTATTTACTAGGTAGCTTCCTAGACCCTTGCCTCAGTCGCCCTTATAAAATGCATTGTAGGTCACAGCGTTACTATTCTTTGCTCCCCTTGCGAGCCCTAGCAACACATGGACAGAAGAACATCTAACCTCTATGCTTAGAGTAGATTTAATAGTGATAACATTGAATTGGCATGAATGTAGTGTTTGACACCTGCAGTTTCACATGCATGTTGATGAGCAGGTGCTTGATCTGTGCTGTTAGTATGTTGGCTTTCTGGTAACTTGTTTTATGTTAAATCTGCTATTTGAACGTTCTGTCTTGTTTAATATTTAAGCCATTAAGTTATTCTAAGTAGACTTGATGATCTCTTGATCATCCTAATTTATGTCTAAGTTATTCATAATTTATAATTCGGTTATCATCACTGCATTCCAGACAAGTTCCATATTCAAAAGTGTATCTTTCATCTGCTAACTTAAATGAGTTTGTTTAGTTCATTCATTCAATACTATGTCCCTAACAAAACTTTTCTCCATGGCAACTCCCTTAAATGTGCCAGTTATATGAGAACTATCATCATAGCACTTCAGATATGTCCGTAGGTGCTCCAGTCTCCGCCTCAACAAATCCAGCATGACAATTCGATGTTGATTAATCAATCTTTTTTTCATATTTAGTATGTCTTTCTTTTCGGGCTGTACCACTGTTGACACCTATCTCTTTCAATCTGGTCAGTGCATGGGATTCACAACCCTTAAACTCCTCTGTTCAGAAAGACTGTCAATGTGTTCAGAATGTTATTTCTGTCCATTGAAGTGTCCTCTGATATCATAGCCGTGCCAGCCAATATACTCCGGCTTGCAAGGGAAAGAAAATGAAGACGATTTCTCTGATCCCTGCTTGTGCCAGTACCTCCACCCAGCATCTTCTCACCATTTGTTTCAACTGTATGAATCCAAAGTACTTCTCTTTCATATGTAGGGACTCCACTGCCGTTGTAACCATTAATCACATCTTGTCTTCTCCGAGCCTTCATTGATTTTTTATTTTCCTATCTTTTTTTTAATAGCCAATCATCTTCAATGTTTAATTATTTTATAATGGATTTATTTGTTCTTTAAGTTTGTGTGTGGTTGTAATTTTTGTTATATATCAGATTTTGGTTGTCTGATATACAAACAAGTGTCCATGTGAGACCAGGTCACTGAACACATACACCAGGTCTGATCAGCTTATAATAATCCATGACATCAGGTACAAAGCTTTGACTGAATCTTTGACCACCTGGATTCAGACAGTGACATAACAAGAGATCTGAAAGCCTAGTTTGACCACAGGAAAATAGTTGTCGGCAAAGGTAATTAATTCAATTAATTCTATTGTAAAAGTTATTATTTTCTACAATTTAGATTGGGAAGGAACTTGGGTCACTTGATGGATCCTTCAAGAAAGTAATTTGTGATGTCATATCTGTCCATGAGCAGGCTCTTAGACTGAAGCTTGTTCATGATACAACAGCAGTCTCACATGCTGTATTAGCTGATTTTGATTGGAAGTTGAAGGTAAGACCTCATCATCTTGTCTGCTTCATATGTAAATTGTGTCTAGCATGAAGGTCCATGGGACAACGCAAGGGGAGTTCATCTTTGGGAGATAAGAGTTGCAACTGTCACTCTACATAATTTTATTGGGGGTGTTCATTGTAAGACTGTAGTGTCATATTTAAGGAGTTTGGAATCACACTTTGTGTGTGTGCAGGACTTGACCACATGAAAGCAAAATTAGGAACGTTTAACCAGTGAGCCACGGGAACCATCAACATGCATACCCATTTACAGCTGATAGGGAATACCTGTAGGTTTGCCCAGAGTTCTATGGTGTTGTTTCAATAACTAAATATTTATAAACAATTGTACTTTTGATAAGGGACAAAATCAACTATATATCATCACTTAACTCCCCTTGAAGCTCAAGGCATCAACAAATTTCCTCCAACCAGATCTGTCTTGAGCAAGCCAGCTTAGTTCATTCCAAGTCATTCTCACCTCTTCTCTGTCTACAGTTTGTCTCTCTAGGTCTGGATTCACCTGCTAGATCATGAATTGGATACTTGTCTAACACTGAATAGTATGAAATCGTAATCTTGACATAAATTTCAGTGTACATTTGGAAAGTATGTTCGATGTGCATAACAAACTGTGTTTTTTATGTTGATAGCATGCAATTCTCAATTGGGTACCAGAGAAAGCACTGGGAAGTAAAGGTGGTGGGTGTGATGTTGACCACATCACCCACCGTGTGCCGACGGTCAATGAAAAATACGGTCCTAACAGTGTATTCCCTATATACCACATGGTATAAAATGGGTTCCTTTACTTTTTTTTTAACGCAATTAGATATCAATCGATAGCATGCATGATATATACATTTATTGTGTGGTGTTCTGTAAACATAAATTTGCTAGCCTGCTGCTGTGCAAAGTGTGTTGTGATTAAGAGCTTTTGTAAAAATATGAATTTATATGTTGTCCAAACTATTTTTCTTTTAGTTGGCAATGGCAAGTGACAAATTGGCCTCGCTACAAGAACCCTTACTCCAGGTTGATTTCAATATAAGTGAGGCCAGTGGAGAAAGCAAGCAAGTTTTTCTAGAATTAGACAAATTAGAATTAAGAAAACTGATCTCCTCACTAGAGGGCTGCAGTAAGGTGAGATAACTCTTCATATATTCTTCACTAGATTTGATATTACAGATAAATCTTTTTTTGTGATAAAAAGTGGACATTCCAGATTGAAATGACATTAACCATACCAACTTGTGCTTTGAGATAAGTTTATTAAACATTAAGTAAATTATGAATGGCATTATTGATGTAAATTCAATCAGGATTATCTATTAATAATGACGTGTATCGTAAGGAATTACTTATCAAATTATACTTATGTAACAGATTCTCTGCAGGGGTTAATTCTTATGTTTGCTAGCCAATATGTTCTGATATAACCAAAAAAGACTTGTTCTTGGGTTGAACTTGCATACCTTCACCAAACTGATTACGTATGAGCCGTCGTTGTAAAGATCTGCCGTTTTGTATAGATTGGAAATATTTAGTTGCTTTTCCATTACTTCCCATTCTTATTTGACTTTTATATTAACTGAATACTATTTAAAAGTGAAAATACTAACAAATGAATATCATCATGGCTTATGATAGAAATAGAAGTGAAACAAAGTTTACCATTCATTCTGGGTTTTTCGTGAATGGTCATGATGCTAGTTTGTGAACAGTTATTACCAATTTAAAGAGAACAGTCAGACTTGTTTATTCAACCTATTGTTCATCAAGACACTTTGTCAACTACAGGTGTATTTTATTGGGCTCTCAAAAATTATTCCGCCAGAGGTCAAAAACACAATCAGGAGTTACTTATGTTTGTTGGACTTGTTCTTAGGTTGAAAAAAAAAGTGCCCCTGTGTAATAATAATTTCTCTTGTACCGTTAAACGTTTTGTAGGGCCTGCAAGTAATTTCTCATTACCACTCTGTCCTGAGCAACTCGCTCAAATCTCTTCTGTGAAATTGTCAGATATTTCTTGCCTCTCTCAGCAAAGTTTATTTCGGGGTTTCACTAGGAGATCCTCTCTTTCTTGAACCCTTTGTCTCCCACTTCAATGCCTGCTTTGTATTCTTTGATAATCCCTTTGCTTAAATCACCTAAAAACAAAATATTACGTTATTTCAGTGAAGATATCCACTCAGTTCTAAGTGTTTCTTTTGATTTGTTATTCCAGTCTGTACAGCAACTGACAACTAATGCCACATGACCTTTGACTCAGTGTATGATCTGATTGGCAGCAGCTGAACTGACCTCAATGTGAATAAACAGTATCAACAACACCAATCAAACTTGACAACTGTGGGATAAGGTTGTCTGGCAGACGGCAACTTGTAGGTGGAAGAAAATAAACCAGAGTTGTCACCGTAATGTGTTAAGTAATAAACTACATAAGATATGGTTGTAATTGCTCAGATGTGATTGTAGTTGATTTGAAAACAGAGATTGCAGGAAAATTTCGGGAATAACTTAGGGAAGATGGCAGTGATTTCATGTAGTTAGGGAAGATTAGTAATTTAGGGAAGATGAGTAACTTGAAATGGATTGTGAGAAATTAACATTTAGTGACTTTTGTAAGTTTAGAATAATATTTAGTGACATTTGAAAGATTAGGAGTATTTTGGAGAAGACAAGGGTAACAAATGCTCAAATTAAAAAAGACATAAGGGGTTGGATCGGGTCATAATTACAAGGTCAGATGATGGAGGTAGAAGTGGATCAGTCACATACTAAACATGCATGAGAAAATAAAAGAAGCGATTAGCAGGACTCATAAAAAGAAAAAGGGACTAGAGGCAGAGCTTTAGATGAGAGGAACAAGGATGTATAGAGACTCCGAACTGATTGCTTTTTTTTCTCCCTGTTCATAGATTGAAGAAATTAGAGCAGATGATGATGATGATGAAAGCAAATGAAATATGAGCATCTATAAACTCAATGTCAACAAACAGATTGGTTGGTTTGTTCGAGGACCAAAACTTTGTCACTAATGAAATTATGTTTCTTGCATTTGTTGTATGTCATTCATTTTAATTTACTTTTTAGATAATAAAGACAAGTCAGTAACAATATGAGGTTATCGTTATATTCTTTTGTTGATGTTTTGTGAATCATTTACATTATGAACTGAATTTGCTTATTTTAAGTAGATTATTAAGTAGGTTACAAGACAATGAAGCTATGTGAGTTATTCTCTGGTAAACAATGGATACCTCTCTGACCTTGGATAGCAGAATCAACTTATTCAGTATAAGTGCTCACCTCAAGGTAAAGGATGACATTTGACACCACTCCATTGCTGGCTATATCCAAAGGACTGATAAAAGGTAAATCATGGATAGGCTGTGCTGAAGGCACCATACAGTTGGTATGAAAGTTCTGCAATATCAATCTTGGAAGGGAGGGTGGTAACAATACCTGGGGATGCCAACATCACTTTTTCGATCCGTATCATACATGACAGAAGTTGCAGAGAACAAACTCCTGCTAGGTTGATTCTGATGTCCAATGAAAACGTGAAAGGGGTCAAAAGGCTCATGAGGTCATGGTGGTAACATGAGCCAGGGTTAGGAGGGCGCGCTACAAGACCCTGCCCCTAACCTCCACGCGGTGACCCTGGAAACAGACTCTGGTTCTGGTCTGGCTAAGAGGGGCAGGGATCGGGGAGAGGAAACTACTGGTAGTGGTAGCAGTGCAATTACGGAAATACGATAAAGATACATACAAATAAAATGCACAACTCTCCTGACCGATGTCCAACAAGATATTGCCCAAGTCCCTGAACGCAAAGAAACAGCAACGAAACGACTCAGACATGGATGAGAGGTGCATCCAGTGACCAAACGTATGCCCACGTAGGGCGAAGCTCGAAGCCCTGAGGAGGGCAAACATTGCGAGCCCGTCGGCAAGAATAAATAAGACAGGACCGTAACGAATGAAAGTCTACCCTCGTGTTGGTGCGAGAGAAGATTGCAGCTGACCCCGCATTGGTAGCCTGGTGCAGATACATGTACTGGGCAAGGTTTGCCGAGCGCAAAAGAACAAGTTGCGTTTAGTGCATAACGAAACTACCCGCCCTGGGAAAACCGTGCAAGGTACTGTGCGATTAAAATTAACACCCCGGAAGAACTGAGGTTGGAGAGACCTAAGGAACTGCCAGCATCAGGGCAACCGGGCAAGGTTCGATTGCAGTCGTAACTAACATCCCCGGAATAACTGGAGCGGGTGATAGGGGCGGGCGCAAAATCCCCAGTTGCGTTGATAGCGCCGACTGAAACGACCCTCTACATTGTTTGTACTAGGTCCCATGCCGGTGCCTTTCGAGGTTAATTGCAAATTGTCACGTACCAACGCGCGTCTAGAAAAGGCTGAGAATGTTCCTTCTCCGGATCAAACTCAAATTAAAGCAAGGCCGACAATGTACGGATCGGACAGGAAGCTCGGGTCCTGAACATTGGCGAAGGCCGATACTTTACACGGTGTTTTATACGAGTAAGACGCCGTCCGAGGACAAGCCTCGAGAAATATTTCTCAGTCAGAACGGGTAAAGCAGCGTAACTCACTGTCTTGGCGTAGATCACAAAGCCCAAATATACGGCATAGTTGATCGAAAAGGCGTAGATCCGAAAGGATCGTACCTAGGAAAAGTTCACCCTAGTAAATCAAAAGCTGGCAAAAACGGACAGGCGGGCCTAGTCACCATGGGCGCACAATCGTCCCGACGTAGATCACACCGTTCTTGCCAGTGGACCAATTATACATCACAATAAGAATGATCAAATTGGCCGTGAAGAACGTTCGCAGAAGAAAACGTGAAAGATAGTAATGCTGTGGTGTACACAGGTAGTTTGTGGCAACTGAAGTGCTTGGGACTGCACTGCAAAAACTTGTGGGGGCAAGTGGCCTTATAATGGCGGGGGGAAAATGATCTCTTGTACTACTTTTGCTATATTTTATTACAAATTCTAGCAGTCTCTGTGTTGTGTTATCAGTACAAAGAAGCAGTTACTGGATGACTCATTGAAGTCCCCACTAAACCTCTACTGTAGTCAAGCCAATTTGTTAGCTCGCACAGCAGACCACATATCTTGAAAGTATTAGCCTCAATATGGGGTTATGTTATACGATCGACGTCATGACACATTGGGCATTCCATTCGTGGCTGTCCTCCGCTGCAGCAGCCATCCCAGAGTCCATTTTCTCACCGCACCCACGAGAAGTTGATTAGTATATCTTCTCTCTACCACGAAGATGACACTGTCTGGCATGTCCAAACACTTAATTCTCGAACTTGTTCCAGTGTCTGAGACTTGCCCATGTCACATAATTGAGAGCATACCGCATTGATGATATTGACTTGGCCCATATGAGTCGGGGCATTGTTTGCAAGAAAGTCAGCAGACTCGTTACCCTGCACACCAGAATGTCCAGGAGTGTACAGACAAGTCATTTTCTTCAGATGTGATCTCCGAATGATGTCCACATATTCCACATGCATACTTCCAGATTCAATAATTTTAAGCATATTCATCGAAACTGATATGATAATCGTATGGGTTACCTGTTGCTCAGCCACCTTGACAGAGCCCTGGAGGCAGCGGTGATCTCCATATGGTGTATTTACTTATATTACAACAAACTATTTTGAACCGTTCAACATAATTAATAAAGGGATAATAATAAACAAATCAATAGTAGACATCAGAAGAAAGTCTATTAACCCTTTAGCTGCTAAAGACGTATATATACGTTTTGCCCATTCACTTCTAAAGACGCATTAACACATCTGTTATTATCTCTCCTCTGTGGGCTAAAGACGTGTTAACACGTTATACATTGCTACTGTCACTGCTATAGGCGTACATTCACTTTTGTGACCTAGAAACAAAGAGTAGCTATTTTTAGCTCAGCCCTCGAAAAGTATGTAGCAGCGAAAGGGTTAAAACAACAATGGAATCAAATGAACCAATAACAAAACAAACATGCTATAAAATCATAATGAAATAAAACAAGAGAACTATATACTATTTTTTATTACAATACTTCACTTTTCCAATAGTAACATGGCTAACCTTCAGTTTTATTTTTTTGTAAACTGATATTGGACACAAATAAATGGCTGGTACGAAATTCAAACACATTTTTTAGATGTATTATTTAAACATCATTGATAAATTCTTTGGGGTCTTTGCGTTTTCTATGTTCATGATCCTTTGTAGCCCAGTCATAAATGAGGTATGCTCCAATGAAAGCTGTAAAGAAAACAGAAAAATAAAATGAATAAATTATGAATGAGAAAACAAATGCTGTCATCACTCTTATGTTTCATGATGAAAATAGAAAGGGATGAACAGTCAAGTCAGAAAATTAATCATAATTTTATTATTTTTCAATGATTCAGCAGCATGTGGGCTCTTGCACAAAGTATTATTATAAATGGGAGTAGACAAGTACAAACATAGAAATGCAAGTACCAGGGAACTAAACTTTCAGTGAAATGAATTAGTATATAACAATATCCAAAAATCCTGATTTGCTACCTTTCCGTGAGTACTCTCCACTGTCAAATTACAGGAAATGAGAAAGCTGATGCCTGTCCATAAACTGAGGCAGTATGGTTGTGGATGGCTGGAATAGTCCATTCTGCCTCCATGAATGGACTATCCAGCCATCCAGAACCATTACAGTTCAAAGTGGAAGAAACATATATGGCCCTTTTCATCTTTACAGACGGTCAATTGGCAAGTGTTTTACTGTGACAACTTCTAAGTTTTCGCTTTTCTCTCTTGTCGTTCAGCTCATACATAAGTCTCTTCAAAAGACTCTGCCCTTTCAATTTAAAGTGGAAGAAACATGTTGTTGATAGATCTGACCCAATCTAGAATGAGACCATAGACTGTTTAAGTACTCACGCAGTAGGCCTTTTAGTGAAAACTAACTACTGAAGGCATATTGGTCACCTCTATTGACTTGGAACTTCACACACAAATAAATGCTAATACCATGAGAATAGCTGTAATTTATGTCCATCATGAGGAATATTTCAGAACACAGTGGAAAAGAACAATGCAATCCTTTTATTATCAGAGGAAGACAAATACCTGAACTAAGTTATGCTGACGAAACAGTGTTACTCTCACATTACAAATAGGGATTGAGAAATTCATAATGGCAGAGCAAAAACAAAATCTACATCTCAATGTGACAAAAACAATGACAACTGATAAAACAAGAATGACAAAGGATATTTTTATCAAGGGAGAGAAAATCGAAAATTAATACGGTTTTGAATATCTCGAAAAGAGATGGAAATGAGATGAAGTAAATTTAAAAAACAAACATAGTCTTACAAAAAATGAAACAAT
This sequence comes from Arion vulgaris, assembly GCA_020796225.1. Taxonomy (NCBI): domain Eukaryota; kingdom Metazoa; phylum Mollusca; class Gastropoda; order Stylommatophora; family Arionidae; genus Arion; species Arion vulgaris. The sequence goes on along the minus strand of CM036766.1, from coordinate 24,699,068 downwards.
TAAAAACAGTATGGAACGGAATTGATAGAAAAATAAAGGTCAGAATGCTAAAAACATGCATATTTTCAGTGTCAATGTATGGATGTGAAGCATGAACATTTAACGAGGCAGTGGATAAGACTATATGTGCTTTTGAATATAAGTGTTACAGAATAGTGTTCCGTATACAATGGACAGAGATCAGAACAAATAGATCTACTAGAAAGAACTCAAAAACAACAGGTTGATACTACAAATAAGAAAATTTAGGCATTTTTGCATAAAAGAGGATACAGATAGAAAAAACGAAGATGCAGATTGATAGAATTGCGTTCATTTGCCCCAATAGAAAACTGACACACCCAACTACAAAAATATAATAATACAATTTGACTTACGTGGTAAAACTCGGAAAACCTGGCCATTAAAACGCCGGATCATATTTGGAACACCTTTCGAGATGGCATTTGCAAAGGCTTTCTGTTCATACGGTGAGATGCTGAAGATAACTACGCCTCGGACATTTGTCAGCATGTTACCCCAGTGCATCCCCATTTTGTTGACTTGGATCTTTGAACTAGCACAGCAGATATGAAACCTATTCAAATATAACAATATAGATAGTTATTTCAAATAGATAAATGTTTAGAAACACAGATGCAACTCTTCTGCAAATTCTTTAATGTTTATACAGTTTTAATAATGATAAAACTGACAACTGACGCTATAAGCTGTTATAACGCACACTCAAAAATTGAGTGTAATTAAACAATAGCATTCTGTTAGCTTAGAGATACTGTGGATGTAGTGTCCCTGCAGCAGGTACGTACATGTTGCTGTTTCCTCCATCTTCCTCTAAACTTCAACATTAGTTAGAGTCTGGAAATTCAGTACGCACTTTTTCTGAAGTGCTGGGGCTGAAAGGGTTAAACAAATACTGTCCTCCATACGTAACTATAACCATAGCTCCTAAGACTTTGAGAGCCGCTGTAGCGTAGTTGTTAGTGAACTCGCTTCTCAAGGCTGGTGGTCTGGGTTCAGCTCCGCAATGCGCGTGGAATTTTTCTGACCGCGACGGCTCTCAGGTCGACCCAGCCTCAACTGGGTACCAGACATGCTCTGGGAAAGTAAAGGCGGCCGGTATGATGCTGACCACATCACCCATCGTGTGCCGATGGTCAATGAAAAATACAGGCCTAACACTGTATTGACCTATATACCACGAGGTATGAAAGGGTTCCTTTACTTACCTAAGACTTTTAACATAGGTGTTCGTGCTTTGTGCACTACTCACGGCAGGTGGTGTGCCATTTCTGCAGAGAGGGACCGAGCCATATGGAGTAAAACCAGTACAATGAAGTCAATCCTTCACCTTTTTTTTTTCGATCCAGAAGCACTTGAGCTTTCAGCTCTTGGCTCGGTGCCATGGACATCGTGAATCTGGGAACCTGTGACTTTTCTGCTAGCGGAATTGAACCAGCACACACAGAGGGCTAGTCACCCTCAGTCCATGCGCTGGGCAGGCGGGCATCCTTCAGCTTTAAAACCCTTTTTTTAAAACATAGGACACATGTATGTATCATAATCATTTAAATAATATTTTCTCTAATCCTGTTTTGTCTCACAGTGCCAGGATAAGAAGAAATCTCTAGAACGGGTTTTTGTTATCTTTCACTCCCTCTGTTATTTCTCTGGTCCACCTTTTGAGTGCATGACCTTCTTGTGTTATTCACTGTATCTAACATTTCATTGCTGTTTGAGGCTGTGTGTAATGTGCCCCACCCATTTAATTTGTTTTTTCTTGATGAAATTCAGTCATGATGTTGTACCCACTTTTGTTCCTGAAGTTTTCATTTCTAAACCATAACATAAACTTGATAAACCGGACTGTGTCTTCTTGATACTCCCAGTTTTCTGTGTAGACACTAGGCTCACCTCTCTCGTGACTAGTCACCATATACATTATCATTGTATATATCGAAATTATATCCACTTTGAACACATTATCAATCATCCTGTGTGCTTGGTGATTTAGTAGTCTGCAATGCAGTAGTATTATGTATAGAGAATCAGAATGTAATAATAATATAGAATTTAACATTTACAGTTTAAGTATATTTAAATAGTATATAAGATTATTTATTGTGTATTAACTTATTTTAGTTATAGACCAGATTAAGAGAGATGGGTGTCGATATTGGAATTGGTACAGCCCGAATTTAACAACACACGTATAAGTATGCAAAAATATTAATTAATCAACATCGAACTGGCATGTTGGAGTTGGACATATTGTGAGGCGGTGATCGGGGCACTTATTTGTCCGAGTCAGTGTTACGAGGATATCGGATAACTTATAGTAGTTCAGTTTGATGAGTTTGTTGATCTCCGTTCAATAATAAAAACAATTCGTAACAATTTAAATAATTTAGACTAGTAAATAATAGTAGTGTAAGTGTACTGCTGTTAAAAATCTTAACTGGAGTGTGTAGGTAGTCTAGTGTCTTGTCTAGAGTACTAGTTGTAGTAGAAGTAGTAGTAGTAGTAGTGTAGTGAGTAGTGTTTAACTGTTTTAGTCTGTCTCTGGTGGTGCTGTTGGACTGAAGAAATAATAAGTCTTAAGAGAAGCTTGACTAATTAAAAGCAGAAAATTTTTCAAAATCTGTTATCATTACTATTATAACTGAATATTTCCTAATATCGTCAAACCTTTCACAATCCAACAAATCCTATAAAACAACTTTTGATCACTAAATCTTAATAAATACCTTGTCTTCTGCGTCAAGGACGAAGGCAGTCAAATGCTGGATTGCCAGACTAAAACTGCGATTTTAAGCCAAACAATTTCATAAAAAAGGACAGAAAAAAGCCAAATAAATTAAAAACATTTTTCATACAGAGATCACGTTAAAAACCGAGATTCAGTTAATTACTATCATCCTTGCTAGCTTCGATGTAACCAGTATGTTTTACAATTTAAACAGTTCGTTTAAAGTTTTTGGAATTTGTCATTCACTATGGCAAAACCGCGCAGGTACTTGTGAGAGCAAAAAAAATGTAATTGTAATGTAATTAATAAAGAAAATGTACTCGTATTTTAAGAAGTTAATTGTGTATGAAAGAGGACACCCTAGGAAACCCGCGACATACTTTACTGAGAGGCAAGAAATATCTGACTAAATTCCATGGAAGAGTTGCATTAAACGAGTTGCCCATGACAGAGCGGTATGGAGAAATTACTTGCAGGTCCTATGTACGACAGGAATATATATATATAAAGCTTCTTCCTGGAACGCTCCATATCGACCCCTTGTTAACCACTCTGTGTGATTTGTATGTGATCTGAGCCAAAAGAGCGATTCGTTTCTTACGACATGCCTTGTAGGTCACAGTGGTACTATTCTTTGCCTCACTTGCGGGCCCCGGCTTATATATATATATATATATATATATATATATATATATATATATAAAGGGGAATAGAAAGAAGGGCAAAAACAGCTTTACACAAACTTAAAACGGGTTGGAATTGAGCTGATAGACAACAAAGATCAGAGTACTAAAAACATATATATTTTCAAGCAGCAACGTAATAGTGGCAGACGCAAATATTTAACAAGATAGTTAAAAAAGCATATTGATTTTGAATATGAACGTTACTTATTTTTTATTATTTCCTCTATTCACGCTGTTCGGCGTATGCAATGAGTTCTGGCAAGTTCCCTCGAGTCCGCCTCGTTCATGGTATGCGATGAGTTCTGGTAGGTGCCCTCAAATCCGCCTCGTTTAGATTATGTGAAAAGTTCTGGCAAATTCCCTCAAGTCCGCCTCGTATGTGATGTTCCTTACGTCTCTGATATTTCTGTGGTCCACCATTTGCGTGACAGGCGACATTTGGTCTTGAAACCATTGAAATATGAATAAAAGTGCTCTTTGAGGTGAAATGTTGGACGGTAATCGTGTTACATGACAGAACCATTTAGTTCATAGATTTCCAAACTTTTTCGGCCTACCGTCCACTTTGCACAACACAAACTTTTTAACGCCCCATCCCCATTATAACAATTTGTCAACGCCCCTTCCTTCTCCCAAAAACCCCCTTACAAATATATTGCATGCTCTATTTTTGCTTTACATGAAATAGAAAATTGATATATATTTATGTCAATTTTCAAATGCTTATATACATGAAATAGAAAATTGATATATATTTATGTCAATTTTCAAATGCTTATATACATGAAATAGAAAATTGATGAAAAAATGGATAGTGTAAGATGGGCATAAGATGAATTAAAATGCAGAATTCAAATTTTAGTAATTATTCAATCCAAAATCACGAAAAAATTCCCCAAATACTTCTGAACATTTTTCGCCTGCTCTGCTTTAATCATCTTTTTTCCTTCTTCTTAATTTGCAGCAAGTGTCAAATTGTGCAACAATCCAGCAAGACAACATTACATAATTCTAATAGAGACTAAAAGACAGATTAAACATACAATCTTCACATGTACACTGTGCTTCCCGTGCCAAACATGGGCACTGACAACAGAACAAGAAAGAAAAATTACCACATGCGAAATGAGATGTTTGAGGAAAGCAGTAAACAAAACAAGAAGAGATCATATAAGAAATGAGGAAATTAGAAGAACAGTCGGAACAACAACTGCTATTAGATTCATTGAAAAATATAGACTCAAATGGTTTGGCCACTTGGTCAGAATGAACCGAATACACCAGTTGCAAGAGCGTACAAACTGAAAAAGGAATCACCAAGGGAAAGGGGCAGACCAAGAAAAAGATGGGTTGATGGAGTTACAGACATCACAATAACACAGCATATCAAGTGACCTAGCGTGCACTGTCTCAGGAACTGATCATCGGTTAAACCTACTACGCATAACGGAAAAAAAAGCATAGAAGGACAAAAGAAAGAAAGAAAGAAAGTGTCAAATTGTGGCAATGGTAACACAAAGTTCAGATAAAGATTGTCTTTTTTAAAGCACCTTTTGTAATGTAAGAATACATGTTTGCAATTGGATATCTGTGTCATTTGGCCGATGATTTAGCTTGCTTTGTTGCATCTTCGCTGTACTTCGGTATTGATTCTTCAATCTGCGGATATCTTGCTTCCTAAATACATGAAGTCTCTCATTTGTTTCAATTGTTGATGTCGACGAAGATACTTGTTTTATTTTCTTCTTTTGATATTGTCATAGCCCTACTCTTATATGCGCTTCTCCGTCATATTTATTATTCAATGATTCAGCATTTACGTTGTTTGCAGTAGGGACTAGTGGGACTAGCTAGTGGGACTAGGCGCTCATTTGTACACCTCCATAGTAGCTGGTGTTAGGACTAAGCTCACATTAGTACGCCACTATAGCAGCAGTTTGTGTGTTGGAATCCTGATCGCCTTCGCTTGGTTCACGCGTACTTTTTTCCAGAAATATCGTAGGGTTATGGCTGGAGCTTCGGAGTTTGTGCTTTATGCAGTAGTCTTGGCAGGTAAGGGTCCCTGATGTCATTTTTAAGATTGTAGAACTTTTGTAGATATTTTATTTAAATCTTTTTTTAAAATTAATTGTACCCGGGCAGGGGTTTTGCAGCCTACTTTCTCTATTTTTTACATGTTCAACTTGAACACATGACCTTCGTTTTATCGTCCGTCTCCGATAGTGCTATGAATTCGATCTCACCTACATTGAGATCATGGATCTTGGGAAAAATCCAGATCACGACACGTGAGAAACTAACAGAGTACCTTTTAAACGAGAGGCGAGCACCTTGCCTCTACAACACAGAGACTCCTGTTAAGTATGTACACATACCCATGTATGTACTTTTAAGTATGTACACATACCCATGTATGTACTTTTAAGTATGTACACATACCCATGTATGTACTTTATATGTACACATACCCATGTATGTACTTAATATGTACACATACCCATGTATGTACTTTTAAGTATGTACACATACGGATGCAAGTCATGGACAATAAACGAACAGATAGAAAAATCTCTAAGACCACAGAGATGTGGTTTTACAGAAGAATAATGAGAATCCTATGGACTGCTAAAATGACTAATGTTGAGGTGCTGAATGAGATCAAAACACCGAGAAAGCTTATTATCAAAATCAGAAAAAGGCAGTCATCATTTTTAGGACATGTGATGAGAAAGGGAGGCTTAGAACACATTGTGACAACCGGTAAATCGAAGGTAGACGAGGAAGAGAAAGACAGAGAGAGAGAATTTTGGATAGCCTGACTTCATGGCACGGAAGACTGTCAACATCTGAGATGATAGCAAACACCAGAGACATAAATTTGTGGAGATTTATGATCGCCAAATCCAGCCGGCATGGCATCTGATGATGATAACACCCTTACGACATCTGCCTAGCCAGACTGAGAACCTATGGGTCTGACACACGGAATGAAATCAATAAACAAAAACTGATTAAAAGAATAAAGCTAGATGCGGCAGGGGGCGTTCTAGTGTCGAGGTCAGGCGGTGAAAGTTTGTTCGTTACACTTTTAAGTGATTCTAACAAATTTAATTTATGCTGTTTCAGTCTACAGGTACCATCCGTGCTACTCTTTAATCCAGACAACTGGTGTCTAACAAGTAGTACCATATATCTTTCCCAAGTAATGTTAACTACCTTTAGGTAGGTGTGAATCTACAACCCCAACCAGTTCCGTGTGGGAAGGATGGGGAGAGAGAAAACAGTGACAGTGCAGCGATGTACAACAGGCGCCTATCGGTGCCATGGTTCTCGTGCTATAACGTGGTTCTCATGGCACCAAATTTTACTCAACCAGCTGTAACGTTAATCAAAATTTAAAGATAGTATTAAGACTAAATCTGTCAGGAAAACTGCACTGAGATGAACACTAGAGGGGAACGGAAACGCGGAAAATTAAAAAAACGAACTGAAGAGAACAGTAGATTAAGAACTGAAAGAAATGAATAACAACTGGAACACAATTCAGAGATCAACCAAGGATAGATAAGTATGGTGTGCCTTTGTTGCTGCCCTAAGCCCCTGGGGCGAGAAAGAGAGAGAATTTTAAGGGGGAAAAAATTCTGAATAACAATATGTTATTATTATTTTTTTGCCAGCACTCCCACGAACACGATCTTCCTTATTTTGTTATCTTGATTTCTTGTGAAACCATTTTATTACAATCGAACACCATCCTTTGTGTTTTCACTTAGAAAAGCACCAACGTCTTAACTCATCTCTTTATAAAAACAATAAACCTGAGCCGACTCTGCTTTGAGAGACCGGATACCAAGTAATTTTAGCTTTCAAGAAGTGGAGCAGGCAGTTTTAGCTCAGAGTAGAAACTGGTTTGTTTTTTAAAATTATGTGATAGCTGGGAAAGGTGTGCAACATTTGTTAATTAGTACCATGAGTCATTTAAAAAATATTTGACTAAACGGCAACGGAATTACTTTTAATTCTGAGTGGGAGGATAAGTATTGTTTTATTGAATACAGAAATATATATGTCTCTTTATTGTGTAATGGTATCGTATGTACTATTTTTTTTTAAAATCAGTTTATTTAAAGCGACATTTCTTTACAAATTATGAAAACTTGAATAGTAAATCTCTGGTTAATTCTGAATTTCAACTGAACACCTGAATCTTCTCAACTTTCAGCAAATATGATGGGTGAAATTTTACACTAATTGTGTAAGGGTCATCTTTAAAAATTAAACGTTTAGTTAGGCTTAAGTTCTTATCTCTCCTTATTTTAACCAAATATTACTATGAATATTACTTTATTGTGATTAGTATCCTTGCAATCGTGACATGGCGCCTGCGTTTCTACAACAATCAATAAGGTGCGTCCCAATATATAAACACTTTGGACAGCATTAGTGAAGGGTGTGGTACGAGAACAGTGACTGTCCAGTGTGTGGGAAAAGAACAGTAACAGATAAGTGTGTGGTGAGAGAGCATTGGCTGATCAGTGTGTGGGGAGAGAGCAATGACAGACCTGTGTGTGAAGAGAGAGAATTGACAGACCGGTGTGTGGAGAGAAGCATTGACAGATCAGGTGTGTGGAGAGGCATTGACAGACCATGTGTGTGGAGAGAGAAAGTTGACCAGTGTGTGGGAGAGAGCATTGACAGACCGGTGTGTGAAGAGAAAGATTGACAGACCTGTGGTGGAGAGAAGAATTGACAGACATTGGGATGAGAGATGTGTCACTAATGTGTGGAAAGCATTGCAGACCTGTGAAAGAAATTGTTGACCAGTAATTATGGAGTATTACAGACAGTGTGTAAGAGTCATTGCACAGATGTGGAGGTGCATTCTGCCAGAACAAATTGACGACCTTGTCTTGGAAGAGCAATCACAAATCAGTGGGAACTTCAGACATGGGAAGAAAGCATTGACGACTCATGGTGGAAGAAGGTAATAGACAGACCAGTGTGTGGGAGAGAGCATTGACAGACCGGTGTGTGGAGAGAGAGCATAGACAGATCAGTGTGTGGGGAGAGAGCATTGACAGACATGTGTGTGGAAAGAAAGCATTGACAGACCGGTGAGTGGAGAGAGAGCATAGACAGACCAGTGTGTGGGGAGAGAGCATTGACAGACCGGTGTGTGGAGAGAGAGCATAGACAGATCAGTGTGTGGGGAGAGATAATTGGTTGACCAGTGTGTGGGAAGAGCATTGACAGACATGTGTGTGGAAAGAAAGCATTGACAGACCGGTGAGTGGAGAGAGCATTGGAACATTGGCAGATTGAGAGATTGTGTCCACTAACTTTCCGTAAATGCGCCGCCTCTGCAACCAAATTATTTACCATAAATTATGCTAGTATTATTTAACACGTCTTAGTGTCTGTGTCACAAATGTGTTGGTCGTGCACTTCTGCCAGAACAAATTGTACCTTGTCTTGTACATCACAATCCACAAACAATAGGAACTCCTCAGACTAGGGACGAAATTTACGCTCATCTCAAATAGGTAATAGTATTCACTTAAATTATTTCTTCTTTAGTCTTTCTACCCTAGCTTTCTACTCTGCATTCTTATTTATATTTTTGTACTGTCTTCAACATTTTCTCCTCCTCTTTTTAGCTAGTGTAGTATCTCTTTTTCTTCTTCTGAGGCTTCACATTAACCACTCTTTGTATGTGCCCCGAGCCTAAGAGCGATTGGTTGTGCTAGTTATGTGCCTACAAGGAGGCCAGCACATCCGATTTCTGCGATGCTTTTTATTTACTAGGGTAGCTTCCTTTGTTTCCCTTGCGAGCTCCACAACACACGAGCGTAGTGTTAGTACAGTAAGTAAAGTCCGTATTGTTCTTTGACCAACGGCTCATGATGGGAAATGTGGTCAGCATAGCGCCGACCGCCTTTACGTTCCAGTGTTTCTCTGGGACTTAATTGAGACTGGCTCGGTCTGAGAGCCGTTGCGGTCGAAAAAAATTCCACTTCCACTGTTTAATTGATCCCGGACCAGTGTAAGAAGCCAGCTCACTAACCACTACATAATCTCACTCTTCCATGTCTAGATTGTAAGTTAATTTATTTATTAAAAGAACTATATTGCTTTGTTGCGTGTTAATTTATCCAAGGAGACACTAGTCCGTCACTGTTCAACGCAGCGCTTGCGTCATTCATTCATTCATTCATTCATGACGCCTATTTAACTCATCAGATTTCAATAAAACTTGAATTTTTAGTTTTTGTCATAGTACTTCCATGAACGAGAGCCGCAGTAACGTAGTTGTTAGTGAACTCGCTTTTTAGGCTGGTGGTTCGGGTTCAATTCTACAAGTAGGCGTGGAATTTTTTTCGAACGTAAAGGATCTCAGGTCGACCCAGCCTCAATTGGGTACCAGGAACACCACTGGTAAGTAAAAGCGGTCGGCGTGATGTTGACCATATTGTGTGTCGACGGTCAATGAAAAATACGGGCATAACACCCGTATTACCCTATATATCACACGGTATCGAAAGGGTTTCTTTACGTTTTATTTTTTTACTAACTTCCATGAACACGATCTTCATGTTTTAGCAATCTTGTTTTGTTTTGTAAAAATTCTACTGTCAAATAGTACCACACTTTTGTGTGATTTTTTTTTCATTGGAGAAAATGTGGACATCTTAACCATATTAATATTATTTTTATTATTATTATTATTAGTGCAATTATCACATGGCTACCGCACCTCCACAACCATCATTCAGATGCGTCCCATATATAAAAAAAAGTTGGACCGACTGCTCTTATACTATGTTACTTATTAATTTGTCTTTTTACCGATCCAGAAGCACTTGAGCTTTCAGCTCTTCGGCTCGTGCCATGGACATCGTAACCCTTCGGTTCGGTGACACGAACACCGTAAATCTGGAAAATCTGTGACTTTTCTGCCAGCCCGCGGAATTGAACAACACTCACAGCTGGCTTGTTACCCGTCGTCCACCGCGCTACGAACTTGCTGGGCAAGGGGTCGCATTATTAATTTGTCTAAAGACATATACTACTTCAGCATTATTCTTGTCTCTGTGTTACCATTCCTGTTATTTACAGTTTTGGGTTGTCGTAATTTGTTTAATTTACATATCTGGTCGTAGATCGAAACAAGTCTATTTGTTGCGTGTACGCCGGTGTGGTGCCGCAGCCCGCAAGGGAAGCAAAGAATAGTACCACTGCGCCTACAAGGCATGTCGTAAGAGGCGACTGATGTAGAAGCTATGGAAGCTACAATAGTAAATAATAAAAACGTCGCAGAAATCGGATGTGCTGGCCTATTAGTAGGCGCACAACTGGCACAACGTACAATCGCTCTTGGGCTCAGATCACATACAATCAAACAGAGTAGTTAACACGGGATTGATATGGAGCGTTCAAAGAAGAAGTTGCGTGTATATATTTGTATCTTGAATTGCCTTGTTGTTAATACATAACTGCAAAACTATATTTGTATCTTGAATTGCCTTGTTGTTAATACATAACTGTAAAACTATATTTGTATCTTGAATTGCCTTGTTGTTAATACATAACTGCAAAACTATATTTGTATCTTGAATTGCCTTGTTGTTAATACATAACTGCAAAACTATATTTGTATCTTGAATTGCCTTGTTGTTAATACATAACTGCAAAACTACAAATAAAACTTTGTAGTTAAATGCCGTTTGTATAATTATGGCGACAGATTAACGTATTGCATAAGCTTCATATCGTCTAATACAAGAATGTTATGGGTTCAATCCCATTGACCTAGGAAAGAATTGGCCTACTTCCTGAACTCTATGGTTTAAAGATGTTATCTGCAGACACTTCATCACTAAGTTTTTGGATGCCCTTACCCGGTAGTGCCGAAGAGGAGGACTCAGGTATATTTAAAACGTGTAAAAACTCCGAGCGTCGTTATTTTTTCGAATGAGAGCTACTCTGAATTTATTTAAGTTAGTTGCCTATTGGCTTTATGAAGGTTCCCGCCAGTTGACCGAGATCAAGTGGGTACTACAATGATCTTTCCCAAAAGGCAGAGAAGAGATCTGAAAAGAGTACGGGAAATTTTCTTATATATACTATATATTATATTGGTGAACACAGTGTTATGTATGTATTTGATTTGAAAAATGCTATGCAGTGTGGGATGTGGTCAGTATGTAGTCCCACCGCTTGCCTTTACTTCTCACTGATTCTCTGGTACCTAACAGATTGGGTCAACCCGAGATTCATTTAGTTTGTGTGTGTCATATTTGCCTGGCTCATGAGAATAAATGCAGTAAATGTGAACCAGATTATGCTGGAGGAAACAGCTCTACAGAATGTAGAATCATATACATACATTGTTAGCAACAGGTCATTATATTTCGACTACGCACCGGACACTGCAGACTCAACAAACACTTATATAGACTAGGAATAAGTCAAACAGCTCATTGCCAGTGTCAGCAGGCGGAACAGACACCAGAGCATATCCTGCAAGACTGTCCTCTCCTGTGTGAGCTGAGAAGCAACATGTGGCCACACCCAGTTGACCTGAAAACTGAGCTTTGGGGAAACCTGACAGACCTGAAGCTGACTGTCCAGTTTGTGGTCCAAGTAATTTAAGCGCATGACCAGAGATCGCTGAAGAAGAAGAAGTTAGCAAACATAGACATAGGCAGGAGGAACAAACACAGATGTCAAGATAAGAAAACAAAAAGCAAGGGGGAACTTTGTTGCATTGAGTAAGATATGGAAGTAATGGGAGATCAAAGCAAACACAAAACTGAGAATCTTTCAATCAAATGTGAAGTCAGTGCTGTTCTATGGCTCGAAACATGGAAGACAACAAAAGAAACCACCAGAAAACTACAGACTTCATAAATGGATGTTTACGTAGAATAGAGGGACTGAGATGGTATGATAAGATTACGAACGCGGAACTCAGAGAGAGTACTAAGCGGATACCAGTGGAGCAAGAGTTACGGAAGAGACGCTGGCGTTGGATAGGACATACATTGAGAAGACCGACCGGTAGCATTGCAAGACAGGCACTGTTTTGGAACCCGCATAGAAAGAAGAGTAAGGGAAGGCCTAGACAGACCTGAAGAAGAGAGTGGGAGGCTGATATTAAAAGGATACGTAAAACATGGAAATAATTCGAATGATTGGCAAGAGAGAGGAAGAGCTGGAAGAAGTTTATTGAATACCTGTGCTCCGTTGGAAGAATTTTGTTGAAGACCTGTGCTCCGTTGGAAGAAGTTTGTTGAAGACTTGTGCTCCGTTGGAAGAAGTTTGTTGAAGACCTGTGCTCCGTTGTAAGAAGTTTGTTGAAGACATGTGCTCCGTTGGAAAGAATTTGATTGAAGACATGATGCTCGTTGAAGAAGTTTGTTAAACATGTGCTCCGTTGGAAGAAGTTTGTTGAAGAACTGTGTCCGTTGGAAGAATTTGTTGAAGACATGTGCTCCGTTGGAAGAAGTTTGTTGAAGACTTGTGCTCCGTTGGAAGAAGTTTGTTGAAGACCTGTGCTCCGTTGGAAGAAGTTTGTTGAAGACCTGTGCTCCGTTGGAAGAAGTTTGTTGAAGACCTGTGCTCCGTTGGAAGAAGTTTGTTGAAGACTTGTGCTCCGTTGGAAGAAGTTTGTTGAAGACCTGTGCTTCGTTGGAAAGAAGTTTGTTGAAGACTGTGCTCCGTTGTAAGAAGTTTGTTGAAGACATGTGCTCCGTTGGAAGAAGTTTGTTGAAGACATGTGCTCCGTTGGAAGAAGTTTGTTGAAGACTTGTGCTCCGTTGGAAGAAGTTTGTTGAAGACCTGTGCTCCGTTGTAAAAAGTTTGTTGAAGACATGTGCTCCGTTGGAAGAAGTTTGTTGAAGACATGTGCTCCGTTGGTACTTGAAAGGTGAAGTTGGCTGAAATCGGATGCACATGTCCTAAACTTGTAGAAGTCTATGCGTTTAGGGCCTACCAAACCAATGTGCAACGTATACACGTTCTTGGCAAAGATCAAATATATCACAAGGAGTGATTAAAATTGGTCGTAAAGAACGAACGCAAAGAGAGAAGAGAAGAAGAAAGGTGAAGAAGAAATATTTGCCGGGCAGATAATAAAGATTGCACAACTCTATCTTGGAGAGAGTTAAAAAAAATCCTGATAATTATTTCCCTTTGTAAAAGACATTAACTAATCAACTCCAGATAAAGAACAGATCCGAAACAAATAGATGTTATTTCTGTCCTGTGCTATTCTTTTTAATTATGTCATTTTGTTTATATTCAGATTCATAAATGTTCCCAATTTTGTTCTTGTATTATTATCACCATATTTCTAGTTTTCATCATCGTCTGCAGTAACAATGTACATTTATTTACATTCGACAGGTATCCACCATGGACAAAAATAATGATAGCGATGTAGTTAAGGAAGAAATACCTGAAAGAAGAGGGTGGTCAAACCAAGTAGAGTTCTTCTTTTCATGTGTTGGGTACGCTGTAGGACTTGGAAATATCTGGCGCTTCCCATATCTTGCTTTTCAATATGGCGGAGGTTTGTGTTTACGATTTTTTTTTTTTTTTCCGATCCAGAAGCACTTGAGCTGAAAGCTCTTCAGCTCGGTGTCATGGACATCGTAACCCTTCGGTTCGGTGCCACGAACACCGTAAATCTGGGGAACCTGTAGCTTTTCTGCCAGTCCGCGGAGTTGAACCCGCACATACAGAGGACTTGTCAACCGTAGTCCAATGCGCTACGAACACGATGGGCACGCGGTTGTGTGTTTACGATAATGTTGAAGGTTTTGTTGTTCTTTACTTTTATCCATTATTGATGCAAATGTTGTTGAAAAAAAGATTAAACACCCGCCATACATACTTTCAAATAGTTTGTTGTGCAGCTGATGTAGTATTAATGTATTGTTCAGAGAAGTGACCTCATTTATCTCCTTTTTCTGCGTCCGCCCGATAGGAATTCAAGCTTAGCCATGGCACCTGGTGTGGCGTTTGTGGCTGAATTTTGCGTGAAGGCCTGCTTACCGTTTATTGATTTCCTCACTATACAGGTAGGCATTCTCCGACTTCAGAGGTCAAACCTTATTTACCTAAACTAAAAAGGGTTTAAAGGCGAAGGATTGTCTTCATTGGCCAGGTTTCCTATATGGCTCCATCAATCTTAGCAGAAATGGCAAGCTTTCTGCCGAGAGAATTGCACAAATAACAGACTCCGTAGCTCCAGCAACAATCCTAAGGCTTTCTAGAAAACATCTCTATGTGACTCGATCCGGATTCAAACCTACAACCTTCAGATCGCCAGTAAAACGTCTTAACCATTTCACCCTTCTTTGTGATTTGTTTGCGCAGACAACGGGAGTAAGTTGCGCACGAAAAAGAACACTATGGCTTGTAGGATAATTCGAATTTGGACAAAAATAAATTTCATAAAAACGACGTCAGGAATATGGATAGATTTGTTTGATAGAAATGTGCATGTATCACAATTTTGATGTTAGCTATGAGACATACACTGTTTTCAGAATGATTGATTAATTGATTGATTGATTGATTGACTGATTGATAGAAACATCATCATTGCACTTAGGTGAGTAACCAGCCATGTGTGGTCCGATCTCTTTCTTACAAAGGAAGATATTAGCGGCTGTGCACGTACTCCGTATCACCGGCGAGGGTATGTGATGTAATTTAGAAGATGCTGAAAATATTTTGTAGAAATTTTATTTTTTATATTTCTATGAATTTTGACTGGGCTGCGGCTCTTCAGCCTGTTCTTCTTGATTTTGAACTGCGAACGGTTTTTTTTACGTGCTAACATGAATACGGGACCTACGTTTTATCGTCCGTCTCCGATAGGAGTATGAACTCAATCTCACCTACACTGAGATCATGGATCTCTGGAAACATATCCTGATGGCTAAACGAGGGAGCGAACTGGGTACCATTGGAACGAAAAGCGAGCAATTAACCTCTACGCCACAGAGATCTTCAGAACGAATGAAGACGAAGAAGAAGAAGAAGATGATTACTTTTTAAAAATATTGAATTAAAATTATTTGTTTTTCTTTCTATTTCAGGGTCTTTCCTTGTACCATACGTTATTATGTTAGTCATTTGTGGCCTTCCATTGTTTTTCTTGGAGTTGGCGTTTGGTCAGTTTGGTTCACAAGGCCCCATTACAATATGGAGGGTGTGTCCTCTCTTTACTGGTAAACTTGAATTTTGTCTGTCTGTCTGTCTGGTCTGTCTGTCTGTCTGGTCTGTCTGTCTATTTCTCTACCTACCTACCTACCTACCCGTCTGTCTGTCTGTCTGTATTAACTACAGCCTAACCCTAACCACATCCAACTCCATACTATAGTTGTTTCATCATTTCTCTGTCTACTGATGTGCTTAAAGTTGTTCCATCATTTATTCTGTCTACTAATATACTTAAAGTTGTTCCATCATTTATTCTGTCACTATGTACTTAAATTGTTCCATCATTATTCTTACTGATGTATAGTTGTTCCCTCATTTATTCTGTCTACTGATGTACTTAAAGTTGTTCCATCATTTATTCTGTCTATTGATGTACTTAAAATTGTTCCATCATTAATGCTTGGCCATCTAGACTGGATTATACTAATAGAATGACACGTCTCTCAAACAGGTGTTGGTGTAGCCATGGTGCTGATATCACTTATGGTATGTCTCTACTACAACATCATCATCATGTACGGTATTTTTTATTTCCTGAATTCATTGATTTACCTTGATGAAGCTCTACCTTGGTCAACTTGTGGAAATACATGGAACACAAAGTACTGCATCACGGAAAGACCAGATTTTTCAGCCATGTCTGAAACGAAAGCAATGAATATAACGCTTGGTGAGTGTCAACCATTATCTTAGCTGTTAGCAGTTATCAGTTATCAGTTAGCAGTTATAAGTTAGCAGTTATCAGTTATCAGTTAGCAGTTATCAGTTAGCAGTTATCAGTTACAGTTATCAGTTGCAGTTACAGGTATCAGTAGCAGTACAGTAACGTTTCGTTAGCAGTTACAGTTAGATATAGTTATCAGATTAGCAGTTACAGTTAGCAGTTAACAGTTAGCAAATTACAAGTTAGCAGTTATCAGTTAGCAGTTACAGTTAGCAGTTATCAGTTATCAGTTAGCAGTTATCAGTTAGCAGTTATCAGTTAGCAGTTATCAGTTTTATGAAGGATATCATCATAACACAACTGCTTCGTTCTCAACAGTAGATATTAAAGAAGAATTGGCATTAAGGCAAACATCAAGAAAATTAAATATTTCGACACATCAAACGACATGAATGCTGAGAAGATAGTTTGAGAAATGATGCCTGAGAAGAATGAGAAAGACCTAGAAGACGATGGGCAGATGTCTAACGATCTGAGAATACCATGACGCGGTCAACTTGCACAGAACAGAGTTTTCAGGTCTGCTGTCATGGAAGTCAGGTTCTGGAAGGGACAAGCTACCTGATGATCATCATCATCATTATAACACTCTGTACATGTTCATAGGTGTTCTGATCCCAGTCTCAACAAATCCAGCAGCGTACAGCAGGCCCACCACTCCGGTTCGATGTTGATTAATCAATCTCTTTGCATATTTGGTATGTCGTTTTTTCGGGATGTACCAATGTCGACATCCATCACTCTTAACACTTTCTCTTTTTTGAACCGATATGCTAGCTCGCTGTATTTTTCAACATAACGGAAACCTTATATACTGGCTAATTCAGTATGCATTTCAACATAAGTGCTTTCACAAGTAAAATAAAAACTTTAAAAGACTAAAAGGGTTAATACGGTCGGCCCCAGCGATTCCAAACTCTGGAACTCCGCTATTCGGAAAGACTCAGAGCACCATTTCCGGTCCATTGCAGAGCCCTCTAATATCGTAGCCGCTAATGCCATCCAATCTATCAGCCCGTTCATTGTCCATGACTCCGACGTGTCTGGGAACATAAATTGAGGTGATTTCTCTGATCCCAGTCTGTACCAGTACCTCCATCCAGCGTCGTTTCACCCTTCCTACTTCCATTTTACGAATTATACTCATGGAGTCACTAAGTATGAAAACACGAGAGTAGTTATGAGATTCCAACCCCATCAACGCCTCTGTAACCACCCTCACTTCCATTGTTAAACTTCTTGTGGTTATCGCGAAGATTCCTCTGTCCACTCCTATTATTTTTCCGTCTGAGCTTGAGGACAAAGCCCACCATCATATGTTGATATGTATAGAATGGACTGCTAGCGCGTGTGTCCTGGTGTGCACCGAGTTACATTACAATAAGTTTGATGGTGTGCAACAAAAGCTTGACTTACTGGTCGTAACTATATTTTTCACAGTTTAATTAGCATCTATTTCCCTTTGGAATATCTTCATTCATCTCCGAACATGTCCATATGTGCTCCGACCTTCTTTGCAATATCTCCAACAGCGTCCAACGATTAATCGTACTAGTTCGATGTTGATTGATGAAAATACTCATATGCCTGTTGTGCTCTTATTTTCTGACAACTCCAGTCTTCAATCCAAACTCTTGCAACTTAGTAGTTGACGAGGATTAGTTGAATTATATATGGCATTTTTCGTCTTTACATACGGTAATTGGCAAGTGTTTTACTGTGACAACTTCTGAGTTTTCGCTTTCTCTCTTGTCGTTCAGCTCATACATAAGTCTCTTCGCAAAAGATTCTGCGCCCTTTCGCAAGTTGGCTTTCCACACAACTCTGTCATCAGCTAGTCTTTCCCATGTGCTGGGACTTATAGAAAAGTTTTTCATTGAGGCTTTGCAGACATCTTTATATCTGAACAGTGGTCTGCCCTGGTGCCCCTGCGAAAGTTCACAGAACAACATTTATTTTGGTATGCAACAAGTTTCCATTCTTCTCACATGTCCCAACCATCTTAGTCGTCTACTGCTGAGCATGCCCATGATGGAAGGCAGGTTTGCACGTTGCAGTACTTCAGAGTTGGTTATCTTGTCGTACCACCTGATGTTCATAATCTTGCGGAGACATCGAAGGTGAAAGATGTTAAGTCTCCTCTCGTGTCTTGTGTAGTCTGTCCATGTTTCTGAGCCATATAGTAAAGAACTAATTACACAGACTCGATATATTTGAATCTTCGTCTGCAATGTCAGTTTTGTGTTGTCCCACGCTCGCTTTGATAGTTTGCCGAATGTAGTGCCGCACTCCTACACGAGCGTTGATTTCTTCATCAAGAGAAAGGCTGGCAGTGACCATGGACCCGAGATAGCAAACATTTTTGAACTGGTGTTAGATGGTTACCAGGTAAAGTGATATTTGTTGTGTTACCTCCCTGACATAGTACAACTGTTTTGGAAACACTTATAGTCAGAGAAAATAGGTCGCATGCCTTTGACAAATTATTGATTAGGCATTGCTGTGTAGTCTCACTGTGGGCGACTAAGGCAGCATGGTCAGCGAAAAGGAGGTCATTGAGAAGAATTTCCGTCGTTTTTGTCTTGGCTCTTAAGCGAGCCAAGTTAAAGAGTGAACCATCAGATCTAGTGCGGATGAAAACGTCACCATCAGCGTCCCCCAAGGCGTGGTTCAAAAGGACTGCGAAGAAGATGCCAAAGAGGGTGGGGCAAGGACACAACCCTGCTTGACTTCACTCTTAACCTCGAAACTATCAGATGTGCTGTCATCGAACTGTATACTGGCTTTCATGCCCTCATTAGTTGAATTAAGAACAGCTGAACATCCTAACGACAAATCGCTGCTACAGTTATACGTTCTAATTTCTTTGTTATAGGGAATTTTGAAGGGATTTGTTATATGCAATTTAAATCTTATATAGTTTGCAAAGGCGGAGTGACATTTTAATTTTATTTAGACCAGTGGCGGCTCGTGATCATTTTTGTTGGTGGGGCCAGACAAAACTTTTCGGAAAAATCATGGAACAGGAACACATGGTGTCGAGACAAGGACTACAGAGGGATACAAACCTGAGCAGGTTATGGCACATGAGAGTTCATGGCACAGGAACATGCCAACATCAATCTTAATCAGAACATACGTTTGTGGAGATTCATTATCACTAACATCAACCGGCACGTCACATAATGATGATGATTATATCTGATTATTGTTTTTTTACTCACCTTATTTTTCTTGTGTAATAATATGTCACTCACATGTTTTCTGAGCGGTGCCTCTCTCTTTGTCTTCCATGTGTTTAGACAGAATGGATCCAGTGTGCGTGTCACAAATGCTAGCGTCTGCCAATATGTCAAAGACTTCATCAAATTTTACACTCAACTACACACTATCTTCTCTATCGATGTGTGACATGGCTGTTCTGCCTAGCGAGGAATACTTCACGTAAGTCCATTTTTTTTTTTTTTTATGGGGCCCGTCCCAGATGTGCCATACCAGGTGGACCCCGTACAACGGAACGTGAAAACGTTTATAAAACTATCAAGCCCCATCAATCCTTCGATCGATGGCACTCCCAGTTTTGTACAAGGGTAGCCATGTAGCTTAATGAAGGCTTCCGACCTTTCGCTTCGATCAAATGGGCACTAGTTCCGTAACACAAACTGATATCTTTGTAAACCCATATAATGAGCCACGTGACAGATATCAAGCGATACAGATACTACACTTTGATCTTAGCCAAAAGGCCGAGGAGCGATCGAGGTTTCTCCTGTGCACAAACGATCAAAAGATTTAATCGTTTGTGCAGAGAAACCAGAGTTCATTAATGTAAGTCCATTAATGTAAATACAAGATGGGAAATAGATTTAGAAAGAGAATGGTGACATAATTTTTTTTTTTTTTTCGATCGAGAAGCACTTTGAGCTTTTTCAGCTCTTCGGCTCGGTGCCATGGACATCGTAACCCTTCGGTTCGGTGCCACGAACACCGTGAATCTGGGGAATCTGTGGCTTTTTCTGCCTGCCCACGGAATTGAACCCGTACACACAGAGGCTAGTCACCCACAGTCCAACGCGTACGAACACGCTGGGCACGCGGGCATGGTGACATAATTAAAGACATTGACTACAGAATAAGGGTTATTATCTTAATTATAGTATATACTTTTGTATCTAGCATTAGAGCGGCAGGTCATGTAGTGTGTCTTGTGTGGTCTTATAGTGTGCATGTCATGTCGCATGTCTTGTGTGTTCTTGTAGAGGTATATGAGTAGACCATGTCACGCCGCGTGTCTTGTATGTTCCTATGGGGGTATATGAGAAGGTCAAGTCCCGTACCCTGTTTTGTGTGTTCTTGTAGAGATATATGCAGAGACTTTGTCACGTCGCGTGTCTGGTATGTTCTTATGGTGTTATACGAGGAGATCATGTCACGTCGCGTGTCTGGTATGTTCTTATGGTGTTATACGATGAAATCATGTCACGTTGCGTATTTTGTTTGTTCTTGTAGAGGTATATGAGGAGATCATGTCAAGTGACGTGTCTTGTATGACAAATAACAGACTACAGACAGACAGACAAACAGACAAACAGACAGATAGACAGACAGACAGACAGGTAGTACACAATCCTCTGAATAAATAATAATATGATCTGTCTGATTTCAGGCGGTTCGTCTTAAAACTTCATGAGGCTGAGAACATAGGTGACCTTGGTGGCATGAGTTTTAAGCTATTGGCTCTCCTGGCATTGACCTGGCTCATTCAGTTCATAGGTCTGAGACGAGGAGTAGAGACTTCAGGAAAGGTAAGATACATTCATCTACCTGGGTAGCCATTTTTGTCACATGAGTTGCGCAGAGATTTTCAAACGGTGATTGGTGACATACGATCTCATCATCGTCATCTTTATGTGTTATGTTACCTGGAGTAGGCGACCATGAGCCTCCACAATGTTGGCAGAAATCGGATGCACATGTCCTAAGCTTGTAGAAGTTTATGCGTTTAGGGGTCTACCAAACGAATGTGCAACGTATACACGTTCTTGGCAAAGATCAAACATATCACAAAGAGTGATTAAAATTGGTCGTAAAGAACGAACGCAAAGAAGAAGAAGAAGAAGCATCCACAATGTCTGTTCTTGATACTGACTATCAGTACGGATGTTGACAATTTTCCGTGCCATGAAGCCAAGCTGTCCACAATTGTCTATCTCTGTCTTCCTTTGTCTCATTTCTCACTGATTTTACAGGTTGTTACAATCTATTATAAACCTCCCTTTCTCATCACATGTCCCAAAAATACTAGCTGCCTCTTTCTTCTTCTTCTGCGTTCTCACTAGATTGGGATTTCGGATTCTCTAATATAGGCAGCCGTCTGCCTCAGATTATCAGCCACGCCATACAGTTTGTCTTGGACGCTAGTGTAAGTGGGCCACCTCTTTCTTCTCAAGTCTACATACTGTGGGCAGTTCTGTAGGATATAATTCCTATGATTTATGCTTCCCTGTTTGTGCCCTTCCCCTCGTGATGGTAGGTCTGACATTCTTACTGTGTGGCTAAATCTCCGAGGCAGATTGGCGACCGTAGAATCCGTTATCCCATTCCTCATTGTGAGGGTCGTTGCACCATGTTATACGCCTTACGGTCTGGTACATCCGTTTTCTGCAAGCATTTGTTTCGGGTTAGCATTCCATAGCGGACACATGCATCCGATTTCATCCAAACCTCCTTACTCACCTCTTACGACATGCGTGGCAGGTAACAGTGGTTATATTCTTTACACCCCACATTTGAGCCCCGGTAACTACTCGGGCGGGTGCCTCTTTCTTATATTGATAATAAATTATCTTTGTGCAATGACACACACACAATTTCAGTATTTTGTTTTTATTTAAACCAACCCATGTCAACTGTTAGATTGCAAGAGCTTGGATTGAAGTTTGGGGTGACTAGAAAATAACAGCACAACACGCGTATAGGTAGACTCATCAATCAACATCGAACTGGTACAGTTAGTCGCTGAACACTGTTGGAGATACTACGAAGGAGAGCGAAGCACCTATCGACATGTCTGGATTGCAATGAAAATAGTCCACACTGAAACAGAATCTATGTAATGAAGTGGTTAAGACGATGCCTTTCAGACTCCAGATGGGACATAGGAGATCAACCAACTCATGCTAGTTCACGGCTAGTTAGACTGTGCAGCTTACGTTTTTTACCGGATGGGGTAGCTAGCTCCCAAACCGAATCCCACAGCACGTGGGGGGATAAGCGCTATCAGTGGCGGCTCGTGCTAAGTTTTGTTGGTGGGGCCAGACATATTTTTGTGTGGAAAATCATGGTATTGGGTTAGGTTATAATTTAATTTATACACGTTACACATTATTTTTGTGGGGCTCGGCCCCACTGGCCCTTAATGACGAGCCGCCACTGAGCGCTATTATCTGAAATCTGAAAATCGTGACATATCCTTTACAGGACGTAGCCATCAACCACAGTAAACGAGTCGTTGATTTTTCTAGGCACCACTTATACGTTCAGTAGTATACGAATGCAACAAAAATGCGCAGAAGATATATTACGTTACTACCAAACAGGCTTCAGACAGAAAAGTTCGTCCACAAACTAGAAGAACAGTTCATCCATAAACCAAATGTTTCCACTGAGACAAATTGCTGCAGAAAATTGAGAATGTAAATAAGTAATACATAATATGTTTGTGGATTTCATGAAAAGTATGTGATATTACACATATGAATTGCTTGTGAAATATCATACATAAATTTGGAATACAAACAAGTTAATCAGTATGACTCGATTATGCATGGAAGATACATGTAACGTAGTTTTATATATAAAGACAACAAAACTAGACACATTTTTTTTTAAAAGTACGGGTTGAAAACAATGTGATGCCTTGTCCATAACCTTTTTAAACTAGCCTTGGAAATAATATTAAGGAAAGTACATGAAGATGTTGCTATAGATGAAACAACAAGAAGATAATTTGGTTATGTGGATGATGTAGATGAGGTAGGAGATAATGAACAAGAAACTGTGAGAATAAACACTTAATGGTTGACGGGGCTCGTAAGGAGGGCAAAGAATAGTAACACTGCGACCTTCAATGCATGTCGTAAGAGGCGAATGATGTAGGACCTAGGAAAGCTACCCTATCAAATAGAAAGCTTCACAGAAATCGGATGTGCTGGCCTACTTGTAGACGCATAACTGGCACAACATAAATCGCTCTTAGGCTCAGATCACATACAGATCGCAAAGAGTGGTTTAACAAGTGGTCGATGTGGAGCGATCGAAGAAGAAGAAATGCTTTATGGAATCAGTGTGGAAATTTGACTAAATATCAATTTAGACAAGACATAATATATGATAATAACAAGAGAGAAAATATCAATTTAGACAAGACATAATATATGATAATAACAAGAGAGGAAATATCAATTTAGACAAGACATAATATATGATAATAACAAGAGAGGAAATATCAATTTAGACAAGACAATATATGATAATAAGGGGTCAAAAGGCTCATGAGGTCATGGTGGTAACATGAGCCAGGGTTAGCGAGGGGGCGCTCTAACCAAGACCCTGCCCCCAACCTCCACTGGGTGACCCTGGAAACAGACTCTGGTTCCGGTCTGGCTAAGAGGGGCAGGGATCGGGAGAGAAAACTACTGGTAGTGGTAGCAGTGCAATTACGGAAATACAATAAAGATACATACAAACAAAATGCACAAATCTCCTGACCGATGTCCAACAAGATATTGCCCAAGTCACTGAACGCAAAGAAACAGCAACGAAACGTCTCAGACATGGATGAGAGGTGCATCCAGCGACCAAACGTATGCCCACGTAGGGCGAAGCTCGAAGCCCTGAGGAGGGGCAAACATTGCCAGCCCGTCGGCAAGAATAAATAAGACAGGACCGTAACGAATAAAAGTCTACCCTCGTGTTGGTGCGAGAGAAGATTGCAGCTGACCCCGCATCGGTAGCCTGGTGCAGATACATGTACTGGGCAAGGTTTACCGAGCGCAAAAGAACAAGTTGCGTTTAGTGCATAACGAAACTACCCGCCCTGGGAAAACCGTGCAAGGTACTGTGCGATTAAAAATTAACATCCCCGGAAGAACTGAGGTTGGTGATGCCAAACGGAACTGCCAGCCTTGGGGCAACCGGGCAAGGTTCGATTGCAGTCGTAACTAACATCCCCGGAATAACTGGGGCGGGTGATGGCGGCGAGCGCAAAATCCACAGTTACGCTGATAGCGCCGACTGAAACGACCCTCTACATTGTTTGTACTCGGCCCCATGCCAGTGCTTTCGAGGTTAATTGCAAATTGCCACGTACCAATGCGCGTCTAGAAAAGGCCGAGAATGTTCCTTCTCCGGATCAAACTCAAAAATGTACGGTAAAGCAAGGCCGACAATGTACGGATCAGACAGGAAGTTCGGGTCTGAACATTGGCGAAGGCCGATACTTTACACGGTGTCTTATACGAGTAAGACGCCGTCCGAGGATAAGCTTACAAGCCCCGAGAAATATTTATCAGTCAGAACGGGCATAAATAGCGTAACTCACTGTCCCGGCGTAGATCACAAAGCCCAAAAATACGGCAAAGCTGATCGAACCCTAGGGAAAGCTCACCCTAGTAAATCAAAAGCTGGCTGAAAACGAACACCCCACCGAAGGATAAGCAACTGAGCTCAAATGGGTGCTGAAGGCTGGTGCACGTACATCACGTTCTGATGTTTGGCTGTTTATATATCACAATGAGAATGATTAAAACAGGCCTAGAACGATCGAAGAAGAAGAAGAAGAAGAATATGATAATAACAAGAGAATAAATATCAATTTAGACAAGACATAATATATGATAATAACAAGAGAAGAAATGGAAAAGAGCCCGTTTTCATACCATAAGGTATATTGGAGAATACAGTGTTAACTCTTTGACCATCGGTACATGATTGGTGATGTGGTCAATATCACATCGCCAGTCTTTACTTGTCTTTGACTCTCTGGTGCCCAGTTGATAATTGATTGACCTGAGAGTAGTTACGGCCAGAAAACATTTTACCCCACAGTGGAACTGAACCCAGGACCATGTGCCAAACGAAACAAGTGCCCTAACCACTACGTTATTGCGGCTCTCATTAACAAGCAATGAAAATAAAAAAGAAAGCTGAATACATACAAGTAGCTAGATAATATAAGAACCAACGGAACAGAAACAGAAACTTGGACACTAATTTCAACAGCTCCGACATAATAACGGAAGACACACAGAGTTGGGCACAATCAGGAAATAAAGGTGTGCTTTTGTCCTGGCCTCCGGCAGTATATGGCCGACTAGGTCAGACGGGAAAACCAAAACTCCTGTTTATTGGGCTGGTTTTTTGTATATGCTTAACATAACACTGTAAGTTATTTTGCATATCATTTATAGTATCGGAGGTCACAGCTTTTCTCTACAAAACCTGCTAAAATTGTAGGGTCTGTGTAGTACTAGTAGTCGTAGTAGTAGTAGTAGTAGTAGTAGTAGTAGTAGTAGTGGTAGTAGTGGTAATAGTAGTAGTAGTTATAGTAGTAGTAGTGGTGGTGGTGGTGCTAGTAGTAGTAACAGTAGTTGTTGTAGTATTAATGGCAGTAATACAGTAATGTAAGTCCTTGTTTCTTCACATATAATACTCAATTTTGAATTGTGTATATCAACATGTTATTTGTTTGCACACTCGTTTGTTGAACCCTTGTTTTCGTCTGTGCTAATCGTACACGCCCCTGATAAACTAAGCTTTATCACGTGACAGTTTTAAAATGATAAAATAGTGATAGAAATGCTAAACAGTTGTTGGAAGTATTCTTGTAAACATCAAACAACAGAAGACAAAAATGCCGAATCAGTACATGCTTACAAATGTACTGTGTCTCAATAACTTGTTTACTGAATTTGTGCTAGACGTATTTATCAACAAAGTAACATTAAAGTAACCTTGACATATTTGCAGATTATTTACTTTCTAGCTTCATTTCCATATGTAGTGCTAATTGCACTTCTGATCAGAGGCGTCACACTAGAGGGATACATGAAAGGAATTGAATTTTACGTCATTCCTAAATGGGAAAAGTTGAACAACATTAACGTAAGTACTGTGTTGGCAAAACACGTAATCACAAAGTACTGTAGTTTTACAAATTACAAAAACAATGACAAAATACAGCAACGTTTCGACCAACAAGGTCTTTATCAAGCAAACGAACAACATGAGTGACAAATCTATTTTAAAAAAGTGGACGACCAAAAACAAACGTTTCTAATGAAAATCTGGAAATAAAAACGTCTCATCTGTTTTGTAAGTACTGTGTTACGGCATATGTTACTGTTTGTCTCAGCGTTTCTTAAAATACAGGAATACTCTACCTAAATGTGGAGGCATTTTATACATTGATTAAATTTAATTGGAGGAAGTTAAAGTAGTTTGGCGGTCTCTGTGGCGTAGAAGCTCTGTGCTCGCCTCTCGTTTCAAAGGTACTCGGTTTGTTCCCCAGTGGAGCACTCGTGATATTTTGCCAGAGGTTCCTGATTTCAGTGTAGGATAGATCGAGTGCCTAGTCTTATCGGAGACGGACGATAAAATCCATATTCTTCGTAGTCTTTCTCTCTCTTGTCCGCTCAGCATCACTTTGGGTCTTAGATCACGTATAAGTAGACGGGTTTGTTTCTTGTCGAAATAAATCTCTGGTTATCTGGTAGACAGTCCACTCAAATTACTACGTCCTGGTTTCTGTATTTGAGGGACGGAACTCAACTAAGACTTTAAAAAGTCTAATTTGTCGACTTAGGTCTCATATAGCCAGAACTAGAGATTTGATACTAAAATGACGATGATGATGATGATGAGCACATGTAATAATTTGTGTGATTTATTATATGTTTTTAATCTCAGGTGTGGAGGGATGCTGCCACTCAGATTTTCTACTCCCTTGGTCCAGCATTTGGAACTCTAATAACCATGGCGTCTTATAACCCATTTAAGCACAACTGTTATAGGTTTGGTCATTTTCCTCCTTAGACAGACATTAGACAGTTCAACTCAATAGTAAAATGCAGTGGCGACTGGTGATCATTTTTGTTGGTGGGGCCAGACAGATATTTTCGGAAAAATCATGGTTTCGGTTAAAATATATTTTAATGTATAAAATAAAAAATACACGTTACACCTTATTTTTATGGGTCCCGCCCCACTGGCCCCTAATGACGAGCCGCCACTGGTAAAATGTATCCTTCTCTATGGTTCGGAAATATTACATCCTGTCAGAGCATTGTACTACTTTTCGTCAGAACAACATCTTATATATAGTAAAGCAAATATGACATACAGTCAGGCAACATATGACATACAGTCAGATCAACATATGACATACAGTCAGAGCAACATATGACATATAGTCAAAGCATATGACATAAGTCAGAGCAATATGACACATCAGAGCAAATATGACGTCAGTCGGGCAACATATGACATACAGTCAGATCAATATTTTACATACAGTCAGAGCAACATATTACATACAGTCAGAACAATATATGACATATACCCAGAATGAGGCTATGCACACCATAATTGGGTGTACTAAGGACACGTCATGCAGGGCGATGCGATACCTTCTTGCTTATCATACTGTGGAAGATGGAACAATGACGTACCATACACGGGCATACTTTCAAGTCAGTGCTGGCACACAGCATCCTCTCCACATGGAAGTAAAGAGAGAAAAAGGAAATAAGTTTAAAAGAGGACATTTCTGGGAACGATGTAATCATTTATAAAGATGGTTCGGTATTCGACATGGCGGAGCTCGTGGTCTTTCACTGCTCATGTCAGAGAAGATGTTGTGAAGGAAGACAGTGGTGATTTTTCCGTGACTAAAAGCAGTCTCACTATGGAAATCATGGCAGCAACTAAAACGATGGTCTGGCTGGAGGTACAGACTTTTATCCATGAATGTTTTTTCAATGACTCTATGAGTACACTCAGGAAGATTGAAGCAGACTGAGCTCAGAGACATAGTTTAGAGTCCCTGAAGAGTCTAGCTGACAAATATCAATTTTATTTGTTGTCAGGCATGCAGGTGTAAGGGAAATGAATCCCACGATAGGCTTGCAGGTATGATACCTGTAAAAGAAGAGCGGAATGGACACAGCTAATATTCTGAAATCTCTAAGGGAGAATGGCCGTGTAAATGATTCAAGTAACAGTGATGAATCTGCAACCCTATGCAGAGTGCAAGAATACCAAGATAAATGTGGGATATCTAGACAAGAGCACTATACTGGTAGCTAAAGAAGAACAGTAAACCCAACAATGAACTGGTGTCGTTAGTTGCCACGATGAGAGAGATACTGAGGAGAAGATCGGAGGACTTACGACTATGATTGCAGTGATGATATCTGATGACTAATTTTCTTCTTGTATTTAATTTCTCTGTATTTCATTTCTTTTTATTTCATTTCTTTTATTTCATTTCTTTTTTATTTCATTTTCTTTTGTATTTCATTTTCTTTTGTATTTCATTTTCTTTTTATTTCATTTCTTGTATTTATTTCTTCTTTATTTCATTTTCTTCTTATATTTCATTTCTTTTTGTATTTCATTTTCTTCTTGTATTTCATTTTCTTTTTGTATTTCATTTTCTTTTATATTTCATTTTCTTTTATATTTCATTTTCTTTTATATTTCATTTTCTTCTTTATTTCATTTTCTTTTATATTTCATTTTCTTCTTGATATTTCATTTTCTTCTTATATTTCATTTTCTCTTGTATTTCATTTTCTTCTTATATTTAAATTTCTTTTTGTATTTCATTTTCATCTTGTATTTCATTTTCTTGTATTTCAATTTCTTGTATTTCATTTCTTCTTTATTTCATTTTCTTCTTGTATTTCATTTTCTTTTATATTTCATTTTCTTTTTATTTCATTTTCTTTTATATTTCATTTTTTTTTATTTCATTTTCTTATTCTTCTTGTATTTCATTTTGTCCTTGTGTTTTATCTGATTTCTGTTTTTCATTGAAGGGACGCTATTTTAGTTGCTGTAATCAACTGCTCCACTTCTATCTTTGCTGGGTTTGTCATCTTCTCAATGCTGGGATACATGGCCCACGTAACTAATCAGGATGTTCAGAGTGTTACCAGTAGTGGTATGTATTGTTGTAATGGCGTTAGTGGTAGTGTATGCTGATGTACAAATCATCATCAAGTGCGTACCTGTTTGCGTCGTTGATCATGAATTTGCACAACTTTCTGTTCCCAGTTTTGATGATTACCTTAGTTGTTTACATTCTACTACGCCATGATGTTAGACTATCATTAGGGCCGCGCCATGCTGTGATACAGAGAGACGGCCGCATCAGGCAGCACCGTACGGGTGGCGATATAAGCAGTGAAATCAAAACCACAGTTGAAGGTTATTTTAAAGGAAAACAATTTAAGGGGCGGCATTTCGAAGACTTGTATCATACTGAGAAAATATACCGTACGACCCTGACTGTCATGTATCTTTTCTTTGTCATCCTTTATATCTTTTCCCAGTAATTTGTCTCATTGTCACAACATCTTACGGCCACTGTCTTTGCATTCATCATCATCATCATTTGCCGTGTCGGCTGACGTATTCGATCATGGATCTCCACAAATCTCTGTCTTTGGTGTTTGATGTAATCTCTGATGTTGACGCTCTTCCGTGATCTGAAGTCAGGCTGTCCAAAATAGTCTCTCTCTGTCTTTCTCTGTCTCGTCAGAGAAAGACATTTTTGGACAGTCTGACTTCATTTGTATTACCTGTTTAAAAATGTATGAGGTTTTGCTGTAACAGCGTCTTTAGAAGTGCCCATAGGTGAAGGATTGATTTCACTCATCGGGTTTCCCCATAGGCTCCGTCTCAGTTCATAGAAATGGTACACACACTCTACTGAGAGTTTTGAGCAAAGAACGACTCCGTAGCTTCAACAACAACCATAGAGATCTCATGAGAAATTGCACATGTGACTCGGTTACGAGGATTCAAACCCACAACATTCACAACAACAGGCAAATGTCTTGACCACTTCGTCACATAAACCCCCAATTGTGTTCTGCTGTACTCTTTATGTGGGTATGTGGGGTGTTACTGTAACAGCGTCGGTAGCAGTGTGTTCAACTGCACTCCAAGTGTGTGGTGTTGTTGTAGTGGTCTCAATAGAAGTGTATGCAGATATAAAGATGTGTGTGGTGTTGTTGTGATCGAGATTGTAGTGTGCGTGAGAGCTGAATCAGTCACGTAATAGGAGCGCTGACATCGTAATTCATACTTTCCAAGGTTCAAGTGTCGCTTCAAGATACTGGGCTTTTGACTCAGCTGTAATTACACACGAGTACGTGTATTCTGTACACTTTTAATCTGTTCATGTATTTTATACACCTTTCAAGTATCGTCGATATCGCTAGCGATAACGCTCTTCTCTAGTGACCATTTATCGTAGAAACTTCGGGGTTCAAAGCCAGCTTAGGCTAAATATTCTGGGTTTGTACACCTTACGCGGTTGGACTACATGAGACCCTGATCCTTTACTTGAAGATCATAATTACAAAGTATCTCTGAAGTCTGAGTAAGGCTCAACTGACTGGCTAGGGACAATGATAATAAGGAAAGTAAGCCGTCAATCAAAAATCAGTAAAATTTGCCATATTATGCGCCATAATTGAATTCGTAGCGGACGAACGTAAAAAAACCAAAACTTTTCACCTTTTTATGTATTTTATAGACGTTTCACTTGTGTATTTATTTTATAGAATTTTCACTTGTGTGTTTATTTTATAGACGTTTCACTTGTGTATTTATTTTATAGAATTTTCACTTGTGTGTTTATTTTATAGACGTTTCACTTGTGTATTTATTTTATAGAATTTTCACTTGTGTGTTTATTTTATAGACGTTTCACTTGTGTATTTATTTTATAGAATTTTCACTTGTGTGTTTATTTTATAGACGTTTCACTTGTGTATTTATTTTATAGAATTTTCACTTGTGTGTTTATTTTATAGACGTTTCACTTGTGTATTTATTTTATAGAATTTTCACTTGTGTGTTTATTTTATAGAATTTTCACTTGTGTGTTTATTTTATAGACTTTTCATCTGTGTGTTTATTTTATAGACTTTTCACCTGTGTGTTTATTTTATAGACTTTTCACCTGTGTATGTATTTTATAGACTTTTCATCTGTGTATGTATTTTATAGACTTTTCATCTGTGTATGTATTTTATAGACTTTTCATCTGTGTATGTATTTTATAGACTTTTCACCTGTGTATGTATTTTATAGACTTTTCATCTGTGTATGTATTTTATAGACTTTTCACCTGTGTATGTATTTTATAGACTTTTCATCTGTGTATGTATTTTATAGACTTTTCACCTGTGTATGTATTTTATAGACTTTTCATCTGTGTATGTATTTTATAGACTTTTCATCTGTGTATGTATTTTATAGACTTTTCATCTGTGTATGTATTTTATAGACTTTTCACCTGTGTATGTATTTTATAGACTTTTCACCTGTGTATGTATTTTATAGACTTTTCATCTGTGTATGTATTTTATAGACTTTTCATCTGTGTATGTATTTTATAGACTTTTCATCTGTGTATGTATTTTATAGACTTTTCACCTGTGTATGTATTTTATAGACTTTTCATCTGTGTATGTATTTTATAGACTTTTCACCTGTGTATGTATTTTATAGACCTTTCACCTGTGTATGTATTTATAGACTTTTACTGTGTGCTTATTTTATATACATTTCACTTGTATATATACTTTATTCACCTGTCCTGTTTGTATGTTTTTGTTTACTTGTCACCTGTAATGTTTATACAATTTTCACCTGTACACGTACAATCTCATGTATTGCCGACAGGGCCAGGACTTGTGTTTGTGGTCTACCCTGAAGGAATAGCTCGAATGCCTGCAGCTCCAGTGTGGGCCTGTTTGTTCTTTATCATGTTGATATCGTTAGGTCTGGATAGTCAGGTAAATATCCTCTGATATCACATTTCTTGCTTTATTCTCTAGCAGTCCATTTTAATTGTAATTTAAATAGTTTTAGACATTCTAGACACTATTTACGACATTGTAGAAACTATTTTACGACATTGTAGAAACTATTTTACGACAATGTAGAAACTGTTTTACGGCATTGTAGAAAGTGTTTTACGACATTGTAGAAAGTGTTTTACGACATTGTAGAAAGTGTTTTATGACATTGTAGAAAGTGTTTTACGACATTGTAAAAACTGTTTTACGACATTGTAGAAACTGTTTTACGACAATGTAGAAACTATTTTACGACAATGTAGAAACTGTTTAATGAAATTGTAGAAACTCTTTCGCGACATTGCAGAAGTTGTTTTCTGTTAAGGATAACTCAATGTAGTTGGAGATTTAAGATAGCAAGGGACAATTAATTAGAAATACCTTAAAATAAATAACTGTATAACATAAATATATATATATGCAACTGACTGGAACCAAAAGTGAAAGAGAAGAGTGGGGAAGTCACTTAAATCCAACTAGGACAAGACATTACTAGAGGGGGCATAACAGCAACAGATGAAATTAGAATAGGACGGGTAATTATAAAAACTAAGGGTTTAAGTTATAATGTTCAAAAACTAGTTAAGTGAGAACAGAGTTAGTATCAATTATGTGAATAAGTATTCGGTGATCTAACGACCATGTCTCACAGAAATTAATGTGTTTCGGGATGCCAGTGACACTGTTGTTTTTAATTAAACAACTGAAAAAGTATGAAATGGAACTGATAGGGAAACAAAGATTAGAATACTAAGAGTATGCGTATTCCCAGTGGTAACGAATGGGTGTGAAGAATGGACATTTAACAAGGCAGTGGAAATATATATATATATATATATATATATATATATATATATATATATATGTGCTTTTGAATATAAGTATTACAGAAGAGTCCTCCGTATATCATGGACAGAGAAGAGAACAAATGGATTTATCCAGAAAAAGACTCAAAATCGAGAAAACTGTCTGATGTTACAAATAAGAAAGAGAAAATTCTAGTATTTTGGTATATAATGAGACACAAAGGGTTGGAGAAAACCATTATGGAAGGAGGCATCCCGGCAAAGATAAGAAGAGGAAGACCTAAGAGAAAATTGATTCCGAATATTACTTACTTACTTAATCCCGTCATGCCTAGTGACACATGGGGCTTCAGAAAGGACTTTCCATGCTCTCCTGTCCGTGCAACCTTCAGCGCAGAGCTCCACGTCAGAGATGCGGTGTCAGTTCCTCTTCCATCATGCGCCTCCATGTTGTCCGTGGTCTGCCTTTCTTTCTCTTTCCCTCTGGTGTCCAAGTGAGAGGGGCTATCCTTGCAGGCATTTCTTGTCTCATTCTCATAACATATCCGAGCCATTTCCATCTTCTCTTTTTGAGTATGTCATTCATTGCCTCTTGTCTTGTGTCTTGGAGTAGTTGGTTATTGGATATTTTTACTGGCCAAAAGATTCCCAAGATTCTGCGAAGACAAGAGTGGTGGAAAACTGACAGCCTGCTAGTATCTCCTTTGGTCATCCTCCAACACTCCGATCCGTAGAGCAAAACTGGCAAAACAATGCTTTTATAGAGTTTAAGCTTTGTGGTCCTATTGTAGATTTTGGACTTCCATACTGGTTTCATTCTGGCAAAAGCGGTTCTGGCCTTACTCAGACGTGATTTTATATCTTCCTCTGTGCCACCATTTAGTGTCAGTACGCTACCAAGATATGTAAACTGCTCAACCCTTTCCAGTGTTTCATCTTCTAACATTACTGGTTGTTGGATGTCACTGTTTGTCATAATTTTGTTGATTCGAATATAACTAATAATTTGAGCATGACGGCAGCAGAGGCGGGACATATGACCCATGAGAGAGAAATTCGAAGCATTGTGGGGTGACAAAGCTCTGCTCAAGACAAGCTATTTCACGATGAGTGACACTGTTATTTTGAAAGAAAACTCAACAGATACCAAAACGGAACATCGAACAAACAAGAGTCGCGATAAGCTATTTTCATTTAAAATGTACTTTCATTAAACATACTAACATGTTGATTTCCTGCAATCATCTAGACGACGAAGAGGAAGGAGTAGAAGAAAAAAGGAGAATATATTATAATATAATTTCAAATAGTTAATAAAATAAAATGGTTCGGTCACGTAAGCAGATTACCATCAGACAGTGCACCCCAAAGAGCAATGCTGCTCCGATACAATGGGTACAAAGCAAAAGGCCGGCCACGCAAAGATGGACCTCAGAGATAACAGAGGCGACGAAAGAGACTATCTACGAAGCGCATACTAGGGCCCGTTTTAGAAATCTCTTCCTGACCTGACGCTGTGAGGCATACAGGATTCGAGAAAGAAGAAGAAGAATAAAATAAAATCATGGAGAAGAAAAAAATCAACTGATGTTTTCTAGGTAAGAGAATGATCATATGTCTGTTACACGTCAACTAGTTAAAAAAAAAACCCAAAACTTATCGAATGTATAATATAATGATTAATTTCTCAAATGTTTTTATCATCAGCTCGCCATGTTTGAAACCGTCATCAGCGCAATCATTGATCAGTTTCCATCAGCACTGCGCAAGCGTAGAGTCATGTTTACATTTATTTGTCATGTGATTGGCTTTCTTCTTGGCGTTCCCATGGTTACATACGTACGTACTTACTGTAATAGTCTATTTGTTCGTCCTATGATTGAGTTTATTATTATTGTTCGATGTCTCTTGTACGTACCGTTACACGTTATATAAGGCCTGAAAGAAATTTCTGAGCAACTCGTCCAATCTCCTCTATGGAATCGAGCTCGATTTAAGTTGGGCACTTTTTAATTCAAGTTTAACATTTTAGTAACGTTCTAAATAAATACATTAAACATAAAAGCTAAGACAACAGTATTCAGACTTAAAACATGACACTCCGGCCTCAGAGCACATAGATTGGGTCTCTGGACTCAGCTGGCTGCACCTGTGGAGCAGCAAAGCAGTCCTCAGAGCACATCTTGCAAGACTGTTCCAGCTTCAGCAGCGTGGGAATAGAAATATGGCCAACAGAAACAAACCTTCAAAACAAACTATGGGGGAATGGTGCAGATCTCAAGCGCCCTGCCTGTTTATGACCCTATCCTCAGTAGTCGCAAAGCAGAAGTTTATAACAGAAGAAGAAGAAGTAATATTATTTTACGTCTACTAATATATGGAAGCCAGTTTGTTTAAAAGTGTAAACATATTTTAGCATGTTTTATTTTTCAACTGTTTCTTTTCTTTCGTATAGCGTGTAATTTGCAGAACGCCAGCCTATTGGCGCGCATCTTACTCGATCTCTAAACAGTTCTCTCGTTTTCTCTGTCGTCGTGACAAAACTTTCTTAATGGCGGAAAGTTGCCACCATCATCTTAGACGTCCTTGCCTCGTTTTTCGACACCATGTTAGTCGTTATATCTACTCTCTAAACTGCAATAACTTTTAATGTGACTAATATATTTCTGATATTGCTTACGAGTAAATGTGTGTCTATATTCAGGTCTTGTATGATTCATTAGGTCTGTATTTGTGTGTATCCTCTTTGTCCATAGCGTTCTATGAATATTTCTGCAACACTTTGATTCAAAAGATTCAATTTTCATCTTTAATTTGTTGGTGTTTTTGTCAATGATTCTTCTTCAAACTCTCCATATTGACCACTTGCTAAACCACATTTTGTGATTTGTCTGTCATCTGAGCCGATTGTACGTTGAGCCAGTTATGCGCCTACATGCACATCCGATTCTGCGACGCTTTTTATTTGTTAGGTAGCTTCCTAAGTGCCTACCTCAGTTGCCTCCAGAGACCATTATGGAAAGTGTCACCGCGGCAAAGAGGAGAATATGAAAACAAAGGAAAAGATGGATTCAGAATATAACTGATAATTTGTGCAGATACGGGACATCTGACCTACAAGAGAGAGAGAGAGAGAGAGAGAGAGAGAGAGATATTTTGAAGGTCTGTTAGGGGACTACATTATCACCAGTGGTATACACCCAATTGGAAACCTTTCCGTAGCTAGACAAAAACGAACTACACTTAAGCAAACATTTGTTCCGGTTGTCTAAATCTAAACTGACGATCTAAACTTCAAGTACCTCTAACTCGGAGAATACATGCCTGTATGGCGGGGGACAGTGATCAAATG
This sequence comes from Arion vulgaris, assembly GCA_020796225.1. Classification (NCBI taxonomy): domain Eukaryota; kingdom Metazoa; phylum Mollusca; class Gastropoda; order Stylommatophora; family Arionidae; genus Arion; species Arion vulgaris. The sequence goes on along the minus strand of CM036766.1, from coordinate 24,662,360 downwards.
AAATCAGGGATTCCTACCTGTACCCCAGGGCTCGCTGACTGCGGTCGAGATCTTCATGAGTAAGAAAGAGATTCGAGCAAACATGGTTATTCCCCGAAGTACAATGATGATGGCATTTGCAATCATTCAATCAATAGTTGTTTTAAAACTATTTTAGCTGTTTGACTTCACTTTCATAACTTTATTTTTGGCTTAAGTCCATGACTAAATGTATATAATATTTTGTTTCAGTTGTCATATTTTCTTCTTCTTCACCCTCGGGAGGCATAGGTCCGCAATCAAGTCGTCCTATCCAATCCTATCTAAGGCCATCTTTTCCTGAATTCTCTCCACTCTCTTCCCGGTTTCTTGCATTGTTTCCAACTCCCGTCTCGTCTGGTCGCTCCATGAGTCCTTCCTTCCAGAAACCTTCTACTTCCTCGGGTAGTGAGATATTAATTCCCCTGTTTGTGGTTTCTGTAGTTATGTAGTGGGGCTTTTAACGGGTAGCTTGCCCCACGACCAACCTCCTAAATCGCCTCTTACGACATGCGTGACAGGTAACAGTGATTCTATTCTTTACACCTTGAATAGGGCCCCGGTAACCACTTGGGCCGTCTTATCATCTATGGTACTATAATTTTTTTGTAAACTTAGAACGAATGTGAACTTTATTTAAAACTTAGGTACAACATAAGATAACTCTCTCTTAGTACCAACACAACGACTTTCAATTCCAAATATCTAGAGATCTGAATTATAATCTTACAGGGTGGTATCTGGGTGTTGACAATACTGAACACTTATTCTGCCAGCTACGCTCTTATGCTGACGTGTTTATGCGAGCTTATAGCCCTAAACTACGTATATGGTAAGTTTTAGTTTCTTACAAACAAATCTGATTCATTGAAACATTCAAATATATATAATATCATCAAACATAAAGATCGATTCATTTGAACTTTTATCTTTATCTTCTAAATGTTTCTTGGTGTTTTTTTCTTATCTTTTTCCCACTACCTACTACTACTTCTGCTGTTAGTGCTACCTACTACTTCTGCTGTTAGTGCTACCTACTACTTCTGCTGTTAGTGCTACCTACTATTTTATTACCAACTACTTCTGCTGTTAGTGCTTTCTCTACTGCTTCTGCTGTTAGTGCCACCTACTACTTCTGCTGTTAGTGCTACCTACTACTTCTGCTGTTAGTGCTACCTACTACTTCTGCTGTTAGTGCTACCTACTACTTCTGCTGTTAGTTCTACCTACTACTTCTGCTGTTAGTGCTAACTACTAATACTACGTTTGCTGCTAGTACTATTTATTACTACTACAACTACAACTACAACTACTACTACTCTATCTCTTTCTCTCATGCCGTTTTAACCCCGATTGGGACATATGCCCTCAACAAACTCATGCCAAGTCTTCCTAACTTTAGCTTTCTCCTGTAGCTTCCTCCAGCTCTTCTGTATATTGTTAACAACTACTACTATTACTACTACAACTATTAGTACTACTTTACTACAACTACTAGTTCAACAACAACTACTACTACTACTACAACTACTACTACTACTACAACTACTACTACAACTACTACTGCAACTACCACTACTACTACAGTCCCTACTATTTCAACTGCTTCTACTACTACTATTACTACAACTACTACTACTTTTTCTACTGCTACTATTTCAACCACTACTACTACCACAATTACTACTACAGCTACTACTGCTACTACTCGTTATTATTACTACCTACTGATGTTGCTGTTAGTACTGTTATTATACTAAACATACATGCTGATGATTTGCTGATCTTGTCTTTAATGGTGTTAGGGAGACAAGAGACGCTATGAAAATCTTAGAGTAAGAGGTTGAGAAATAACTGGATTGGAGAGTCGTATGAGTCGTCGATAGCAACGTTGATAATACGTTTCGCTAGTGACCATGTACCGAGGAACTCCCGAGGTTCAATGCCAACTTGAGCCAAAATTTCTTGGTGTGCATACTGTACGTGTTTGAACTTCATGAAACTCTGATGCGTTACTTGGGATCTAAATTACAAGTCCCACTGAAGTCGGAATAACGTTCCCCCGAATGACGAGGAACACTGGTGATATAGAAAGCAAGTCTTCACACAAAAGTTCGTCAGAAGTGTCATATTAGTCGCCATGACTACACCTGAATTCACAGAAGGCGAACAAAAAATAAATGAAAATGGTAGAATGCGTGGTTGAGAAAGAACTTTAGTGACACAGTTTGTGATGCAAATTGTAGAAAAAGGGGGAAGAGAGAGAGAGAGAGAGAGAGCGAGAGAGAGAGGGAGAGAGAAAGAGATTATATAATTTTGTAAAACTATAGTACTTTGTTTGTACGTGTTTCGCTATGATGCGAATTGTAGGGAGATTCAGGAATATTCTAAAAACAAATCTTTTATCTTCTTCAATGAAACAGGTAACAAAAACTTATGTTCAGATATCAATATCATGCTGGGATTCACGCCAAACTGGTACTGGAGAAGCTGTTGGATGGTCATCACTCCTCTGACTATAGTGGTAAGCAGTGGCGGCTCGTCATTAGGGCCACTGGGGCGGCTCCACCAAAAATAATGTGTAACGTGTATTTATTATTTTATAAATTAAAACATAACAACCTCAAAACCAAGATTTGTCCGAAAATGTATGTCTGGCCCCACCAACAAAAATTATCACGAGCCGCCACTGGTGGTAAGAGAAGTCATAGAAAGAAAGTTGAAGTATGAAGTAGGTGGGAAAATGTCTATACGTCTAAAAGATCGAAGTGTTAAGAATTGACTTCATTGCACCGGGTTTTACCTCATATTTCTCTGCCCTTACAAGAAACAAAAGACAAACGGAGGTTACAACCCAGAGCACGACATTATAAATAGACTAAACAGAAAAGCGCAGACCACAGTTTTCAGACTTAGAAAGGGAAACTGCGGTCTCAGAGCACACCTCCATAGAATGGGTCTCAGAAACATCTGCTGAAACATTGCACAAAGCAGAACTCTGTAGCTCCGTCAACAGTTTCAGTTTCAGTTTGGAATATCTTCATTGCACTCCGGACATGTCTATAGGTGCTCCGATCTCCTTCGCAATATCTCTGCAATACTTCGCAATACTGACCGTACCAGATCTATTTTGATTGATGAGCCGACTCGTATACCTGTTGTACCGTTCTTTCCTTGCCACACCAATCTTCAAACCCAGTTCTCGCAATCTAGTAATTGACGTGGATTGGTTTAGATGAAGGTCTGCGGCCACGCTCTATGAGGGCGTTCACGATGTCAGCTCTGTCCATTGGCTGGCCTTCTGATATAGCGGCAGAGCCAGCCAGTCTGTCTGCTCTCTCATTGCCAACGACACCCATGTGCCCTGGAACAAAGACAAGTGTAATTCTGCAAATTGTTGACACCTGCAGTGATTCAGTCCATTGCCTGCGCACCGAACCGGCCTCCAACTTTCGGATATACTCAATGAACATATTCGGATCCGTCAACACTCCTAGGGGTGTCCGGAACAAATGCACTCGTAAAGAGAACGATGCGTCCAGATTCAAACCACCGTCCCTCTTAACGCAATGCGAACGGCTTGTGAATATTAGAAAATGTGGAGAATCTACACTACAAATATCTTCTATTTCTCATATCATAAGTGCGTTTATTGTAAAACTGCACCAGCAGATATCTCTATTACACCTACTCCGTAACAGATGATCACAAGTGACAACACACTAAAATAGATGTTGAATCGATCCAGCGATTTAAGCAGTTTGGAGTTACCTATTGTGCAGGTAGAACTAGATGCCTGAGGGGCAAAGTGAGGAGTATATTTAATCAGCGAGCCACGGGAACCATCAGTATGCCTACTCTTCAATATCTGTTGGTGGAGACTGGTCATCTATGGGTCTGCCCGGAGTGAAATGACGTCAGCTTAGTAACCAATAACAAACATATGAAAGAAAAAAGACATAACACATATATAGCTGGAATTTAAGAGACACGGACGATGGAATGGACAGGCCCTCTTAAAACTATCGAAAATCATAATAAACAAACATGAACTTTACTAGAACACACAGAGAAAAGGAAAATGTGGCATTTCGAAGAATACCGTGTAAAGAACAGTAGAATAGAAGGTACAAAATGTCATTTTTCTACTTGAATAGAGCTGAAGATGTGGGCCCAAAATATATTTGCAAAAAAAAGTATTTACCTCTTTCACTCTGTAAATTTTTTTCTCCGCTGACACATTTACATTGCAATGTATACTGATGCAGCCATTATAATGGCGTTGCTTCGTCTGAAAAATTACCATGAGCCGGTATGGCGGCACAGAAGTGTGAAATGGTTAATAAGAACTTATAAATTTCTATTTGAGCACAATTAAATATTTAGTGAATTTCTTAGAAATAAAACAGACAACACAAAAGCAGTACACAATATATATTTTTTTTAAATAATATCAATCTTTTTCATTCTTCTTCTCTCTTTCTCTCGCAACAATTTGTTATTACTACTCTACTTGCGCTGCATGGCTAACAGCAATCTTATTTTCTGTTTTGTATTTTAATTCACTTATTCTAAACATGGTGGCGTCTGTGGCTTAGGGATAGTGACTCGATCTATTAACCCCGACGTTCTGAGTTCGAATCACGCTGCGAACAGTTTGTTGCAAATTGTTTCGCGTGGATTTTACAAAAGGACGATGACACCACCCGTTCAGAAAGCAATGGCAAACAGCTGAACGTAATAATGCCTAGAAAAATCAGAAACAGCGTTTAAAAGCTGGGGTTGATTCGCAAAGTCCTGTAAAGGATATGCAATTAACTTTTTTATTCTAAACTATTGTATTATCTTTAATCTAATTTTTATTTTTCTATTTCTCTCTGTTTTCGTGCGTTTCTCTATGTTTCACAGACAATGATGATCTTGTCGGGAGTGCAGTACACTCCTGTAGACTATGGAGGTTACGAGTTTGAACCCTGGGCACAAGGCGTAGGTTTTGCGACTGTTGGGCTGCCGATACTAGCTATACTAGGTGGCGCAGTCATACAGATTTACAGATTCGGGGTAAGTAACGTTGCTTGTTTTGGTTTTAGTTTACTTTAATCAATGAAGCTAACTACTTTTTGTGATCCGTGGGGTTTGCATTGAGAACATGAGTGTGTTGCGATCCCGTTTAGCCCCTACGGCATGTAAAACAGGATCATCTGAATATCGGTCAAAGTGTTTGCATATTACTCGACAGGGCACAAACTCGTAGAAACGGGTAACTAAGATGTTGAATGAAAATTGTGACATATCCTTTACATGACGTTGCCATCAACCACAGTAAACGAGTCGTCGATTTTCTAGGCACAACTTATACGTTCAGCAGTTTGCCATTGCTTTCTAAACTGTGAGGTCTGTTTTTAACCGTTCATAAACTTCCAAGCGATCAAATTTGCTTCCAAACTGCACGCCGCGGTGTTTGAATCAGGTACACTTGGGTTGTGATCGAGCTCACTACGCGCTACAAACGCCCACTAAGATGTACCACTAAGATGTACTACTAAGATGTAACACTAAGATGTACCACTAAGATGTAACACTAAGATGTACTACTAAGATGTACCACTAAGATGTACTACTAAGATGTAACACTAAGATGTACCACTAAGATGTAACACTAAGATGTACTACTAAGATGTACCACTAAGATGTACTACTAAGATGTAACACTAAGATGTACCACTAAGATGTTACACTAAGATGTAACACTATGATGTACCACTAAGATGTACCACTAAGATGTACCACTAAGATGTACTACTAAGATGTAACACTAAGATATACCACTAAGATGTTACAAGCTGAAAACTTAACTTCAGTTATACTGTAACATGGTATCGATCAGATTGGTTATAGGGGGACTATTAAGTGTGTTTTGGTTGTTAGAGATTTAGTTCAGTGCGTGTAACTCCCTGATTTTGCATCAGTTTATATCCACACAGTTTCAATTATGAGCTTGAGAAACACCGGGAGATTACAGACGGCTAGAGTGCAGTTGACCACATCACACATCATGTGACTTTGCTTAGGGTAAAAAAAGACAAAACAATGTATTCGTTAATAATTAATGAACGATTGATTAATTGATTGATTGATTGATTGATTGATTGATAGGACGGACAATCATCATTGCATTTCATTTCGTATAAAGCATGTGTTATGACAGTCGTTCTCTATGTATCTGAGACTTGGAAAACAGATACAAGAAAATAGAAAGTATAATAAGAGGATTGCTGGGAAAACGTCTTAAAAGAATAATTGGGTATACCTGGAAGGATATGATTAACAATATCCGACTTCAAGAACTATGTGCGCCCGTGTGTTGCCGAGGCTCGCAGGGAAGCAAAGAATAGTAACACCTCGATTGATTGTATTACATGTCCCTTTCATTTGTATAATTAGGTTACTAACGTTTAACAGTTATTTTTGTCTTCTATATTTTTTCAGGGAATAAGACCAGCAATACAACCTCATCCTCTTTGGGGCCCAGCAAATTCAACTCACAGAACAGGCAAGTATGCCATCTCCAATCAAGGGTTTCAATCGGAAGTAGAACTGTATCAGGTGACGCCACACATTTCCACTGTCATGGCTACCCAGCGGGTTGAAAACAATGGGTCGAGTAATGTTGGGCTTGTTGGTGGATATTAAATGTACTACGTCATTTCCACTGTCATGGCTACCCAGCGGGTTGAAAGCAATGGGTCGACTAATGTTGGGAGTGTTGGTGGATATTAAATGTACTACGTCTTTTATGTCGTGGTAGAATTGTGTGACGACGTAGCAATCATTTTGATACTACCATATTGATGACACATCACACATACTGATGTATTAATAGACAGTTAAATGTCTTATCAACCATATTAATGTATTATCAGCCATCGATATAGGGGGAGACTGCAGTAAAACTATGAAAAATGGCGAAACACGTAATAACAAAGTACTGTAGTTTTACAAAATACAAAACAATGACAATACACAGCAATGTTTCGACCAAAAGGCCTTTATCAAGCAAACGATCTAACAGGAGTGACGAATTTCACAGCATACTACATATAGACTACGACAGAGATATATTCCAACGGGCATAAAATGAAAATTAGTGACAAGGAAAAAACCATTTGAGGGGCGGCATTTCGAAGACTTGCATCATACTGAGAAAATATATCGCACGGCCCTGGTTGCAATGAATTCCCAGCAACTTACTTACACTGATACCTTACTCTGACAGGATGCTGTTAGATGTTCGTGGAGCTTACTTCCAAATTATATCTCTGTAATATCAGATAGAAAGATTAGTTTCGGTATTTCCGGAAGTTTCCAATGTTCGCTACCTTTTAGAATACCAGCTTGCATCATCTAATCTGTCAATTTCTCTCCAAACCCTCACTACGGTTTCAGTACAGGGAGAAAAGAAGAAGTAGATTAGCATAATTACTCCCTAACAAGAGCCATATTCCAGGGAATACTTATAACAAGATTGAATACTTAAACGGTAAGGTTACCACATCCAGGGAATAATTATAACGAGATTGAATACTTGAACGGTTAGGTTGCCACATTGGCTCTCATAAGTCATATTTCTGCAAACTGAGATTTTTTCAGTTTAGTTGGCGTCAGGTAAAAAAACGTTTGTGGACATTTACATAGCTTTATTCTTCTGAATATTGCATACATTTTATGTTATAATAAATTTCTACAAAGCGCACACAAGGGCCAGTTTTAGAAATCTCTTCTTGACCTGACGCTGTGAAGCAAACAGATTGGAGAAAAGAAAGAATAAGTTGTTTATTTAATTACTATTTTTAAAATTGTATTTATTCTTGCTATAATACTTTCTAAATTATTTCAGAAATATCTCGTTTGAGTTAATACTTTACAAATCAACAATTACTAAGTAGCTATTAAGTAACGTCAAAAGTTGGACTGCAGATAAGCTATGAAAAAAAAATATAATGAAGACACCTATGGCAAGTAATGCAGATATCACACTGGAATCTAAAATGAAAAAAATAACAGAGCAGTTCACCTATTTAGGTAGCAATTTTGATTTCACAGGAAATGTTAAAAAGAAATTATGATACGAATTGGCAAAGTAACATCAGCTTTTAAAAGTCTAAATAAAATATGGAACTGCAAGTTATATAGTATTAAAACTAAATTACGAATTTTCAATTCAAATGTTGTATCAATCCTAACATATGCTAGAGAGAGTTGGAAAATGACTAAAGATATAGAAAGCAAGTTGAATGCATTTGAAAATAGATGTCTGCGAAAAATAATGAATATAAAATGAAACGAATTCAGGAGAAGTGATGAAATCAGAGACATGTCTGGTCAACCACTAGTGACAACTGTTATAAGAAAGAGAAAATGGAGATATGTTGGACACACCTTGAGGAGAAATGATCAACGAATATCAAAACAGGCATTGAAGTGGGATGCAAAGGGTTCAAGAAAGAGAGGTCGACCTAAGGAGACCCTGAAACGAACTTTGCTGAGAGAGGCAGGAAATATCGGTCTCAGTTCCATGGAGGAGACTGAGTGAGTTGCCCAGGATAGAGCGGTATGGAGAAATTACTTGCAGGCTCTATGTAACGTATAAAGGTACGAGAGGAATTATTATATTAAGTAACGAGTGTCGAACATTTTCTGCGGTAGTAACGAATAGTTATACATACTTAAAAGTAGCTTAAACACACGTCACTAATGCACTTCCTTTGTAGGGTCGTGGTTTCAGGATCACATTTTCCAGTTGGAATTTGATTTTTCCCGACAGTAACGGCTTTCACGTCCACCCAGTTTCAGTTAAGAACTTTAGAAACACAAAGAGAGCGGCTGGGACGGAGCAGACTACATCACATAACCTGTGCGTTTGGTTAAAGTAATAAAAAAGGCAAAACAATGCATTCCTTAATAATTAATGAACGATTGATTGATTGATTGATTGATTGATTGATTGATTGATTGATTGATTGATTGATTGATTGATAGGGCATCCTTGCATATCAATTCATACAAAACATGTGTTATGAATATACCCTCATCTATGGATATGAGACTTAGAAAACAGATAAGAAAAATAGAAAGTATGTTACGTCGATTCGAATGAAGACTTGAGTATACATGTGGATTGGGGGAATAAGATAAGCAATATCAGACTTCAAGAAGTAGCTGGTCTGGAAGACATAACTAAAGAGATACAAAAGATATCATATATTGGACATGTGCTCAGGATAGAAAAGGAAGGCGGCCAAGTCATGCAAATGCGGTGAACACCGCAGCTTCTTTTCTTTTGTCCTTCTCTGCATTTTTACCGCTAGGCGTAGCAGGTTTAACTGATGATCGGTTTCTGAGATAATGCACACTCGGTCGCTTGATATGTTGTGGTATTGTGGAATTTTAAGATATCTGTAACTCACAACACCGCAGCGACAGCAGACAAAAAGGGATGTCTATGGGTACACGGAGGAAAACTTTTGAAGCAGAGTTGAAAGACATGCATTGGACTAGGTTTGAAGCAGAGTTGAAAGACATGAATTGGACTAGGTTTGAAGAAGAGTTGGAAGACATGCATGAATTGGACTAGGTTTGAAGCAGAGTTGAAAGACATGCATTGGACTAGGTTTGAAGAAGAGTTGGTAGACATGCATTGGACTAGGTTTGAAGCAGAGTTGAAAGACATGCATTGGGCTAGGTTTGAAGAAGAGTTGGTAGACATGCATTGGACTAGGTTTGAAGAAGAGTTGGTAGACATGCATGAATTGGACTAGGTTTGAAGCAGAGTTGAAAGACATGCATTGGACTAGGTTTGAAGAAGAGTTGGAAGACATGCATGAATTGGACTAGGTTTGAAGCAGAGTTGAAAGACATGCATTGGACTAGGTTTGAAGAAGAGTTGGTAGACATGCATTGGACTAGGTTTGAAGAAGAGTTGAAAGACATGCATTGGACTAGGTTTGAAGAAGAGTTGGTAGACATGCATTGGACTAGGTTTGAAGCAGAGTTGGAAGACATGCATGAATTGGACTAGGTTTGAAGAAGAGTTGAAAGACATGCATTGGACTAGGTTTGAAGAAGAGTTGAAAGACATGCATTGGACTAGGTTTGAAGAAGAGTTGGTAGACATGCATTGGACTAGGTTTGAAGAAGAGTTGAAAGACATGCATGAATTGGACTAGGTTTGAAGAAGAGTTGAAAGACATGCATTGGACTAGGTTTGAAGAAGAGTTGAAAGACATGCATTGGACTAGGTTTGAAGAAGAGTTGGTAGACATGCATTGGACTAGGTTTGAAGAAGAGTTGGTAGACATGAATTGGACTAGGTTTGAAGCAGAGTTGGTAGACATGCATTGGACTAGGTTTGAAGAAGAGTTGGTAGACATGCATTGGACTAGGTTTGAAGAAGAGTTGGTAGACATGCATTGGACTAGGTTTGAAGCAGAGTTGGAAGACATGCATGAATTGGACTAGGTTTGAAGCAGAGTTGGAAGACATGCATGAATTGGACAAGGTTTGAAGAAGAGTTGGTAGACATGCATTGGACTAGGTTTGAAGAAGAGTTGAAAGACATGCATGAATTGGACTAGGTTTGAAGAAGAGTTGAAAGACATGCATTGGACTAGGTTTGAAGAAGAGTTGAAAGACATGCATTGGACTAGGTTTGAAGAAGAGTTGGTAGACATGCATTGGACTAGGTTTGAAGCAGAGTTGGAAGACATGCATTGGACTAGGTTTGAAGAAGAGTTGGTAGACATGCATTGGACTAGGTTTGAAGCAGAGTTGGAAGACATGCATGAATTGGGCTAGGTTTGAAGAAGAGTTGAAAGACATGCATTGGACTAGGTTTGAAGAAGAGTTGAAAGACATGCATTGGACTAGGTTTGAAGAAGAGTTGGTAGACATGCATTGGACTAGGTTTGAAGAAGAGTTGAAAGACATGAATTGGACTAGGTTTGAAGAAGAGTTGAAAGACATGCATTGGACTAGGTTTGAAGAAGAGTTGAAAGACATGCATTGGACTAGGTTTGAAGAAGAGTTGGTAGACATGCATTGGACTAGGTTTGAAGAAGAGTTGGTAGACATGAATTGGACTAGGTTTGAAGCAGAGTTGAAAGACATGCATTGGACTAGGTTTGAAGAAGAGTTGGTAGACATGCATTGGGCTAGGTTTGAAGAAGAGTTGGAAGACATGCATGAATTGGACTAGGTTTGAAGAAGAGTTGGTAGACATGCATTGGACTAGGTTTGAAGAAGAGTTGGTAGACATGCATTGGACTAGGTTTGAAGAAGAGTTGGTAGACATGCATTGGACTAGGTTTGAAGAAGAGTTGGAAGACATGCATGAATTGGACTAGGTTTGAAGAAGAGTTGAAAGACATGCATTGGACTAGGTTTGAAGAAGAGTTGAAAGACATGCATTGGACTAGGTTTGAAGAAGAGTTGGTAGACATGCATTGGACTAGGTTTGAAGAAGAGTTGGTAGACATGCATTGGACTAGGTTTGAAGAAGAGTTGAAAGACATGCATTGGACTAGGTTTGAAGAAGAGTTGGTAGACATGCATTGGACTAGGTTTGAAGAAAAGTTGGAAGACATGCATGAATTGGACTAGGTTTGAAGCAGAGTTGAAAGACATGCATTGGACTAGGTTTGAAGAAGAGTTGGTAGACATGAATTGGACTAGGTTTGAAGAAGAGTTGGTAGACATGAATTGGACTAGGTTTGAAGAAGAGTTGGTAGACATGCATTGGACTAGGTTTGAAGAAGAGTTGGTAGACATGCATTGGACTAGGTTTGAAGCAGAGTTGAAAGACATGAATTGGACTAGGTTTGAAGAAGAGTTGGTAGACATGCATTGGACTAGGTTTGAAGAAGAGTTGAAAGACATGAATTGGACTAGGTTTGAAGAAGAGTTGGTAGACATGCATTGGGCTAGGTTTGAAGAAGAGTTGGTAGACATGCATTGGACTAGGTTTGAAGAAGAGTTGGTAGACATGCATTGGACTAGGTTTGAAGCAGAGTTGAAAGACATGCATTGGACTAGGTTTGAAGAAGAGTTGAAAGACATGCATGCATTGGGCTAGGTTTGAAGAAGAGTTGGTAGACATGCATTGGACTAGGTTTGAAGAAGAGTTGGAAGACATGCATTGGACTAGGTTTGAAGAAGAGTTGGAAGACATGCATTGGACTAGGTTTGAAGAAGAGTTGGAAGACATGCATTGGACTAGGTTTGAAGCAGAGTTGAAAGACATGCATTGGACTAGGTTTGAAGAAGAGTTGGTAGACATGCATTGGACTAGGTTTGAAGAAGAGTTGGAAGACATGCATGAATTGGACTAGGTTTGAAGAAGAGTTGGAAGACATGCATGAATTGGACTAGGTTTGAGGTAGAAAGAAGCGTACAAATTAGAAGTGAGTTAATATTTTTCTCTGTACATTATGTGCCCTTGGGAATGACGAGGACTGATAATGATGAGGATGATAATGATGATGATGATGGTGTTGATGATGATGATAATGACCAGATTGGACAATCATGAAAGTAACATGAGAAATGTTTATTTATTTTTAAAAAGTTATTAGATAATCCATGTAAATAAGTGGAAAATGTAAACACTTAAAATCTCTGGACAGCAATCAAACCTCACAAAATTATAAAATTTTTTTCCATTTTTTATATAAAACTTTTTTTATTAATGCGCCCTGAATTTGTTTCATTGTATACAAAAATAAAAATAAATAAATAAATAAAATCAACAAAAGATGCCGCTTTGTTTTTTTGGTATGTACTTGTCATACTAGAACTTTTCTCTATAAATGTTTGTTTGTTGTTCTGTATGAGATGAAAGCCTCCTTAGCCGAGGCAGCGCTTTCAACCTAAGGCGGTACCTTTTTTGGTTATATCAGAGCGTGTATGTCAACAAACATTAAAAATAAGAATGAACTCTTTTCGGAGAATCCATGGAGTATGTAATAAGTAAACTGCTATATATTTCATGAGTTCATAAGAAAATCTATGGAGTAAATCGTAAATTAACTGCTATATACTTTATGAGTTCATAAGAAAATCTATGGAGTAAATCGTAAATTAACTGCTATATACTTTATGAGTTCATAAGAAAATCTATGGAGTAAATTGTAAATTAACTGCTATATACTTCATGAGTTCATAAGAAAATCTATGGAGTATATCATAAATTAACTGCTATAAATGCAGAAAAACATAAAAACATTTGCAAGCGTTGCTGTACTATTTATATACTGTTGTTACTGTCTGTAGTACTGCTTTTTAGGGCGGTGTAGGACATGTGGGACGAAAAAATGAGGGATTTTAATGGCCGCAGTGCTAGTGCAGTCGCCGTGAAGCTGTTCAAGTTAGGATTTTTCATTTATGCCCACAACAGAAAAAATCCTTGGCCTTACTGTGAATTGAACACGGGTCTCCCACATGGGAGTCGCGATCTAATCCATTCGACCATTATATGAAACTTATAAATAAAGCTAGAAAACTGATGATAATGGCCATCAGGTATATTATAGAAGGGTTTGTATTTCTCTACGGCTAGCAACACACAATGGGTAATGTGATCAGCATCCTGCCAGCTGTTGTTAGTCTCTAGTATTTCTCTGGTACCTGGCTGGGTCGACCTGAGAGCAGTTACGGTCGGAAAAAATTCCACTCCGACTGTGGGAATAGATTTTTGGATCACGATTACAAAGCGAGCGCTGGAGACTCTCAAATTATAAATATTTAGTCAGTAACCAATTGGTTCCCGAGTGGTTACGGGCCCAAATCAGGAGTGTAAAGAGTAGAACCACTGTTACCTGACACGCATGTCGTAAGAGGCGACAAGGCGGTTTGGCGTAGGGCTAGCTACCCCACCCGTAAATAAATACTAGATAGCTACAGAAACCACAACCAGTGACATTCATAGCTCGCCACCAGAGGAAGAAGAAGGATCTGCAAGGAAGGACTCATGAAGCGACTCGATGAGGCGAGAATTCGAAATGGAATGCTGGAAAATGGGGAGAAAAAAAAAGATGGCCTTGGTTAGGCGGGATTGGAAAGCTTTCGTTGAGGACCTGTGTCTCCGTGGAGGAATGAAGGTTGAAGTAATCCCTTGGTTGACATTGCTGCACTCACTCTATGAATATCAAATAATATAAATATCGTTGTCGTGTTTGTGTGATCTAGCAAAAAACTTTAGAATGTCTAACTCTCAAATCATTAAATGTGGACAGCTTACTCATGTAACAATTTGTAGTCCAACGCGACATTTTTCAAAACTTTACGTGGTCTATTTACCGAGTGATGCGTTAATTAAGTGTGTTTGTATATTCATTTTTGAAGTGCTCGAAAGGATAAGAACAATAGAGTGACAGGAAAAGAACAGTCACAAATGGAAGATATTCACCAGATACTACTTCATATGAAGAGACCAAAAATCTCCAAATTTACCAAGTGACTTAGATATTTGATTTGTTCTATTAACACATTTAATTAAAGTTGTCTCCAAATTATTAATTTCCCATTTGCGTAAAGGTGTAGATTTACTTTCCGGTTTATTTAATATTGCCAAATCTTCAAAACGTAGGCTAGTTTTGCAGCTTGGTGTTGTAGTACCTGACGATACTCTGGTTACAACCTGCAGACAGCTCGTGTGGTCTTCCTGAGCACTAGAGATGTTATGGTCTTGCAAACTGCTGGAAGGATCGTCACTACACGAGGCTACTTTCAGAGTAGATCTATTTCTATGAGTTTGTCCAGGCTTTCATTCATTATGTGGAAGTTATTTAACAACATAATGTGAGAATAGCAAGAGACAAATAGTTCTTACAATAGTATTAGGTCCTAGTCTATTCAATTTGCAAATTTAGCATTTCAATAATTAGTAAGTAATGTAAAGTAATGTAAAGTAATGTAAAGTAATGTAAAGTAACCGTAACTAAACTAAAGTAAAGCGAGGCAAGTTACATTAAAGCTAGATAAATTACATTAAAGCAAGATAAGTTACATTAAAGCGAGATAAGTTACATTAAAGCAAGATAAGTTACATTAAAGCTAGGTAAGTTACATTAAAGCGAGATAAGTTACATTAAAGCGAGATAAGTTACATTAAAGCAAGGTAAGTTACATTAAAGCTAGGTAAGTTACATTAAAGCTAGATAAGTTACATTAAAGCGAGATAAGTTACATTAAAGCGAGATAAGTTACATTAAAGCTAGGTAAGTTACATTAAAGCGAGGTAAGTTACATTAAAGATAGGTAAGTTACATTAAAGCGAGATAAGTTACATTAAAGCGAGATAAGTTACATTAAAGCGAGATAAGTTACATTAAAGCGAGATAAGTTACATTAAAGCGAGATAAGTTACATTAAAGCGAGGTAAGTTACATTAAAGCTAGGTAAGTTACATTAAAGCAAGGTAAGTTACATTAAAGCTAGGTAAGTTACATTAAAACAAGGTAAGTTACATTAAAGCAAGGTAAGTTACATTAAAGCTAGGTAAGTTACATTAAAGCTAGGTAAGTTACATTAAAGCAAGGTAAGTTACATTAAAGCAAGGTAAGTTACATTAAAGCGAGATAAGTTACATTAAAGCGAGATAAGTTACATTAAAGCGAGATAAGTTACATTAAAGCGAGATAAGTTACATTAAAGCTAGGTAAGTTACATTAAAGCGAGATAAGTTACATTAAAGCGAGATAAGTTACATTAAAGCTAGGTAAGTTACATTAAAGCTAGGTAAGTTACATTAAAGCTAGGTAAGTTACATTAAAGCTAGGTAAGTTACATTAAAGCGAGGTAAGTTACATTAAAGCTAGGTAAGTTACATTAAAGCGAGGTAAGTTACATTAAAGCGAGATAAGTTACATTAAAGCTAGGTAAGTTACATTAAAGCGAGATAAGTTACATTAAAGCAAGGTAAGTTACATTAAAGCTAGGTAAGTTACATTAAAGCTAGATAAGTTACATTAAAGCTAGATAAGTTACATTAAAGCGAGATAAGTTACATTAAAGCTAGATAAGTTACATTAAAGCTAGGTAAGTTACATTAAAGCAAGGTAAGTTACATTAAAGCAAGGTAAGTTACATTAAAGCTAGGTAAGTTACATTAAAGCGAGATAAGTTACATTAAAGCAAGGTAAGTTACATTAAAGCTAGGTAAGTTACATTAAAGCGAGATAAGTTACATTAAAGCTAGGTAAGTTACATTAAAGCAAGATAAGTTACATTAAAGCGAGATAAGTTACATTAAAGCGAGATAAGTTACATTAAAGCGAGATAAGTTACATTAAAGCAAGGTAAGTTACATTAAAGCTAGGTAAGTTACATTAAAGCGAGATAAGTTACATTAAAGCTAGATAAGTTACATTAAAGCTAGGTAAGTTACATTAAAGCTAGGTAAGTTACATTAAAGCGAGATAAGTTACATTAAAGCTAGGTAAGTTACATTAAAGCGAGATAAGTTACATTAAAGCTAGGTAAGTTACATTAAAGCGAGATAAGTTACATTAAAGCAAGGTAAGTTACATTAAAGCGAGATAAGTTACATTAAAGCTAGGTAAGTTACATTAAAGCTAGGTAAGTTACATTAAAGCAAGGTAAGTTACATTAAAGCAAGGTAAGTTACATTAAAGCGAGGTAAGTTACATTAAAGCGAGATAAGTTACATTAAAGCTAGGTAAGTTACATTAAAGCTAGGTAAGTTACATTAAAGCTAGGTAAGTTACATTAAAGCAAGGTAAGTTACATTAAAGCTAGATAAGTTACATTAAAGCTAGATAAGTTACATTAAAGCGAGATAAGTTACATTAAAGCGAGGTAAGTTACATTAAAGCTAGGTAAGTTACATTAAAGCGAGATAAGTTACATTAAAGCTAGGTAAGTTACATTAAAGCTAGGTAAGTTACATTAAAGCGAGATAAGTTACATTAAAGCGAGATAAGTTACATTAAAGCGAGGTAAGTTACATTAAAGCGAGATAAGTTACATTAAAGCTAGGTAAGTTACATTAAAGCAAGGTAAGTTACATTAAAGCTAGATAAGTTACATTAAAGCTAGGTAAGTTACATTAAAGCTAGGTAAGTTACATTAAAGCGAGATAAGTTACATTAAAGCGAGATAAGTTACATTAAAGCAAGATAAGTTACATTAAAGCTAGGTAAGTTACATTAAAGCAAGGTAAGTTACATTAAAGCTAGGTAAGTTACATTAAGCTAGGTAGTTACATTACAGCTAGGTAAGTTACATTAAAGGAGGTAAGTTACATTAAAGCTAGGTAAGTTACATTAAAGCTAGGTAAGTTACATTAAAGCGAGATAAGTTACATTAAAGCGAGATAAGTTACATTAAAGCGAGATAAGTTACATTAAAGCGAGGTAAGTTACATTAAAGCGAGATAAGTTACATTAAAGCTAGGTAAGTTACATTAAAGCTAGGTAAGTTACATTAAAGCTAGGTAAGTTACATTAAAGCGAGGTAAGTTACATTAAAGCTAGGTAAGTTACATTAAAGCTAGATAAGTTACATTAAAGCTAGGTAAGTTACATTAAAGCGAGATAAGTTACATTAAAGCAAGGTAAGTTACATTAAAGCTAGGTAAGTTACATTAAAGCTAGGTAAGTTACATTAAAGCTAGATAAATTACATTAAAGCGAGATAAGTTACATTAAAGCTAGGTAAGTTACATTAAAGCGAGATAAGTTACATTAAAGCTAGGTAAGTTACATTAAAGCTAGGTAAGTTACATTAAAGCGAGATAAGTTACATTAAAGCTAGGTAAGTTACATTAAAGCTAGGTAAGTTACATTAAAGCGAGATAAGTTACATTAAAGCGAGATAAGTTACATTAAAGCTAGGTAAGTTACATTAAAGCAAGGTAAGTTACATTAAAGCAAGGTAAGTTACATTAAAGCTAGATAAATTACATTAAAGCGAGATAAGTTACATTAAGCTAGGTAGTTACATTAAAGCTAGGTAAGTTACATTAAAGCGAGATAAGTTACATTAAAGCTAGGTAAGTTACATTAAAGCGAGATAAGTTACATTAAAGCGAGATAAGTTACATTAAAGCTAGGTAAGTTACATTAAAGCAAGGTAAGTTACATTAAAGCAAGGTGTACATTAAAGCTAGGTAAGTTACATTAAAGCGAGATAAGTTACATTAAAGCGAGATAAGTTACATTAAAGCGAGGTAAGTTACATTAAAGCAAGGTAAATTAAAGTAAAGTTAAATAAAATGATGTAGAGAAAGGTAAATTAAGGTAAAGTTATTTTTATTTTTTTAAAGTAAGATAAATTAAGGATAAGGTAAGGTATAGTGAAAAAAGTAATGTAATGTAATGTAAATTAACCCGTTCGCACCACTGAGCTGATGTACTGGCTTGTAGCATATTTTTTAATGTGACGTAAAGCACATTTGGTAAATTTAGTATAACATACTGGCTTATTTAGTAAACATTGCAATATAAATGCGTTCAATGGTTGAACAAAATTACGAACTGAAAGGGTTAAAGTAATGTACGATAAGGTAATATACGGTAAGATCAGTTATATGCTGACTATCATCATAGCACTTCGGATATGTTCATAGGTGTTCCGATCTCCGCCTCAGCACATCCAGCAGCGTCCAGTGGCCCAACGCACCAGTTCGATGTTGATTAATCAATGGCTTTGCATATTTAGTATGTCATTCTTTTCGGGCTGCACCAATATTGACACCCATCTCTCTCAATCTGATAGTGGGATTCACAGCCCTGAAACTCCTCTGTTCGGAAAGACTCTCTCAATGCGTGAAGAATGTCATTTCGATCCATGGCAGCTCCTCTGATATTGTAGCCAAGCCAGCCAATCTATCAGCTCGTTCATTACCCCTAACTCCTGCGTGTCCAGGGACAAAAATGAAGGTGATTTCTTTGATCATGCCTGTACCAGTACCTCCACCCAGTTGCGTCTCACCATTCCTGATTCGACTTACGAATCATGCTCGTGAGTCACTAAGTATGAAAACACGAGAGTAGTTGTGAGATGCCAACCATTTCACTGCCTCCGTAACCACCCTAACCTCCATTATCAAACTACTTGTGGTTGTTGCGCAGGCCCCACTGGCCTCTCTTATTATTTTTCCTCCTGAGCGTGCTGAAAAGCCCACGCATAGCTCTGTTGGCGAATAACTTAACCATCGGTGTAAATAACCACATCTGTATCATTGATGATGTTATTCAAGAAGACCTCCACTTCCACGTTAATTAGTGATAGATTATTTTGTTAGCAGTTTTTCTTAATGGATGTAGTAACTCTGAAAACAGTCTGAAATTTAGGTGGCACAGCAATCCATTCCTCTCCTGGTTCAATTCCGGAAGGATCACATATTTTCCTAAGCGTATCTTCCACCTGACTCAGCCATGATCTACCTCTCTTGAGTCTCTTGAGTTAGCAATAGTTGGGAGGTCTAGAAATAATCTCATTGACACTCCTGGTGTATCTTTGGTGCATCCCAGAACGATGCGCATAGCCTCATTCTGAATTATTTCCAGTCTCACTGTTTGCGTAGGACTAATTGTTAGGAGAGCACATGCATATTCTATACATGACAGAACAATACCTTCGTACAGGAGCACAAGAAGGCGCTGCTCAATGTTAGCAGCCGTCATGATTCTCAGTGCGGATAGTGCGTTGCGAGCCTTGTCAATAACTTGGTCGATATGGTCCTAAAGCATAGATCGGATCAAATTCTACACCCAAGTAACTCATAGATGATGTTCGAGTGAGTGTATGTCCATCTATAGTGACATGTGGTGTTTCAGAATTTACAATGTGATTATTTAGGAAGAACCATGATAGCACAGCTTTGGTATGGTTTATCGTTTATATATAAGGTAAGATAAAGTAAAGTAACATAAAGTAAGGTAAGGCATACCTTGCGCATATGTCATAACAATGTAATTTATGTGTATAGTGATCTGAACGTGTATGTATAGTGATCTGAATGTGTATGTATAGTGATCTGAACGTGTATGTATAGTGATCTGAACGTGTATGTATAGTGATCTGAACGTGTATGTATAGGCGTCTTCTTGTGTTCACCAGCTATGAATTCAGGCGTAGTCAGTGCACCTGATATGGCGAATCTGATTGATTTTTGCGTGAAGCCATGCTTTCTTTATTATCAGTACCCCTCGCCATACAGGCGTGTTTTCTTCTACTTCAGAGGTACCTGTAATTTAGATGCTCAAGTAATGATCAGTGTATGTATAGTCATGTAAACGTGTATGTATAGTCATGTGAATTGATTGATTGATAGGACCATCGTCATTGCACTTCGGTGAGTAACCATGTGTGATCCGATCTCTTTTTTACATAGGAAGATTTCAGCTGCAGTGCACGAATTCCGTAGCACCGGCGAGGGTCCCTGATGTAATTTTGAAGATGGTGAAGATATTTTGTATTAATTTTATTATTGATCTTTTCTAACGCATTTTGCCCCGGCAGCGACTTTCCAACCAGCGCTTCTCAATTTTGAACTGCCAGGGGTTCTTTTACGTTGTTAAATTGAACAAGGGACCTACGTTTTATCGTTCGTTTCTGATAGGACTAGGAAGCTCTCACCTACTCTGAGATCATGAATATCTGGAAAACAAATCCTGATGGCTCTACGAGGGAGCGAACTGAGTATTTTAGGCGAGCGCCTAACCTCTGCGTCTCAGAGACACCAAGTGATGTGAATGCGTTTGTGTATTGTCATGTATGTATAGTGATGTGAATGCGTTTGTGTATTGTCATGTATGTATAGTGATGTGAATGCGTTTGTGTAGTGTCATGTATGTATAGTGATGTGAACGCAGATGTTTTTTTTTTTTTTTTTTTCGTCCGCTTTCAATTCAGACGAAGTTTCATCTCTGAAACTGATTTTTGCGTGAAAATCCGTTTTTCCAATTTCTTACAATGGCAGCAGCGTACACATTGTAAATTACTTACACTGGCAGCCGTGTGCTCAATGTACTCGTAATTAGTATTCCTCGCCATACAGGCAGATTTTCTCCGACTTCAGAGGTACTCACGTTATCGTCCTGAGTAAGACCAGGAGTCGACAAATGCCGGACAGTAGGTTCGAACCCGAGCTATGAGGCGCCTCACAGCTAGCAGGCCGAGCTACTATCAACTACTCTAGGCAGTCCCCGAACGCAGATGTAATTATGTGAGCTTGCATTCGGATATGACTAAAGCGAGGACAACCCGTTGGCCTCGGCTAAAGTTCAACAAACCTTACTTACCGGTTTGGAAACAAGGTCGCTAAGTAGCCCAGTTGTCACTATATTTCTCCAATGTACAACATCATTATCGCTAGGACATAGACTTGGATACATTTCGCTAGACTCGCTCTGATCTAACTGATCCGCAACTGATTCCGGCTCACTTTTGTTGATGCACTGTCTACTACTTGTCGCATTCTTCCTTTGTAGATCAGTTTTAGATCGTGTGTTGCTTCTTTTACGTGACAACTTTTGGTTTATCATCGTTCTGCAATTACAAGGTTTGCCATAAATGTTGGACATGTTGAACTGAAGACAACTGGGACATCCTACTGGGAAGATCTTCTCTAATGGAGAATATGTCGCAGTTATATGTCCCTGAAATGTCATAATTGATGATTAACTATTTTATTGGTAATAATGGTATTAAGAAAGATATAAACGAGTAAATGTCCTTGCTATGAGAAAGATATAAACGAGTAAATGTCCTTGCTATGAGAAAGGTATAAACGAGTAAATGTCCTTGCTATGAGAAAGATATAAACGAGTAAATGTCCTTGCTATGAGAAAGGTATAAACGAGTAAATGTCCTTGCTATGAGAAAGATATAAACGAGTAAATGTCCTTGCTATGAGAAAGGTATAAACGAGTAAATGTCCTTGCTATGAGAAAGGTATAAACGAGTAAATGTCCTTGCAATGAGAAAGATATAAACGAATAAATGTCCTTGCAATGAGAAAGATATAAACGAATAAATGTCCTTGCAATGAGAAAGATATAAACGAATAAATGTCCTTGCAATGAGAAAGATATAAACGAATAAATGTCCTTGCAATGAGAAAGATATAAACGAATAAATGTCCTTGCAATGAGAAAGATATAAACGAGTAAATGTCCTTGCTATGAGAAAGATATAAACGAATAAATGTCCTTGCAATGAGAAAGATATAAACGAGTAAATGTCCTTGCAATGAGAAAGGTATAAACGAGTAAATGTCCTTGCTATGAGAAAGGTATAAACGAGTAAATGTCCTTGCTATGAGAAAGATATAAACGAATAAATGTCCTTGCAATGAGAAAGATATAAACGAGTAAATGTCCTTGCAATGAGAAAGATATAAACGAGTAAATGTCCTTGCTATGAGAAAGATATAAACGAATAAATGTCCTTGCAATGAGAAAGGTATAAACGAGTAAATGTCCTTGCAATGAGAAAGATATAAACGAATAAATGTCCTTGCTATGAGAAAGGTATAAACGAGTAAATGTCCTTGCTATGAGAAAGATATAAACGAATAAATGTCCTTGCTATGAGAAAAGTATAAACGAGTAAATGTCCTTGCAATGAGAAAGATATAAACGAGTAAATGTCCTTGCAATGAGAAAGATATAAACGAATAAATGTCCTTCCTATGAGAAAGGTATAAACGAGTAAATGTCCTTGCTATGAGAAAGATATAAACGAATAAATGTCCTTGCAATGAGAAAGATATAAACGAATAAATGTCCTTGCAATGAGAAAGGTATAAACGAGTAAATGTCCTTGCTATGAGAAAAGTATAAACGAGTAAATGTCCTTGCTATGAGAAAAGTATAAACGAGTAAGTGCATTTGCAATGAAAAGCCAAAAAAACAACTAAAAATGTCCTTCTAATGAGATAGATAAAAATATTAATATTTCTTTGTTATTGATTGTAGTTTTGGTTTGACGTCTTGTTTGGTTGTTTGCGTGATATTAATAATCTTAGTTGTCTTTCATCATTATTTCATTGTCCTCTTTGTCTCAGGAGACAATAGGTCTTGTGTCACGTAATATGTCCCTTAGTTGTCTTTATATACAGAGAAAGCCCGCGTGCCCAGCGTGTTCGTAGCGCGTTGGACTACGGGTGACTAGTCCTCTGTAAGTGCTGGTTCAACTCCGCGGACTGGCAGAAAAGCTACAGGTTCCCCCAGATTTACGGTGTTCGTGGCACCGAGCCGAAGGGCTACGATGTCCATGACACCGAGCCGAAGAGCTTTCAGCTCAAGTGCTTCTGGATCGGAAAAAAATATACAGAGAAAAAGGTTGATATAGACTTACTAAAAGTCTAGAAAACCAACAACAAAATAAATACAAGCAAAGAATATCAAACAAGAAAAACTGTTGTACATCGATCTTGAGGTTTTAGAATGTCTTTGTTTGTTTAGTTATTCACCTGTGTGGTACCAGGGCTTGCAATGGAAGCAAAGAATAGTACCACTGCGACCAACAAGGCATGTCGTAAGAGGCGACTGATGTAGGAGCCTAGGGGGCTACTCTAGTAAATAAAAAGCATCGCATAAATCGGATGTACTGGCCTACTTGTAGGTGCATAACTGGCATAACGTGCAATCGCTCTTAGGCTCAGATCACATACAAATTACACAGAGTGATTAACAAGTGGTCGATATGGAGCGTTCGGAAGACGAAGAATGTGTCCCTGTGCATGACGACGACTCGTGATGATAGTGTGTCAGTGGTTAAAGTTATTGTCTGTTATGTCATATGTCATGCTATCAAGGTGAAGGTCATTATAAACTCATATCTGCAATGATAATGTGAAGAATGCTATGAGCCCTGACAGCAGTAACAGTTATAATAATGAAGGTGAACAATGCTATAAGTCCTGACAGCAGTAACAGTTATTATAATGAAGGTGAACAATGCTATGAGTCCTGACAGCAGTAACAGTTACGATAATGAGAGTGAACAATGCTATGAGCGCTGACAGCAGTAACAGTTATGATAATGAAGGTGAACAATGCTATGAGTCCTGACAGCAGTAACAGTTATGATAATGAAGGTGAACAATGCTATAAGTCCTGACAGCAGTAACAGTTATGATAATGAAGGTGAACAATGCTATAAGTCCTGACAGCAGTAACAGTTATGATAATGAAGGTGAACAATGCTATAAGTCCTGACAGCAGTAACAGTTATAATAATGAAGGTGAACAATGCTATAAGTCCTGACAGCAGTAACAGTTATGATAACGACCACATAGGTGACCATGATTTCAATAGATAACCTCGATAAGCTCTTGTTCCTGGCAGGCACGACTGGAGATGTCCCCCTTCCATTGATTGAAAGATCGCCTGTGAGTTTTAGCCATGACTTGTCGGTACTTGGTATAAACATCGCCTCTTACGCTATAAGGAAATCTGCAGAGAATTTAGACAAGGTTGCCAGATTAAAATTATGATTTAAAGCCAAACAAATGTTAATATTTTTGTCTTATTTGCACCGCACTTAAAGCTCTAGACTCGAGATCTATTTAATTATTGTCATCTTCACTAGAACAGTGGGTTCTACAGCAGAAACTTTTCAGGGTAAAATCTTTTCGTATTTTGAAGATATTTTTAATGTTATTTTCAAACAGTAGTTCTGCCCTCGTTTCCACAATACTAAGAAAATCCAGCCATATTTTGTTTTCTTGCTTTAATTTTAACTGATTTTAAAGTACCTGAACAGAACAGACCAGACCGGGTCATCATATTTCGCCCACATACTGGACACTGCAGACTCAACAAACACTTACATAGACTAGGAATAAAGTCAAAACAGCTCTCTACCAGTGTCGACAGGTGCAACAGACACCAGCAGAGCATGTCCCAAAAGACTGTTCTCTCCTGTGTGTTTAAAGCAAAATTAGCTGTGTAGAAACCTTACAGACCTAAAACTGACTGCCCAGTTGGTTGTCCACAGTGGAGTAAACTCATTACCAGAGATCGCAGAAGAAGAAGAATTTTAACTGATTAAACTTAATTTACAAGAGAAAGTCACTTTTCATTTACATCAATACCTAGTATTGTTACACTAGCAGACGAAAGAATAACTAATGACATCCAACATGAAGGCATTAAAGCAAATCAAATCAAGACACCAATTTTGAAATGCAATCATATCATCATGAACACTAAAATAGAATTGTACAACACAATTTGTCTCCCAACATTATGCTATATCTGTGCCAAATCTAGACGCTGACATCGAACGATAGAAGAAAACTAGTCACGACAGAGAGGAAGTGTATACGCAGAATGATGAGAGTTATCAAGAAGAGACCGGTTTAGAAATTAAGACTTCGGGGAGAAAAGTGGGTACAACATCAATACTGAACTTCATCAAGAAACAACAAATTAAATGGTTCGGCCACGAAAGCAGATTACCAACAGACAGTGCTCCTTAATGTTGGTTAATATCTGTCTAAAAATGGAATTGCTTTGTGTCTCTTCTAGAAGATGAGAAATGACTGTAACCAAGTTAGTCATGCTTTCTTTAACTGTTTCATTTATTTTGTCGCCCGAGTGGTTACCGGGACCGAAATTTGGGGTGTAAAGAATAGAACCACTGTTACCTGCCACGCATGTCGTAAGAGGCGACTAAAGAGGTTTGGCTGAAATCGGATGCACATGTCCTAACCATGTAGAAGTCTATGTGTTTAGAGGCCTACCAAACCAATGTGCAACGTATACACGTTTTGGCAAAGATCAAACATATCACAAAGAGTGATTAAAATTGGTCGTAAAGAACGAACGCAAAGAAGAAGGAGAAGAAGATTTATTTTGTTTCGGTGCTCCCTGGTTCTACTAACACGGCTCTGGATAATGGTGAGACTATAGTTCCACAATAACAGATCCCCGAAATTTACTGAGGTTACACTCTTCTATAGGAGCAATTATCACCGCAGATGGAAGTATCAGCAATCGTTGCACAAAAGCTAACCAAGTACTGGGACAATTAACACCACTGTTGTCACATAAAGAGATACCGCTAACAACTAAAGCACATCTCATAAGAACGATTTTCTGGCCAACACTATGTTACCAGTGTCAAACATGGCCAATAACAGCAGCTAATGAGCGGAAAATTATAACGACAGAGATGAGGTGTCTTAGAAAAGTTGCAGGTGTGACAATAAGAGACAAAATTAGAAATGAAGAAATCAGAAGGAGACTGGATGTGAAACCAGTTATGCAATTCATAAAAGAACAACAGATTAAATGGTTTGGACACCTGACCAGAATGCCCTGGTATCCCCTACCACAGAGAGTCCCACAGAAAAAGTATAATGAGTAGAAGGCAAGAGGAAGGCCACACAAAAGATGGAGCGACGGCATCAAGAACAGCCTTACGAACATGAATATCAGCTTACAAAGTGCCTTAAAACAAGCACACACAAGATCACTACGTTTCACCCCCAACACTTCTATAAAGAAGTAAATGGTGGAAGAGAAGAACAAGCACACACAAGATCATTACGTTTCACCCCAACACTTCTATAAAGAAGTAAATGATGGAAGAGAAGAAGAACAAGCACACACAAGATCACTACGTTTCACCCCCAACACTTCTATAAAGAAGTAAATGGTGGAAGAGAAGAACAAGCACACACAAGATCACTACGTTTCACCCCCAACACTTCTATAAAGAAGTAAATGGTGGAAGAGAAGAACAAGCACACACAAGATCACTACGTTTCACCCCAACACTTCTATAAAGAAGTCAATGGTGGAAGAGAAGAAGAAGTCACTCTTCTAGGCTATGGATGAGATAGCTATTCAGAAAGAACTGATAGAGCAAGTGATCCAGTAAAGACTGCCGATTCTATATGTTTCAGTTAGGAATATCTTGATTGCACTCCAGATATGTCCATATATGCTCCGATCTCCTTCACAATATCTCCAACAGCGTCCAGCGACTGACCGTACCAGTTCGATGTTGATCGATGAGTCTACTCATACGCCCGTTGTGCTGTTCTTTTCTGGCCACTCCAATATTTAATCCCAGCTCCTGCAATCTAGCAGTTGATGTGGATTTATTTAAATTAAAAATCTTCTTTGCGACCACACTCTATGAGGACGTGACGCATGAATTACTATATTCCCCTTGTGCCGTTATACGTTACATAGAGCATCAAGCAGTTTTCTCCGTACCACTCTATCCTGGGTAACTCGTTAAATCGCTTCAACGAACATCAATCCGATATTTCTCGCCTCATCTCTCATTAAATTTCGTTTCAAGCTTTCCCTATTGCGTCCTGTCTTCTTGGAACACTTATCCTCTCTCTTAATGCATATTTTGTGATACTTTGATCATTTATTTTCAAAGCATACCCAACATATCTCCACCTTCTCTTTCTTATAACAGTTGTTACTAGTAGCTGACCGGACATTTCTCTGATTTTATCACTACGCCTGAATTTGACTAATTTTATGTTCATTATAGAGTGAGAAACAAGAATATCAGAAGCATCGCTGGTTCTATACCATGCATACCAGTACATCGAGAAGCAAAGAATCACGTGGTTCGGCCATCTAATGAGAATGGAACCAAATTTACTACCATCACGTGCCTACAGTAATCGACGCTCAGGGCGCAGAGCACGAGGCAGGCCAAGAACACGATGGATAGATAACATCTCGCCCGAGTGGTTATCGGGGCCCAGATTTGGGGTGTAAAGAATAGAACCACTGTTACCTGCCACGCATGTCGTAAGAGACGACTAAGGAGGTTTGACTGAAATCGGATGTACATGTCCTAAACGTGTAGAAGTCTATGCGTTTGGGGGCCTACCAAACCATGTGCAACGTATACACGTTCTTGGCAAAGATCAAACATACCACAAAGAGTGATTAAAATTGGTCATAAAGAACGAACGCAAAGAAGAAGAACGAACGAAAACAACCGCAGCATGACTTCCTGTGTCATTGTGTCTTTACGATGGTTCCAGTAATCTTCTTCTTCTTCTTGTTCTCTGTCATGTTTTGCATCACATTCAGGAGAATAAGAAGAAATTTATATAACGGGCTTTTGTGTGCGCTTCATAAACAGTGTTTTTCGTTGATTCTGTTATCTCTGAGGTCCACTTTTTGCGTCGATGGTCTTTTGCTTTGTATCCACTGTATTGAAGTAACATTGCTCTTTGAAGCACACTCTCTTCTTCTTCTTCTTTGCGTTCGTTCTTTACGACCAATTTTAATCACTCTTTGTGATATGTTTGATCTTTGCCAAGAACGTGTATACGTTGCACATTGGTTTGGTAGGCCCTAAACGCATAGACTTCTACACGCTTAGGACTCATGCATCCGATTTCAGCCAAACCTCCTTAGTCGCCTCTTACGACATGCGTGGCAGGTAACAGTTGTTCTATTCTTTACACCCCAAATTTGGGCCCCAGTAACCACTTGGGCGTGAAGCACACTATATGTTGGTAATCTGCTTATATGGTCGAAACTTGTTATTTTGTTTTCTCTTGATGAAGTTTAGTACTGATGTTGTACCAATATTTTTTCCTGATGTCTTCATTTCTAAACCGTTCTTTTCTTGTTAGACCCCGAATTCTGCGTAGACACTTCATCTCTGTCGTGACTAGTTTTCTTCTATCAGTCATCAAAAAGCTGTTCATAATTGGTTCTCTATCCTCAACGCTAGTCAGTATCATCCTGGCTTCTTCCCAACCACAGAGGGCGCGCTATGCGTATTGTCCAAAAAGTCACAAATTTGTACAGATAGGCTACTGGTCAAATTTTACATACAGAAACCCAATCCCTCTTCTCCTCCTACGAAATCTACTGAGTTATGCTGTAGAATGGTGCCAGACCTGATTAGTCAAAGAGGAGAACATCAGAACTCACTACATGCCTATAACATGACTCTTGTGAAACGCATAAAGGCGTTCCCGAACAACCCTACCTTTTTTTATCATCCAATCCTTTGTAATTATTCTGTGATCTGGCTTGCGTCATGGCAAACCTCATATCCTCGGATGTACCAAGTTTATGTTTAGTAGGGAATATAGAGTCATCGTATGACCTGTCATATGGAGTCTGACATATTACAGTATCAACATTACTTTGACAGACTGGTACGTTGTTACTGAATTTCGAGTCAACAACAGTTGGTGGTACATTCTGAATAAATTTCGAAACGTCAACAACATCGGGAAAAAGCTGATGTATAGTTATTACTCCGCCAGGACTGTGTCGCGGTTTCAGAGAAACTAGATCGTTGAGCTCATCTGACCTAGCAGAAAGTTTGATGTGAGGATCTCCGTAAGCTAGTTCCTGAATTATGTTTTGTTTCTGTGGACTAAATAGATCTTGCTGCTCAACTTGCTGGGTGGCAGATGTTATAGCAGCTTGGATTGGTAGACACATGTTATTCTCAGATAAATTCATTGTCATATCGGTTTCTGTCAAGACTTTTGCATCAGGCGAGCGGCCAGTGTCGAGATCTTCTTGGAGTTGAACTGAAAGGATGGCATTATTCAGACGACCAGTGCTGAGATCTTTGTGTGGTTGAACGGCATTAGTCAGACGACCAGTGCTGGGATCTTTATGTGGTTTAACGGAAAAGGTGGAATTAGCCAGACGACCAGTGCTGAGATCTTTGTGTGACTGAATGGAAAAACTGGCATTAGACAGACGACCAGTACTGGGATCTTTGTGTGGCTGAACGGTATTAGTCAGACGAGCAGTGTTGAGATTTTTGTTTGGTTCAACGGAAAGGTTGTCTTCAGATGGGATATCCAATAATGGAATGTGTACAGTGGATGGTGGTTGCATATCGTCTTCATCGTCAGTTGAGATCGTGTGAATGTTCTTAGTGTTCTCAACTAGATAGCGTCCCACCGTCGTCTGAGGCATACTGTTATCATCAGTTACTTGTCTAGTCCGAAACGGTGAAACTGGAGTTGCAGTGTTCAAATAATTACGGCTTTGCTCATATTGATCTTCTTGTACTTTTGTGATGAGGTCTGGGTGGAATGGAGATTCGTCCTGCATTTTTAGAATAGTGCCCTGATCTATAGCACATTTAGTTTTGTTCGCGAACATGGATCTTTGAGATGCACAGCAAGACATCGTTTCGAAATCCTCAGACAAGTATGTTTTCTGTTTGTTGACATTTGTGTCCAACAATTGGTCGTCTGTCGAACTGGATGTTGGAATCAAAATTGGACAAGAAGACATATTGTACCAAGCAGTTGGCGACTGTTTCGATCCAGAATCGAATAGTTCTGGTTCGATTTTAGCATCTGATTGCTTAGACTGTAATATATCTTCAGTCATATCTGACCTAGATTTTGTTTCATTCAGCTGGTCATCTGCAGATTCGTGATCTATGCTTGGGCTTGAAGTATGCGAAGAGAGCATATATTTTTGTATCTCATTAGCAATCTCTCTTCGATTCATATGTTTGAAACGCTTTAAAAATTCGTTCGATTTTGAATACTGATTTTGAAAAGGGTCGGATTCTTTTAATTCTGCTGATTTCTGGTCCAATTTGTCTTGAAACGAAGATTGTCTGTTGCGTGCCATACTTGTTCACCAATACTTTGTAAATGTATACTAACACAATTTACTTGAATCCAGAATGTACATCGAACTAGGTCAAAGACTGGGAGGAAATTTGTAGTGTTGTCAGATTTAAGAGCGTATAATAAATCGTTAAATTTGCATCTAGCTGATCCAGAGGTTTTGCAAAACGAGAATAGACATACACAGATATTAACACTATGCTTGCACGTATATATCTATCATTATATTCCTTGTTGAAAATCACTTCACTTAGTAAGTTAGTTAGTTGCTTCGCACTGAGAAACACTGGCATGTGGTGTTAGGATTATTGATAACTAAAATAGTTCGTTGTGAGCTAGCGCAAGAATTGAAGTATTTAGTCCCTGAGGCAAACTAGAAATATTTTACAAAAGTTGAGACTTTATCGTGATACAATCAACTTTGTGGGAGTGATCTGTCAGACTGTCCAGTTGACAGTGTAATGAGCACAGTAGCAACATGTGATGAACAAGCCCATTCTAATACATAAGAGTTAGTGCTTCAATTGCGTTCACTTCGATGACCGTACTAAAATAGTGCTGTTTGGTGCTCACATATTTTAAAAGGATTTTCCTAATGTGGAAGACTGCATGCAGTCTTCTTTTCTCTCATCGTTATTTATCTCACAGCATCAGGATAAGAAGCAATTTATGGAACAGGCTTTTGTGTGTGTCGTTCATTTATTTCTGGGTCCACCTATTGCATCGGAGTAGCAAAAATCCTAACAAAAATCACAAATGCATAAGCGGTTGTAGAATAATTGCAACACAGAATGCAGGGCACAATCCTGGAAAAGTTGGTGGCATGCATACTGCATCGGGATTTGGAGGAACGACGCATGTTTCCTTCCACCCTGGGCAGATACAGGCAGAAGAAACTTTATGCAATGCTTCTATCTTTGCATATGGCGTTTTTGAAAGTTTCTAGGCTGGTTTGGAAACATGTGCTGTTGTACTTGATCTCGAAGATGCCTATAACCAGTGGCGGCTCGTCATTAAGGCCTATGGGCCGGCCCCATCAAAAGTAATGTGTAACGTGTATTTATTATTTTATAAGTTAAAATATAATCTAACCCAAAACCATGATTTTTTTGAAAATGTTTGTCTGGCCCCACCAACAAAAATAATCACGAGCCGCCACTGCCTATAACAAAGCTCGAAACATGTAATAACAAAGTACTGTAGTTTTACAAAATACAAAAACAATACACAGCAACGTTTCGACCAAAAGGCCTTGATCGAAACGTTGTTGTGTATTGTCATTGTTTTCGTAAAACTACAGTACTTTGTTATTACATGTTTCGCATATTATTGAGTTGTACTGCAGTCTCACTATATCGATATAACAAAGTTTCAATCACGTACCTTATACATATCTCCGCCACTCAATATCGATACATTGCTCATTAGAAGAATTGCAAGAGCCCAAGAGAAAAGTGCCACTATGGTGTGATAATTGGTTCTCGGTGCCTACAACAATTCCACCTGGCTTACCTCAAGGTCCCCACTATCTCCAGTACTATTCAACATATTCACCATGATAATTAGGCAGCAACTGTCTGGCAGGGAAGGACAGTGTCATTTGCAGAAGACATCATGGTGTACAGATAGGGATCTTCTTCTTCTTCGCGTTCGTTCTTTACGACCAATTTTAATCACTCTTTGTGATATGTTTGATCTTTGCCAAGAACGTGTATAAGTTGCACATTGGTTTGGTGGCCCTAAACACATATATTTCTACACGTTTAGGACATGTGCATCCGATTTCAGACAAACCTCCTTAGTCGCCTCTTAGACATGCATGGCAGGTAACAGTGGTTCTATTCTTTACACCCAAATTTGGGACAGGTAACCCTCGGGCGACAGATAGGAATGAAACTGCTATAATAAGAACTGGACCACATCATACTCTGGTGCGACATCTCTGTTACAACAATAAACCACACTAAAGCTATGCTATCATCTTCCTCTTTATTCCTCTCCGCTCCTCATGGAGCATGAGGCCTAAACAGTTGTTCACCACTTTTCCTGGTCTCTTTTCCTGGTTGTTTTATTTATGGTCTCCCAAGATAGTCAGGCGCCCTTCAATTCCTCAAGAAGACTGTCTCCAGGTCTGTTTAGGACATCCTCTTTTCCTTGCGGGTTTCACTCAAGTGCTTGTCTGTGATATAGTTCTTCCAAAAGAATCCCATTGTAAATTCTAAAACACCAAGCGTCAAAATAGAGAGACATACAATCACTTGAAAAGCCCTGAGTGGTTACCGGGGCCCAAATTTGGATTGTAAAGAATAGAACCATTGTTACCTGCCATGCATGTCGTAAGAGGTGACTAAGGAGGTTTGGCTGAAATCAGATGCATGTGTCCTAAACGTGTAGAAGTCTATGCGTTTAGGGCCTACAAAACCAATGTGCAATGTATACACGTTCTTGGCAAAGATCAAACATATCACACAGAGTGATTAAAATTGGTCGTAAAGAACGAACGCAAAGAAGATTTGAAAAGCATGAGCTATTTGGGTGAGTCTATGCTTTAGGAATCATATCGACCAGGTTATTGCCAAGGCTTGCAACGCACTATCCTTACTGAGAATCATGGCCGCTAACATTGAGCAATGCCTTCTTGTGCTCCTGTACCAAGGTATTGTTCTATCATGTATAGAATATGCATGCACTATCCTCACGATTAGTCCTAAGTAGATAGTGAGACTGGAAATGATTCAGAATGAGACAATGCGCGTCATTCAGGGATGCATCAAAGCTGATCCCAGGAATTAAGCACTTATTCCTCATCACTTTCGTTAATGTCATTATCTAGCTCAGAATTATCAAGTTCAATTAAATCAGACAGAGCCACTAAATCCTACCTCATCATTAAACTCAGCAGTGGCCATGATTAAAAATTTAATAATCACAGAAAAATATCCAAAATAAATCATATATTCCCTAAACTTAGTTCAAACCAGCGGGTAGCATCCAAAATGGCTACTAAACTTCTTCTTTAGGGATCTCTGGACATGCGATTAATTTACTGTGGGCCAAAAACTGGGCGGTCAGATTCAAGTTTCCCCAAAGATTAGTTTCAGTCGACTGGTGTGGCCACATGTTGCTTCTCAGCTCACAGAGGAGAGGACAGTCTTGCAGGATAAGCTCTGGTGTCTGTTCCGCCTGCTGACAATGGCAGAGAGCTGTTTGACTTATTCCTAGTCTATATAAGTGTTTGTTGAGTCTGCAGTGTCCAGTCGAAATATAATGACCTGGTCTGTTCTGCTTAGGTCTTAGAGGAAGTCTTTTCCATAATCATATCCAGATTTTCTCTGTATAGAGGCTTTGACCTCTTTAAAGACAGGGTTGGTAAATTTGCTCTTTGGCACTGCCCTCCGTAGCTAAGAGGCTACTAAACACACTAGGAATAAATTTGAGCCGCCTGTGTGGTGTCGAGACCGCAATGGAAGCAAAGAATAGCACCACTGTGACCTACAAGGCATGTCGTAAGATATGACTGAGGTATGGAAGCTACACTAGTAAATAAAAAACGTAGCAGAAATCGGATGTGCTAGTCTACTTGTAGGTGCATAACTGGCACAATGTCTCTTAGGTACAGAGCACATGCAAGTGGTTAACAAGTGGTCAATATGGAGCGTTCGAAGAAGAAGAATCTGAGCTATTCGTTGGCTGGGTTATTTAAACACTAACCATTCAGATCACCCGTATCATAGGGAACATGTATCGGCCGGTCCAGCTTTCTCGCTAGATCAATAAACTGAAATCAGCCCAAGAGAATTAATGCACAGAAGAATGATGTGACTAAAGGAACAATGGTTTACACACAAAAAGTATCAATCTACAACAAAAATGAAACAATAATGTATTATGTTTACAAATAGTTTATTTACAGCGACACATACACATAGAACTTAAGATAACATTAATTGTTCTGTAGTTATGTCAGTCACAAACTTCAATATAAAAAGTAATGATTGCAAGGTGGAAGCAAAGGATGAGTACATTTGGACTGATATCTGGCAAGGACCACTGAGAGGCCGGGGTGTGTGTATAACCAATGTGCTATGGTAACCATAAACATCGCTACCCTTCATATCTGCTGAGACTGAGTACCAAGCCAGAATAAAGCATAGTAAGATTGATTCTATTGACTAAAAAACAAATATCTTAATTGCTTGTTTGTTATGTAGCAGATTAAAGCCTCTTCACGTTGACCTTTGAACCTAAGGACGCACTTTATTTTGGTTACATCAGAGCGTGTAGGTCAACAAACATGAAAAATAAGAATTAACTCCTTTTGGAGAATCCAAGTAATGAAAAAAATAGAAATAGATGGCAACAAAAAAAAAAAGAGTAAAGATCATGTTTTTATACAATGTGTTCTACTAGGGAATACCATATTAGACCGAAAGATAAGCACCAGTGCTCAAAATGGGACTGAAAGTGTAACGTAGCTACCCATGCTAAGGCTGCAAGCGGGAACGCAAGAGAGAGATATTAGACTTGTATTTGTTTGTCGACAAACAACACATGATGGGTGAGGTACACATCATTATTCTGGCAGCATTTTCTGTAAAGTTGTTCTCTGGTATCCAACTAAGACAAGCTGGGAGCAGATTGCAATAATCTCGCATCAACTGGGAACTGAACTGAGGACACCCATCTAGGTAGCAGGTGCTCTAACTACTGTGACTCATATTAACTAACTATTTTTTTTTACAAGTCACAATGCACAAAAAGTTGACAAAGAAGATTAGAATATGGAAGAGATATATTAGACACTTCTACTACTAGAAATATTCTTCTAGTCTCTTCTTCTTTGCGATCACTATTTTGATGATTATATCGTTAGGCGCGTTCTTATGAAGTCATTATACGGAACAAAAGAACAACTTGCAAACATATGCAGAGCATTGGGCAGAAGGGCAAGATCCCAAGTGCCACTGAATCATTGAAAATAAAGAATCAGCGAGCCGCTGGAGCTATGTTAGCATGCATACCGTTTGATATCTTCTGGGAGAGATTAAACACCTATGGGTCTGCCTTGAGTGCTGTCAGGTCAGTTTCGCAACCGGTAACCAATATGTGAGTGACAAAAATAAAACAGACTACACTTACCAATAAATTTCATTGTCATAATCATGATAATTCAATGCTTCTCAAATTGTTTGTTGCAACTGCATGTGATAATGTATGATAACTCTTTACATATTATTTTATACATCAAGAATTCTGTCATTAATTGAAACAACATTGTCATTGTTCTTATGTTTTCTTTTTCTTTCCACTCTGTTTAGTTGGTGTTGCTTCACTTTTTCTCTTAGCTCCCTTGGGAGTTGCCTTTCCTTTCTTCTTTCTCTCTGCCTTTTCTTTCTCTTCCAGTTCCATATTTTCTCGTTCAATGAGGGTAATCAATGTGTTACATCTCCTTTGTAGCTCCTGTTGAGAAAGAGAAATGTAAAAATAAAAGTTTGTTCCCACACAGAAAAATCTCGGTGTGTTTTTGATTAGGACCATATAATAGAAACACCCAAAAAATTGTAGCTATTAGCAAAAGCTGAAAACACGTTGCGTTTGTGTTGTGAAAATTCCAGGGTTCACACCATTGCCAATAAAAAATTATTGGTGTGAACACGATGTGCGGTTGGACTACAGGAGACCCTGATCTTTTACTTTGAGATCTAAACTAAAAGTACCCCTGAAGTCGGAGTAAGATTTGCTTGACTGGTGAGGGCACTGGAAAAAAAGCAAACCTTAATGCAAAAATCAGTCAGGTGTGTCATATTAGGTGCCAAAGCTATACCTGAATTCATGGGGTGGGGTGGGGGAGAGGAGAAATGTCATGCACAGAAGAAAACATTGTTCTCAGATTCTAAACAGGACACAACAGAAGAGTCATATGTACAGAAAACTTAAAATTTGTGAGACAGACTTGTCTGAACACATCCGTCTTGCTTGTCTACCATAGGTATAAACTCGTAGTTCCTCTGATGTCATAACAATACAAATAATCAGTTCACATTTGGTTCACAGTTAAAAAAATCATGACCTCAAAACCATTTTGTTTCATCAAATAATTATAAACACTGAGGTGTAACTTTGAATCACTTTTTACCAACCATACTACTTAAGGATCTGGATTGTGCGTTTGAAAGTTGCGCCTCCTCGTTTTGAAAAGAAAAAAAAAAGAACGAGCGAGCCAGTCAGAGAACACGCAGTCCCTAGTGTCAACAACCAATGTGTGCATAGTTTCCAACACCTGCGCGTGCCTCTCCGCTTCTTCACGCAAAGCGTGTCAGGTTCCTGATGGTTAAAGGACAAGGTAGCGTCTGCTATTAAGACTCGCTAGTGTGGTCTTGTGTGTGTCCATAGCTCGCGCTCAAGTCGTGATGTGAGGCGCCAGTCTGAAATTTAAAAGCCCGACAGTGGTCTCATTGAAAGGCCCGGCTCTCTAATGAGCTTATGGGTCGGCAGATAGAAATATAGCAGGCGCAATAATGTAAGGATATACAGTGGTGCCAGGGTCAGTGAGCTGGCACTGATCAAGATCCTACTAAATCTCCAAGTGGTGGCCCTGGTAACAGACTAATGTCTGGCAAAGTGGGTAGGGATCGAAGGAGAGCTACTTGGAATTGGTAGAAGGGTAGGTGCATACATGTCTGATATGAGATCTGATCACAATATAGACAATGAGAATCTCAGCACATGCGCCTACACGTCTCTCCTGCCCAATAATGAGTCAAAGATAATTCATCACACAAATCAGACACACGTGTGGCTACCGGGGGCTCAAATTCTGGGTAAATAATAGAACCACTTTTTTTTTTTTTTCCTTCGTCCGCTTTCAACTCAGGCGAAGTTTCATCTCTGAAACTGATTTTTGCGTGAAAATCTGTTTTCCAATTTCTTACAATGGCAGCAGCGTGCACATTGTAAATTACTTTACACTGGCAGCCGTGTGCTCAATGTACTCGTAATTAGTATTCCTCGCCATACAGGCAGATTTTCTCAGACTTCAGAGGTACTCATGTTATCGTCCTGAGTAAGACCAGGGGACTCGAACAAATGCCGGACAGTAGGTTCGAACCCGAGCTATGAGGCGTCTCACAGCTAGCAGGCCGAGCTACTATCAACTACTCTAGGCAGTCCCCAATAGAACCACTAATACCTACCACATGCCACATATGGCGAAAGGGTAGGTTTGGCGTGGGACTAGCTAAGGGCCACCCATAAATTATGTCAACAAAATAGGGGGGGGTCTGGAAAAGTTTGACAATTGTTGACATGGGGGAGAAAGATAAATTGACGTCGACAATGTCATTTTTATTTTAACTGGATTGAGCTCTTTCCAAGGAAGCTATAGTCTTTTGGCATCAATGCATCATATTATTATGTGTTTATCTTCAATGTAGACTGCTGACAGATTAACCACATATGGTATTAATCTGAATATGTTTAACGGATGACTGCATGGTCTTCTATTATTAATAATGCTATTATATATTTAATAGAAGTCCATGGAATGCTGACACTATAAATTCACAGACTGCTCTAAGCCACAGACAGATTACTGAGTCTATGAAACTTGAGAGCTCTTTAATATAAGACGTGTAAGATTTTACTATGTATGATACTAAGAGTATGTATGCTATGCCTTAAAGACGCATGCCTATATATAATGAAACTAGACAAGCATAGGCTACAACCATGCAGATGAGTAACTAAATACTGAAATAGTGCAGACTCTTCTTTATTTAAGCAAAACAAAATAACAGATATAATGGAAAAGAAAAATAATTATTATTCAAGTAACATTGTATAATATTAGAGTCGAGACAATTCAGGGTAGCTAGTAGTAGGGGAGATCGGTACCGAAATAACCAGGTACTGAAATAACCAGCGCCCTTACTCACTTTTATTCATTAGTCAATTCATGCTGCCGCTCTTATTTAGACTTCCTTATTGCCATCTTTGTTTCACGTGAAAGGGTTTTGATTTGATTGAAAAGTAAGAAGTTATGAACTTTTATAGTTTTTCATCATCAAAAGTTTGCTAACTAAAGATCAAGATTGGTACAAAAACCATGTAAGAACAAGTCAATACTTTTTGCAAATTGTGAAATGCCATAATGAAAATTGTTGCCAGCCAATTCAAAGCTCATATTTTGATATTGTTGCCGATAGATTCCTTCCACCACCAATTCCAGTCTGCCAGACTACTGGAGGCCTTAAAGCACCTGATGCATCTGAGAGCGACTTGCACAGATTTCCTTCTCTTTTCTTCAACCAGTCTTTGAAACTTGATAACATGTTACCTCGATCTGCAAAGGCATTCAAAATTCTTCCATACGATCTATATTGTCCTTCCATTCAGTCGTCGTTGGTTGAACAATTTCAAAATCTGTCACCTCTATGTTGCTTCACAAGTCATGTTGAAGAAGCATGTTCAACTGCACCGACGTGATCTTGGACCTGGGCAATTAGCACATGCACCTCCTCAACTACAACGTATTCGGCCAGTGCAAGTGGCTGCAAAAAGGCACATAGAACTGATGGCATTTATTGCTCATAGAGAGATGTTAAGCGCAGAATGGTTAGACGAAGATGATGTAGACTTGTCTGATATGTTGGTTCCAGAAGGTGACATCAATGATAAATCAGCGACAATGCCCATTGTAACAATAGAGGAACATTTGGCTTCTCGTGGAAGATGATAGAAGATTGAAAAATTGACGCAAAATAGGCCTATAAAGTAGTCTGTTTATAAATTCAAAGTTTAGTCAATTTGAAATATGTTAAACAATGTAAAAAGTGTAATATAATTAATTAATAATTTGTGTA
Organism: Arion vulgaris; assembly: GCA_020796225.1. Lineage (NCBI taxonomy): Eukaryota > Metazoa > Mollusca > Gastropoda > Stylommatophora > Arionidae > Arion > Arion vulgaris. Next base: position 24,622,840 of record CM036766.1, on the reverse strand, counting down.
GACCTTTTATTTTATTTCTGCATTAATATTTAAGTACTAGCTAGTGTATAAAATACGGTTCGTCTGTTGGGGGTTGGTTGTTTAAAATATTTGTTGCCATAATTTTATTAGGGGTTGCTGGAAGTTTGACAGTTGTTGACAAGGGGAGGGCGCAAATATTGCCTAAAAGTTGTTAACATAATCTATGGATGGCCCCTAACCCATGCAGTAAAAAACACTCAGCTATAAAACCGCAACCAAGTGCACAAGAGATTGCAAGACCTTGGTTGGGGACCTATGCCTCCTTTGGGGCGAAGGGTAGAAGAAGAAGATACTACTTAAGGACAGGTGTCAGCCCTGACAGTTTTTCTGAGACCCAATCAAATTTGATACGATACTATAGCATAACACAGTAGATGTGGCACTATTAAGTTGTTTTATAATCTTAAAATCTTACCAGTACCCTGTCCGTACAAACTTGTATCCTACTGTACAATATCCCCCTGTGGGAGTCTGTAGTTAAGATGTTTGCCTTGTGTTCCTAAAGTAGTGGATTCAAATCCAGGCAGAGCCACTCAGTTTATAAGTGGAGTTTTCTAAAATTCCGTAAAATTTTTGCAGAAAGTGCAAAGTTCAAGCTTATATTGACAATAAGCTTTCTCTGTGTATTGGCCTCATTCAACACCTTCACATTCATCATTCCATAAGATGCTCATCATTCTTCTGTAAAACCATATCTCTGTGGCCTCCAGAGATTTTTCTATCTGTTATCAATAAGTACCTTGCAATAATTAATGGAAACTTCAGAATATAAAATGAAACATGCAACACTTTTATAATCATACCATTGCAGTTCTTGATTTGATAAACCAATCAAAACGGAACTGAGGTGCCTGCCTGACAGCCTGACGAAGCTCATCATAGACGTTTTCCTTGTCAAAGCCAAGTTTGTGAAGCATGCACACCAAGAAACGGTCTTCTTCTTCAGTGTAGTTCTTACCCTTGTTTGTACCATACTGAATTCTCAGCTGATGGAATGGTGCTCTGTATCTGGACATCTGTTCAAAATAACAATGGTAATATAGCAGGAACTGTTTAAGAAAAAGCCGTTAATGTTACAAGGCGGATAGATTGAGAAATGAGAACATTAGAAATGTCGGGAATGCATCCCCAACAAATTCATCATCAGGTGCCGTCTCCACATCGAAGGTTGGCTGCAATGAATCTCAGCATCCTCTGTCTTTCGCCTTGATGTTGCACACTGCCAGACTGTAACCTGTCCATTTCTTAAAGTTTCCCTCCCACTTATCTCTCGGTCTTCTCTTGCTCTTCCCCTCAACTTTCCCTCTAGTAAATGTCCAACAAATTAGAAGACAATAAATAAAATGATGCAGTTCCCTAATGAGAATGAAACCAGATCTACTACCATCTTGTGCCTATAACAACCGGCAACCCAGCGCCGAGTATGAGGAATACCAAGAACCGGATAGATAATATCACAGATATCCTGCGACATCAAAGACTAACAACTACAGATGCAGCACACCTGGCACAGAATAGAAAACTGAAACTTCACATGACGCTTCACTGCGCATGTGGATAAGACAAGACAATATAGCATGGATACTACGAACACAGAGAATAGAGACACAGATATATATTGTATGTAATGAGTTAATGGCAGCAATGATCAGAGGTACACACAAATCTGATGAAACAATAATAAAGTCACATGGTTTTTGCTTCTTCATAGCTGGTCAAGTTGTCATTTTGAGACATCCCTCCTTCATTAGTCTGTCAGCATCATCACTTCCCTTGAACTTGCAGCGTGAGCATATCCACTGGATCACTAACCTCTCGGAATTGTAGGAAAACTGGGCTATAGCTGTCTTAAGATCATTTAGTGGTAGCAGACAATGCATATGTCAAAAGCACTATTTTCCCATGTTTTTATTTCCTATATTACAGTGTCATTTTTGCAGCCGCATTGAAGGTCTCTACCTTTGCCCTAAAGTTGGTTGAGAATCTGACTGTGGCTATGGCTCTTTCCCATGTTTCAGGACAACTCCCCCATCCTCCGTTATAGGTAGCATCTGTAGCTGAGTCATCCCGGTATGCATGAGTACAATGGGTAGATTTTATCTGTTGTTCTGCGATAAGATGATCCCCCTAAAGTAGTCACAGTTTCAGGTAGTCCAACTCAAATAGTTTTAGACAGACTACATAAATGTAGTGAAACTGGTTCTACAAACCAGTTAAAAGAGTAAAGTAGCAGAATGTAAGTAAACTCAAATGACAATACACACCTTAGCATCCAAAGCTTTCTTGATGCTTATCCTGCGCTGGATTCTAGCTTCTCCTCGTTCAATTTGAGCCATGATTCTCTCAATGTCTTGGAGCTCGTTACAACGTTCCCAGAATACACTACTGTATTGATTTACCTATACAGAGAAGAGTAACAGAAAATTGATATAATGGATTGGTTTAGTTAATGTAATGTATTTCTATTGTACATTTACAAGTTACATAGAGACTGCAAATCAATATCCCATACATTCTATCCTTGGCAGCTCATTCAATCTTTTCTATGAAAATGAGTCAAATATTTCTAAAATCTCTCAGAAGTGAAATAGTGAAAAAAATTAATTCATCTGCAGTTAACCTTCATGTCTGAAAAAATCTGCCAGCAATGGAAATGCAGGAGGGCCATTCAAGTTAGTTTTGGTCTGTGTATTTTCGCTGTTTTCGCCTTTGCCGAGCTACTGAGTTAGTGCTTGAGCAACGCTGTGAGCTACGACTGTTACATGGAATGTTTTTTGCTGTGTCAACCGTGCATTTGTTGTGTGTATTCAGAAAATGGTGGCAGCGTTATGATGAACAAGCTCAATCTGCCAGTATGCAGTTATATTGCGAGTGCAGAAAGCTGGATTTTGTCATGATTGATGTTCCTTCGACAAGAATTGCAATTCAAGTGATGAACAGTTGTGTTGCTACATTAGCGACGGCCATATGCATTTTATGCGGTGCAGGTTGCTTTTGTGGCGGTACGCGGCTGTTTCATTCTGGAATTAGTTCACACAGGAAACATTTCAGTTGTTAGCATTTCATGTGATTTTCATTGGCACAGAAACGGAGCAATTATGGGGTGACCGTTGCAGTGAAGTTGGAACCGTACTTATGAACTTATGAACTAACCTTCATGTTGCAGTTAGCTATTCACTTTCATTGCTGTTCGCAGCAGAAATAAAATTTGTTCCTATGCTCATGATGACATGGCCAGATTTTATAACAATTAAGACTTGGAATGTTAGTCAGTTACAACAGACTTAAAATTTATTTTGCAATTGTATTTATGAATTCTATACCTCTTCGGGTGATTTGCCTTCAACTTCTCTGGCAATACTTTCAATGTCATCTCGTCCAAACTTTTCGTTGGCCTTGATAAACTGTTGGAAGTCTCGCTTGCTCCAGTTGGTAAAACCCTGCACATGGAAAAAAACAACAAATGGAGAAACCTGAGATAACATTCGTAAATGTCAAAAATATATGATCAGAATATTATAACAAAAATTTGAAAAATGTACAATTTCTCCTATTCATCTTTGCCCAAACTAAAACTATGATTATTTTTCTCAATGGTATTTTTGTGAACTAAAACTAACTACTTGACACTCAAAATAACGTGAAGATATGTGACATTATTTTATTTTTAATATATTGATCTTCTTTGAATGCTCTATATCAACCACTTGTTAACCATTCTTTGTGATTTGTATGTGATCTCATCCTAAGAGTGATTGTACATTGTACCAGTTATACGCCTACAAGTAGACCAGCACATCTGATTTCTGCGACGATTTTTATTTAATACAGTAGCTTCCCTAGGTCCCTACCACAGTCGCAAACATTGTAGGTCGAAGTGTTACTATTCTTTGCTCCCCATGTGAGCCCCAGCAAAATAAGGGCGAAATGTTTTAGAGCTCAAATTCTAGTGTTCTACTATATGTCTTTCTCTCATGGAAGTAGAAGTCTGTCTATTTTGGAGAATATGTTTTACTGTTTGTCTTTCTGTTCTTGCCGTCTGCCCAATTGTCATCAAATAAGAACTGAAAGAAACAAATCTAAAATGTGTTATAAATACCTCTTTCAGCAAACCATCTTTTTCACTCATTTCTTCTTCATCAAGGGGAGAAGACTGGTCAATCTTTCCTTGTTCTTCTTTGCGAATTCTGTCAGCATCTGCACCAAATTCTGGATTTTTAGGAACCTGTAGAAAAGTTGAAGAATGCATATACTATTTTACTATGAACTTATAATTGTATGTTGTCCACACCAGTCATTGGTTATGTATGCCACTGGTTAAAGCTATATTTGACTGTAATACTGTAATCCTCAATATACCACACTGTAATTTGTTTTTTCCTTCATCCGCAATAATTCAGGTGTAGTCAGAGTGTCTAAAATGTACCTGATTTGATTTTTGCTTCCGTTATCAATTAGTGTCCCTCGCCATTCAGGAGAGCCGTACTCTGAGGTACTTGTAATTTAGCCCCATGGAAAGGATCAGGAAACCTGTAACCCAACCGCATACACACCAACATTTTTTGGGGCCCTGAACCTCGGAATGACCACTGCATGTGGTTACTAGGTTATTGACTCTGCTATCAGCATCTTACCATATGGTATAAAAGTGAGTCAAAAATATATAGTTGACTAATGTGATTGTGATGTTTTTCGATACACAGACACAACAAAAGAATATACTTTGTATCTGATAGTTTTGTGGATGTAGCAGATCGATTTACATTGTTATCATACTATAGCAAACACAACAAATTACATACCTTGTATCCGATAGTTTTGTGGATATAGCAGATCGATTTACATTGTTATCATACTATAGCAGACAAGACAATTTGCATACCTTGTATCCTAGTTTGTGGATATAGCAGATCTCTTATGTTGCTAGATTACATAGAGCACAACACAATGCATACCTTGTATCCGATAGTTTTGCGGAAATAGTAAATCTCCTTGTCCAATAGCTCAAACAAGCGTGGTGGAAAAAACTGGAAGTCTTGTATACTAGGCTGTTTTGGTGGCCTAGGTGCCTGGAAACAAGCAGTAGAAACATATATGGAAGAAGTTCCAGTCCTTAACATGATAAATATGAGCTGTATCAATGGTTTGATACCACAGGTTGATAACAGATTTGAATGTAAAACAAGAGGTCATCATTGAAGAAAAAAGAAAAAAATGTGATTGTAAACAATATATTATTACTTCGTATTCAGGTTTCAACATCAACAAGAGGATATCCTCATTTCTCTCTCATGTGATGAGAAAGAGACATTTTGATCATATTGTGACCAACTGGTAAACTCATTGGGGGAACAAGACAGAGAACTCACTCTCTCTCTCTTGTGTGTCTTTATAACGATGGTTGGGGCATAAGCCCTCACTATCTCATACCAAGTCTTTCTATCTTTAGCTATCCCCTGCAGATTCTTCCAGCTCTTCCATATATCGTTAATCTCTGACATCAAATCTCTTCTCCATGTATTTCTAGGCCTCCCTCTTCTGAATATAAGTGTTACAAAGAGTCCTCCGATACCATGGACAGAGAAGAGAACAAATATATCTATCCTAAAAGAACTCCAAATCAAAGAACATTGAATGATGGCTACAAATAAAAAAATTGAAGTATTTTGAGCATACATAAAGACATGAAGGGCTGGAGAAGACCATTATGGAAGGAGGCATTCCGGCAAAGAGGAGAAGAGGAAGACCACAGAGAAGATAGATTCAGGATGTAACTAATAATTTGAGCATACTGGCTGCAGAGGCGGGACATCTTGCCTCTTAAGAGATAAATTTCAAAGGACTGTTAGCATGGCAAAGTTCTGCTCAGGACAACCTATTTGATGTTAATGAGGTGATGCATGATCCTGTGTCCCTCTGTTCTGAACATCAAACACATTTGTAGTTACCAAGTTCCATCACATAATGATGTATTTCCATACATTTCAATACACATAAAGTTGTGATGTGGATACAAGCTGATGTACTAAACAATAAATAAATGAACAACATTAACACATGGATAGTTACTACGGATATAATAAAAGTTACAACAAACCTTGGGTGCCTTTGGTTCACTAACACGCAATGCCTCTCTGAAGTAAGCATCAACAGCATAGTTAGCTTTACGCTCTCTCTTGGGGGGCTCAATCCATGCTCCAATGGTTCCCAGCTTGTGCTTCTCTCTGTAGTCCTCACCCTCAAACTGGTACACACTGTCTGGTGCATCCATGGTGAATGTTCGTAGGCTGCTCTCTCCCAGCTGATCCATCTTCTCCTTCAGCTCATTAGTCTACATAAACAATCATTAAAATGCTGATTAATCACATGACCCTTATTCTATGTAAAGTCACTTGATCTTCACAAAACAGAAGATCAACAAAACATAACTGTGCCTATAATTCACTCAAATTGAGTAAATAAATAAAATAGTATATGGGTGATCATACAGATTACATAAAAACATTTAATGAATGGGTCTCAATCAGTTACCTATACATGCATACAATAGTAGACTTATATTAGTTATATCAATCATTAACTACCACACTGCAATATTCCAGACCAGCATTGAACTGTGACATAAATGCACATACAGAATGCACATACAATCACATACCTTCTTCTCTCCTCTTGCCATGATAGCTTCAATGTCCTCTTCTGTAATTTCACTTTCCTTGGATGCAAAAACATGGCTAGCTCCATGTCGAATCATGTTCAGAACTTCATCTTTGCCAAGTTTGTTAGTGTTGTGGTCAACCAAACGACCTGATGTAATTAGAAACAATGTCTTCTTATTCAAATATTCATGCTAGTTACTAATTCAATAATTGTGTGAAACAAGTGGGTAGTTCTTGAGCAACAGCAGAGAAGAATAAACAGATGAAGGATCGAGAGGTCACAACAACTAGGGCTAAACATTTAGAGAGGAAAGATATAGATGAGAATTAATCAAGCAAATGACAACCTAATCTTCCTGTGTAAAACCCTACCAGAGTTTTGGAAATACATACTAATTGACATCCCTCTCTTCCCGAGTTCTTTCAAACTAGTAGATTACATTGAAGGTTTAGCAATCAGATCCCGTTGCAGATACCAGCTCTGATACATAGCTCATCCACCAGTACTAACTGCATACATTTGTTACTAATACACAGTACTACACTGATACGTTTGTACCAATACACAGTACTACACTGCATGTTTGTTAATACACAGTACTACACTGCATACGTTTGATTAATACACAGTACTACACTGCATATTTGTGACTAATACACAGTACTACACTGCATATGTTGTTACTAATACAGTACTACACTGCATACATTTGTTACTAATACACAGTACTACACTGCATAAGTTTGTTACTAATACACAGTACTACACTGCATAAGTTTGTTACTCTCTCTACATGCTAAGTTTTACTATACCAATTTAAATCACATTGTGATATGTTTGAGTCTTTGAAGAACGTAATACGTTGACATTGTTTGTAGGCCCCTAAACGCATCAGATCTACACGCCTTAGGGACACATGCATCCGATTTCAGCAACCTCCTTAGTCGCCTCTTACGACATGCATGGCAGGTAACAGTGGTTCTATTCTTTACACCCCAAATTTGGGCCCGGTAACCACTCGGGCGAGTTTGTTACTAATACACAGTACTACACTGCATAAGTTTGTGACTAATACAAACTTCAAAGATAAATATACAAAATTGACAAGATAGATCAATAATTTTAGTATTTGATTAGTCAATAATAAGTAGAAGTCTGCTCTAGCAACCACCCATACAACCAATCAGATCTGACACCATGTCACAATATATAGTGGAACTTTATATACCTATACAAGCAGCTCAATAAGATATGATCAAAGAATACCAAAACATGCACTGGAGTGGTATGCAGAGTTCAAGACAGAGAGGATGCCCTAAGGAAACCATGAAACGAAGTTTGCTGAGAAGTGAGAAATATCATACTCAATTCCATGGAAGGATTGAGCGAGTTTCCAGGTAAAAACGGCATGGAGAGATTACTTGCAGGCCATATGTAAGGTACATGGTACGAGAGAGATGTATATTTATATAACTATAATCTTATCAGTAACCCACTGGTACAAATGTATGTCCTATTGAACAATAGTCCTGAAGGTTATTTGGGGTTAGAGTTCACAACCCGAATCTATAACAATGGCTTTCTTACAGAAACTGCAATGAAAAACAAACACACTGTTAGTAACAATTTCCACCCAAGTGGTTACCGTGGCCCAAATTTGGGGTGTAAAGAATAGAACCACTGCTACCTGCCATGCATGTCGTAAGAGGCGACTAGGAGGTTTGGCTGAAATCGGATGCACATGTCTTAAAAGTGTAGAAACTATGCGTTTAGGGGCCTACCAAACCAATGTGCAACGTATACACGTTCTTGGTAAAGATCAAACATATCACAAAGAGTGATTAAAATTGATCGAAAGAACAACGCAAAGAAGAAGAAGGAGTAACAATTTCAACACTTATGTGAACATTGAAGTTAAAAAATAAATATATGTTAGTGATAAAAGTTTCAGCCCTATGTTTCGCTGGAAATTAAACAGAATATGTTTGTTTGTGTTGTTCTTAACAGCCAAGTTAACCACTTTTTGTGATCTATGTGGTTGACACAGAGAACATGAGTACATTGTACCCTTGTTAGGTCTTTAAATGTATGTAGGACAGACACATCTGAATTTTGGCAAAAGTGTATACATAGTGTACAGGACACAAATATGTACATATGGGTAACTAAGATTTTACAAACAGAAAAACCCCTACTTTAAAGTTATACTGCAGCATGGTATCAGATCTGATTGATCATAGGAAGGCTGTCAGAGCTGACTTATGCCAGAAAAAAGAGGGAAGATAAGATTGGTAAGTGGTAAAGACAAAAGTCTTTGTTGGCGATAGTTACCTTGTTGTATAACCACATTGTCTAGCCGAAGTTTCATTTCTGCTCTCTCCACAATTCTCTCTTCTACTGTGTTGTCTGTGATGAATCTAAACACACGCACTTGCTTCATTTGTCCAATACGATGAGCACGATCCTGTGAAACAAGTGTTTAGACTAGTTAAACAATTCATGGTTATTTATCTAATACATTCTCCTAAGACATGGAGGGATGGCTTACATACCGTATTGGTTCCCATATCTTCTTATTCTTCGAACGCTCCATATCGACCCCTTGTTAACTACTCTGTGATTTGTATGTGATCTGAGCCTAAGAGTGATTGTACATTGTGCCAGTTATGCACCTACAAGTAGGCCAGCACATCAGATTTCTGTGATGCTTTTTATTTACTAGGCATGGAGATTCTATAACCACAAACTGCAGAGTCTCTGATATCAATTTTGTACTGATGGACTCTAAGACTAGAATAATACTCATATTTTTTTCCTGCTCAAAGTTAAATAAAACAGAGACATATAACATAAGACTGAAGATCAACTTACCATAGCTTGGAGGTCAACTTGAGGGTTCCAGTCAGAGTCAAAAAGAAGAACTATATCAGCTGTGGCCAAGTTGATACCAAGGCCTCCTGCCCTGGTACTCAGCATGAAGACAAACTTTTTGCTGTCAGGATGGTTGAATTCCAGGATGGATCTCTGAAATAAATAATTATAGAGAAAATATTCAACATCTTGAATGTGATCAACAGACATCCGACATGTAAGCAGAACATATAGTAAGTGTCACTGGATTAACGATGTGAGATTAGAAGATATTACAATAGAATGTCATAAAGAGAACAGATGGATAGTTTGAAATATACTCTTAGAATGGATCACACGGCTGGTAGAAAAGGTTGCATCTACAATGGCAAAACATGTAAAAACAAAGTACTGTAGTTTTACAAAATACAAAAACAATACACAGCGACGTTTCGACCAAAAGGCCTTTATCAAGCAAATGATACACTAGAAGGGAATATATACATGTAGCCTATATACATTTAACATATACACATTTATTATGGAGCATGAGAGAGACAGTATTATGAAGCATAGAAATGTAGCTACAGTGATAATAGACAACTTGACAAGACAGATAGATGATTAAAAACTGAATGGGCTGATGAAAGTTCAAGATTGTTGCAGCCACGATTCCATTTCCTGCATTGATTTCACTTACTACACTACATCCCCATCTTTAGTCACATTACTATCCAAATATCAGAAGTATAAGTTTAGGTAGCAGGGTAGAAGTAGACCTCTATCAAAGGAGTGCCTTACTCTCACTTCAAAAGTATGAGAATTGTATTTAGAAGCTCAATAAATCTTTGATAAATGTTTCAGTTTGTACAGTTTTAGACTGATTTACCTCTGCTGCTGTGTGAAAATGGCAGTTAGTAGGTATCAAGCTCTAACAATCATGAAAGATCGCCAACACAATAGGCTTGTTATATCATGCTCGCTCGAGTGGTTACCGGGACCCAAATTTGGGGTGTAAAGAATAGAACCACTGTTACCTGCCACGCATGTCGTAAGAGGCGACTAAGGAGGTTTGGCTGAAATCGTATGTATGTGTCCTAAGCGTGTAGAATTCTATGCGTTTAGGGGCCTACCAAACCAATGTGCAACGTATACACGTTCTTGGCAAAGATCAAGCATATCACAAAGAGTGATTAAAATTGGTCATAAAGAACAACGCAAAGAAGAAGATATCATGCTAACACATCACAGTAAAATGTCCGCATTATGTGTTCGACTCTCATTTCAAAGGTACTCAATTCACTCCCTTGTGAAGCTAGCCCTCAGGATATTTTTCCAGAGATACCTGGTCTCGGTATAGGTGAGATTGAGTTCCTAGCCTTATACAAGATGAGCAATAAAATGTAGGTCTTGTGTTCAATTTGAGCATGTAAAAGAACCCGTGGCAGTTAAAATCGAGAAGAGCAGGCTGGAAAGCCACTGCCTGGGTGAAATTCATTAGAATATTTTTCAATTCTTCCAAAATATTCTCAACACCTTCTAAATTACATCGGGGACCCTCACCAGTGCTGCGAAGTTCATGCACTGCCGCTGAGATCTCACTCTCTAAGAAAGAGATCAGAGCGCACATGGTTACTCACTGAAGTGCGATGATGATGGTCATATCAATCAGTAAAATGCCCTAAATTATAGACTTCTGTTCACATAATGACATTTCACTGATACTGAATTAATGTTTGCTTTTATCTTACCTGTCTGTCTTCATGTGGAGTCTGTCCATCTAACCTACAGTAGTCATAGTTTCTCCAGAAGCAGTAATCCTCCAGGATGTCCAGCATTCTGGTCATCTGACTGAAGATGAGTACCCTAGAACCTGTAAACAAAATTTGAACATAACCGAGTAGCACTTTGATTCAGACTACTACAATATTACTACTACTAATTACGTTTGTCCACAATGAATTCGGGCATAGTCAGGGTGCCTGGTATGACGCTTCTGACAGATTTTTGCGTGATGGCATGCTTTCCTTTGTATTAGCATCCTCTGCCATACAGGCAGCCTTCTTCAACTCTGACCACTTTTTCTATTCCTTGATTTTTCACTTCTCACTATACTCCTGTGGGTTCCAGTCAATTGAATGTCTGATTATACTGTATGGATATTTCCTGAAAGTGTACCAATTTCATTGCCCTTTCTCTCTCGCTAACTTCCAGCTGTAGTGATCTTATTTTCTTCCATAAGTATGTGTTGTTATCACATCTCACATGAATTGAAGTATACATCCAAGATATTTTTGTTGGTGAATGTATGCAGTTTGGTTATCATATTATTATTTTAAAACTCTTTTCATACCTTGAGGTATATTGGGTAATACGGTGTTAGGCCTGTATTTTTCATTGATCGTCGGCACACGATGGGTGATATGGTCAACATCTTGCCGGCTGCCTTTTACTTCCCAGTGCTTCTCATGGCACCCATTTGAAGCTGGGTCAACCTGAGAGCCATTACGGTAGAAAAAATAGTCCATGCACACTATGGAATTGAACCTGAACCACTAGCCTAAGAAGCGAGTTCACTAACAGCTTTGCTACTGCTGCTCTCGATATTATTCTTGGTCATGTTATATCTCAGAAAGATAGAGCGGAACAGATTTTATATTTTAGATAATAACTAGACATTAAGATACGTATTTTAGATATACTGGGTATTTAATTGTAAGAGTACTCTTGTTCAAAGACAAACCTTGAATGCCTAGACAAAATACAGAAAAATACATTATGTCTAATTAACACCAACTGCTGAATGTCAAATACACACAAATGTGGAACCTTGTGGGGTGCAGGATAAAGCTGCTGCTGAAGCTTATGAAAGGAGTAACAAAAAAGAGTATGCCTGTCACACAGGCATATAATTAAACAAAAGTCAATTCTCCACCATGTCAATGAAATCAGACAAGATACCAACTCCCAGAAACAAAACAACAGCTGCAGAGTAATAAGAAACATGCCACCACATACACCACTGAATACAACATAAATTAAAACAAAATTAATAAAGGAAAAAAAACGCTCTAACCTAGTCAGCCTTAAAAGATGACCCTAAGAATGGATACATATCTATACTGACGGATCTGCATATAAAACCACCATTAAAGCAGATTATAGAGTCTATATACAGGATACAGATAGATCATCCGAAAAGCTGTTTCGCATGTTTGGGGAAGTATGCTCCCAACTATAAAGCTGAAATCTATGAGTTAGAAGCAGTTTTGTACCATCTCAAGTACAATTAATGTGACCAGAAACAGAGCAAAAAAAAAGCAAGACATTGGACAGCAGTCCCATGGGATGGAAGAAAGCAACAAAAATAGATATGGCTAACAGTACTAGGAACAGAAAGTTGTAAAAGTACACAAATGTGTACAAGACATCTCCCAGGTATGAGAGATTGTTCAAGTGGCAAAGTTAATGTGAAACCAAACTTTATGGATATATATTTCTCTAAGGACGAAGAAGAATCTACAAAAGTATCTTTGGTACATTCTTCTTCTTTTGTCATCACACTGCTACCGTGTTGTTGCCTGCGTCGTGGTTTTCATCTTGCGCTGTTCTGGTAGCTTGGGTGATTGTTATTTGTGCTCTTTGACATGATTCTGCGATGCCATCTAACCATCTTTTTCGTGGTCTTTCTCTCACCTTCTTTCCTGATATTCCACTGCTTCCTGAGGTCCACTGTATTCCATTTCTCCCATGGTTCTCCTCTTCTTCTTCTTTGCGACCAATTTTAATCACTCTTTGTGATATGTTTGATCTTTGCCAAGAACATGTATACATTGCACATTGGTTTGGTAGGCCCTAAACGCATAGACTTCTACACGTTTAGGACATGTGCATCCAATTTCAACCAAACCTCCTTAGTCACCTCTTACGACATGCATGGCAGGTAACTGTGGTTCTATTCTTTACACCCCAAATTTGGGCCTCGGTAACCACTCGGGCATCTCTCCCATGGCTGTTGTTGATCTCATTATCCAGCCAATAGCTAGCAAGAAAAGGAAGGGTTGATAGAAGGCAGACTGTCGCACACGTCTTTATTTCAAAGGCCTCTGTTAGTTTTCCTTCATGCAGTACTCTACCTGTTGTCTCTTCATACATTTTCTTTATTAGGTTGCTTAGCTTCTAAGGGACGCCATAATGCTGTAGCAGTTTCGAGAGTATTTCTCTATCTAGGCTAACAACTGTGTTACTAGTATATTAATATTAGCAAGGGTTCTGCTTACCTTCAACTTTCAACCGTGGCAGCAGTTTATCTAGAATGACCATCTTCCCACAGTTTTCCACCAGGTGGTAGTCTGTAGTGTATGGTGGACCTAAGAATATAAAAGAGGACAGAATTAAAGTAAAACAAACCCCTATCTTGAGTAATCTTATGTAGATATGTCACATTGAATAAACTATAACCATATATTCTCTTTATTTAACAAATATTGTGATTAATCTTTGGATTATATTGAAGCACTATTTTATTAGTTCTGCTGTACAGATCGGTATACTGGCGAATTACCAGGCATCATGCCCACATTGTCAATCATATCATAAATGCAGAGAAGAATACACACAATTTTCTGGATAAAACAATTTTTTCACTAAGTCTTGTTTTCATTATAATCAATGCCCATCGTCACTCAGACGAGCCTTCTCCAACTTTAGAGATAGTGGTTTGTAAAGTGAATATACAATTTCTCATGGAGACAAAGAAATAAACAAGTCATATTTCCTTTCTCTCCATTTTTTGTTTGTTTCTTTTCTCTTTCTGACCCGTTGATATGTTTTTCATGGTGGATTGGCTTCCTTCGGCACATCTTTCCTGACCTTTTTTTTTAGCTGTTCATGAGATTATTACTGTTCTTTTGTTAAACATGTTACTTTCCGTGAAATAGTTTGTCCGCATGTTTCATGTCTATATGGCCAGATTGGCAGTATTTAAGAACTCGCTAGCCCGTCTGCCCAGCGTGTTCGTAGCGTTGGACTACGGGTGACTATCCCTCTGTGTGTGCGGGTTCAATTCAGCGGAATGGCAGAAAAAGCCACAGATTCCCCAGATTTACGGTGTTCGTGGCACCAAACGGAAGGGTTACGATGTCCATGGCACCGAGCTGAAGAGCTGAAAAGCTCAAGTGCTTCTGGATCAGAAATAAAGAGAACTCGCTCATTTACACTGACAATGAATTTTCTTCTTCACCTTTCAACTCCCATCAGAGAACAGGTCTTCAACAAACTTCTTCCAGTCCTTACTCTCTCTCTTGCCATCCCTTTAAATTATGTCCATATCTTGCCTATCCTGTTAAAATCAGTCCCCAGCTCTATTCAAGTAGATATTTCTAGGCCTTCCCCTACGGGTTCCAAAACAATGCTTGTCTTGCAATGCTTCCAGTCAACAAGGTCAAGAACTGTGCATTAATACAATGACAAGAAAATACTATAGATTTATCAAGATTTTATCTGCCTCATTCTCACAACCTTACCTGGCTCCATGCCGTCAAATAGGTACGGATGATTACAACATTTCCTCAGTTGCATCAGAATATTAAGAAGCCTCATTTTATCAGAACGCCCAGCACCATTCACAACATCAATATCTTTCATCAGAATTTTGGTGTACCTAGAACATCAAGACAAATTTAGCTTAAGAAAAGTTAACAAGTAGTATCAGCCTGGCCATATATGTATAATAATTAAATTAAAATTTACCGTAGTATTTTCAGACCTTAGGGTATGAAGTCACTTCACTTCACATTTCTAGGCACTAGTGTGCAGGAGGTGAATGAAAATCGTGGCATATCCTAAAGGATGTAGCCATCAACCATAGTAACAGTCGTTGATTTTCAGGCACCACTTATACGTTCAGTAGTTTGCCATTGCTTTCTGAGCGTGGCGCCATCATCCTTTGTTAAAATCAACGGAAACAATTTGCAAGCAAACTGTCCGCAGCGTGATTCGAACTCAGAGCGTCGGGGTTAATAGACCGAGTCACTAACCCCTAGGCCACAGACGTGCAGGAGGGAGGAGTGCCAATACCTTTCCTGTGGAATGTCAAGTGTGGGATTGAATCCACAACCCTCTTGAGACTGAGTCGATATGTGAACTCTTATGCATTACGGTAATCTCTCCCATATATGTATATAAGTCTATTCGCAGGTGAAAGGTATAGTTGGCTGTCCACTCTTGCAGTTAAGTGTAGGGATGGGAGTTTTAATTTGCGTTCTAGGGCCAGATGAGTTGCCCTTGTTGTGTTGTATCCGTGTTTATGTAGTGTGGTCTTGATATTGTCTACCCTTCTTTTCTTGGTATTCTCTTAGCTCTAGTACCTGATCTCTTTTATTGTATGCTGTTATTGGTGGTTGGTTGTATTTTATTCTCACTAAATGTATATACGTAAAACCATTAATCTAGTTCTTCATTTTAGTGAATAAACAAAATAATTAATATACTGCAACTTTCATACATAAACATCCCAGGATGATAGTTTACTGCATTCAATTCGAAATATTTTTCTATATTCTTTACATTTATGTCAAGCTAGGTCATCAAACTTGTACGAACGGTTGCCTGTGCGTTGTCAGGGCCAGCAAAGAATAGTAACACTGCAACCTACAAGGTATGTCATAAGAGACGACTTAGGTAGGGCGTAGGAAGCTACCTAGTAAATAAAAACGTCGCAGAAATTGGATGTGCTGACCTACTTGTAGGCGCATAACTGGCACAACCGCTCTTAGGCTCAGATCACAAAGAGTGGTTAGCAAGTAGTTGTTTTTGAGAGTAAGAAGAAGCAAGAATGGTAAAACAGACCCGCCGTTCAGAAAGCAATGGCAAACTACTGAACTTATGTGTGGTGCCTAGAAAATCAACGACTGGTTTACTGGCATCCTGTAAGGGTATGCCCGCTTTTCATTTTCACATGTTCTTACAAATCACGAACAAGCAACCCCAGCATGAAACTGGTAATCTGTCTCCATATCTTAGATTCCAGTTTGTACAACAGAAACATGATTAGATTACTTGTAATTATAATTTTAGCAGGGACTGTGGCGAAATCTAAACAAAATCAGTCAGTAGAAGTCCCTCCCAAAAAATAACTTCATGAATAATTCTGAAACAATATATTTACAACCTCCAAGTGTGGTGGCAGTGGTAACAACACTGCAGTCTGACTTCTTCTCTCTTCTTTATCAAAAGCTCCATATCGACCACTTGTTAAACCACTCTTTGTGATTTCTATGTGATCTGAGAATAAGTTCGATTGTATATTGTGTCAGTTATGCGCCTACCAGTAGGCAAGCACATCCGATTTCTGTGATGCTTTTTATTTACTAGGGTTGCTTCCTAACTAAGTCGTCTCTTGACATGCCTTGTAGTCGAGTGTTACTATTATTTTCTCTCTTGCGAGCCCCAGAAACACACGGGCGTGCGCAGTCTGACTAAGCAAGTAAAGATCAAAGAGGACAGATAAAACTAGCACTAAAAAGTCCTGTGTTTGTGGGCTGTAAAATGCAAGTGTTATATTAAAAGATGCAGATATTGAAACATGTAACACAACAAAATTCACTGTTCAAAGTCAACAAATAAGAACAAGACTTTTCACAAAATGTTTGAGGTAACCAAATAAATTAACTTACAATTCTCTCTGCATTTTACTTAGGCCAATAAATATTTTGGTCTCTTTCTTCGGCAAGAGTTTTTTCTCCACATCCGATTTGATCCTTCTCAACAAGAATGGACGTAGCACCTTTGTGAGAAAGTTTAAAATCATTCATTACAATACAGAACTGAATAAGAAGTTTATTCACTTTACAAATAACAAACTATTCTAATTAATTAATATTTTGTAACAAAAGAGACTGCTGCATTCGCCCGCTATGAATTCCAAGCATAGTAAGTGCGTTTTGCATGGCGCTTCTGATTTTAATGTGAAGGCCTTTACTTATTATCAGTGTCCCCTGCCATTCGAGTGTGTCTTCTCTGATTTCAGAGGTAAGAAAAGTAGACATGTAATAGTACTTAATACTTCTGATGTCTTATAAAAAAAAAGGTTTTAAAGGTCATCATCATAAGGTGCCGTGCTGGCTGGCATAGGCGATTATGGATCTCCACAAATCTCTTATCTTTGGTGTTTGCTATCAGTTCAGATGTTGATGCTCTACTGTACCATGAAGTCAGGCTATCCAAAGTTAGTCTTCTTTCTCTGTCTTCCTCTGTCTCGTCTACCCTCGATTTTACCAGTTGTTACAATGTCTTCTTCTTCTTCTTCTTCTTCAGCGATCTCTGGTCATGCGCTTAATTTACTGTGGACCACAAACTGGGCAGACAACTTCAGGTCTGTCAGGTTTCCCAAAGCTTAGTTTTCAGGTCGACTGGGTGTGGCCACATGTTGCTTCTCAGCTCACACAGAAGAGGACAGTCTTGCAGGATATGCTCTGGTGTCTGTTCTGCCTGCTGACACTGGCAGAGAGCTGTTTGACTTATTCCTAGTCTGTATAAGTGTTTGTTGAGTCTGCAGTGTCCGGTGCGTAGTCGAAATATAATGACCTGGTCTGTTCTGCTTAGGTCTTTGAGGGAGTCTTTTCCATAATCATATCCAGTGTTTGTCTTCCAGTCTACTGCAGATTTTCTCTGTATGAGGGTTTTGACCTCTTGAAAAGACAAGGGTTGGTAAATTTGCTCTTTGGCACTGCCCTCCTTAGCTAAGACATCAGCACTCTCATTGCCTGCAATGCCACAGTGAGATGGAATCCACTGCAAGTGAATTTCTGCCTTTTCTGAAAGCTGAGCAAGTTCTCTTTGTAGTTTTTGTACTGTGCTGTCAGTGGATTTAGCCTCCAGGGCTTGTATAGCTGACAATGAGTCTGTAAGAAATACCATCTTGCTTGCAGCTGCTTGCAGCTTATTCATGTGCTGTGCTGCCATCAGAAGGGCTATGAGTTCTGCTTTGTAGTTGGAACATATTCTTCCAGTAGGAGCCGCTAGAGACACAGTGGTAGCATCTGGGTGCCTAATGTACACTCCTGCTCCACCATTCATGGTTGCCTCCATTGCCGATCCATCTGTGTAAATTCTTATCCAGCTGTCTTCTGGAAACATGTAATGGAGATGTTCCATTGTAATTGCTTTTTCACTAGATTAGGCTCAGCATCTTTGCTTAATAATTTAGGGATGGAGGTTGAGAAGTTTAGTGGTACTGAGTCTGGTTCCCAGTGATCAAAAAGCAATTCTTCAGGTATGGAATTATGATTTAGTAGTTCCAAGTATGACTTTCCTATTTCTTTTGCTTTGTGATTTAGACTTGTGCGCTTTAGTCTGTTCTTTGTTCTAGCCGCCATTTTTTCATGCAGTGGATGGTGAGGCATTCTTTTGATCCTTTCAGTCTGTAGAATCACTTTTCTCCTTCTTCTGTCTTCCAAGGGCTGGATGTTGGCTGCCTTTTCCATTTCTACAATTGGTGTAGATTTCATGGCTCCCAAAATATTACGCAGACACCTGTTTTGTGTTTTTCCAGTATCGATTTGTTTGAATGGGCTGCTGCTATCCATGTCGATGATGCATATTCGAGGGTCGGTCTAACTGCACCAGTGTACACCTGACTCAGGATTCGAATATCAGCTCCCCAGGTAGTTCCAGCCAGCTTCCGCATCACACTTTGTTTCCTCATAGCCTTTCTGTTTGTTTCCATTATGTGATGTTTCCATGTCAGACGACTGTCAAGCTTAACTCCCAAAAAGGTTGGAGTATGGGAACGGGAACGATATCATCGTTAAATTTCAGTCTGAAGTGTTCTTCCTTTGTTGACAATGAGAAAAGCGTTGCTATAGTTTTGCTCCGGTTTATTTCTAGACCCCATTTACTTGCCCACATTATGACGCTGTTCAGGCTGGCCTGGAGTTTAAAGATGGCAGGACCCAGAAACTCGGAGGTGTACCACACAGCTAGGTCATCAGCATGGAGAGAGTGTGATACATGTCTGGGCAGAGTTTGTGGCAGATCATTAATATATACCAGGAAAAGCAATGGGGACAGTACGCTACCCTGTGGGACTCCTGCTCTTAATTTGAATCTGGGACTGTGCACTCCATCCAATTTTACAGATGCTTGTCTATGGGTAAGAAAGTCTTTTATCCAATAGTACATTCTACCCCGTATTCCACTGCGTAAGAGCTTGAGTAACAAACCATCTTTCCAGACTTTGTCGAAGGCCTTAGACATGTCAAAGAACACTGTGAGGGTTTTCTTCTTTTCTTGGAAGCCATTTTCTATGTCCTGAATGTCTTCTAAACATCCCCTCTTCATCACATGTCCAAAAAATGATGACTGTCTCTTTCTTATACTGATAATAAGTTTTCTCTGTGTCTTGACTTCAACACCTCAACATTAGTGATTTTAGCAGTTCATGGAATTATCATTCTTCTGTAAAACCACATCTGTGGTCTCCAGAGATTTTTCGAACTGTTTGTTTATTGTCCATGACTCGCATCCGTATGTCAGTATTGGTTCTATGTAGCGCTGAATAATTTGCATTCTTACAGCTTTAAAGGTACAGGATTGAATTCATTGAACCCGGTTTCCCCATACGGCCTGTTCTGTCTCCGCAGAAATGGCACGCTTCCAAACATATTGCCCAAAGCATGAACTCTTGTCGCTTTAGAGCAACAACAATCCTGAAAAAACTATCCTTCCAAACGGCACGGATTAGCTCACAATTCATGACAATATAATGTCAGTATGAAACGCTGTTAAAGCACATTACAACATGGCTTCTCATTAGTCTAGTAGAACTTAGGCCTCGTTTTTTACTCTTATGCAAAACTGAGAATCTTCTGGTAGTTCTGGGTAAAAGTCAGAAGTTAATTAGAAGAGATAAGGGGTGTATTTTCATTGTCCTAATACACCATTAGTAGAGATAGAGCCCAGGACTCTTCTTCCGAGGTCGTGTCTGCGATAACGCTAGATCTTCATGTCTGTAACAGTCTATTTTCTTTTCAAGGACGAGGCAGCTAAACCCAGTTTCTGTCTCCGTTCTGTAACTTCTGGAAAGAACCATCATGAGTCATTGTAAGCTGGCAGGAGTTCGGACTCCATTTCCACTTTTGCTCAATTCGGAGCTGATTTTCCTCCACAAATATATAAAAAGATAAAGAATGAAACTTTGCATATCTTTAGTCTTGGTCTTCTTCTCCTTTGTTTGCTCTACATCAATCACTTATTAATCCACACTTTGTGATCTGTAAGTGATTTGGCAAAAGTATGAGTACGTTGTCTGAGTTAGGCGCTAAAGAACCATTGGTCAGCACATTTGGTTTGCCTTACAAAACAGTCTTGCCTTAAAAACTATAAAATTTAATCAAATACAAAAATTACCTCATGCAATCTCTGCACTAGTTCTTGATCTCCAAAGCAGCTGTTTGCATTAAACCAGGAATCAAAGTCCTAGAGAAAATATGAAGAAATTTGTACCACTATAATATGGCAGTAAATTTGTAATATGAATGAAGTACATAAACTATGACCCTTTTACATACACATCTGAATATTTCAAATACTTCTTCTTCTTCTTCAGCGATCTCTGGTCATGCGCTTAATTTACTGTGGACCACAACTGGGCAGACAGCTTCAGGTCTGTCAGGTTTCCCCAAAGCTTAGTTTTCAGGTCGACTGGGTGTGGCCACATGTTGCTTCTCAGCTCACACAGAAGAGGACAGTCTTGCAGGACATGCTCCGTGTCTGTTCCGCCTGCTGACACTGGCAGAGAGCTGTTTGACTTATTCCTAGTCTGTATAAGTGTTTGTTGAGTCTGCAGTGTCCGGTGCGTAGTCGAAATATAATGACCTGGTCTGTTCTGCTTAGGTCTTTGAGGGTGTCTTTTCCATAATCATATCCAGTGTTTGTCTTCCAGTCTACTGCAGATTTTCTCTGTATGAGGGTTTTGACCTCTTGAAAAGACAAGGGTTGATAAATTTGCTCTTTGGCACTGCCCTCCTTAGCTAAGACATCAGCACTCTCATTGCCTGCAATGCCACAATGAGATGGAATCCACTGCAAGTGAATTTCTGCCTTTTCTGAAAGCTGAGCAAGTTCTCTTTGTAGTTTTTGTACTGTGCTGTCAGTGGATTTAGCCTCCAGGGCTTGTATAGCTGACAATGAGTCTGTAAGAAATACCATCTTGCTTGCAGCTGCTTGCAGCTTATTCATGTGCTGTGCTGCCATCAGAAGGGCTATGAGTTCTGCTTTGTAGTTGGAACATATTCTTCCAGTAGGAGCCGCTAGAGACACAGTGATAGCATCTGGGTACCTAATGTACACTCCTGCTCCACCATTCATGGTTGCCTCCATTGCCGATCCATCTGTGTAAATTCTTATCCAGCTGTCTTCTGAAAACATGTAATGGAGATGTTCCATTGTAATTGCTTTTTTCACTAGATTAGGCTCGGCATCTTTGCTTAATAATTTAGGGATGGAGGTTGAGAAGTTTAGTGGTACTGATTCTGGTTCCCAGTGATCAAAAAGCAATTCTTCAGGTATGGAATTATGATTTAGTAGTTCCAAGTATGACTTTCCTATTTCTTTTGCTTTGTGGTTTAGACTTGTACGCTTTAGTCTGTTCTTTGTTCTAGCCGCCATTTTTTCATGCAGTGGATGGTGAGGCATTCTTTTGATCCTTTCAGTCTGTAGAATCACTTTTCTCCTTCTTCTGTCTTCCAAGGGCTGGATGTTGGCTGCCTTTTCCATTTCTACAATTGGTGTAGATTTCATGGCTCCCAAAATAGTACGCAGACACCTGTTTTGTGTTTTTCCAGTATCGATTTGTTTGAATGGGCTGCTGATATCCATGTCGATGATGCTTTCAAATACAATATGGGGTAATTTTAATTGAAACAAAAACAACAAACATAAAGTAGTCGTTGAAAAATTAAGGGAAAAAACAAAAATATTGAAAACTACAGTAAACCCTCGTTAAACAACTCGCTTAACACAACACCCGGTTAACAAGAAAAAAAATGTGGTCCCGCTCATAAATGTCTATTCTTATCAGTAAACAACACGAATTTCTGTGTACCACGAATCACGAACTGTATTTTAGTCCCTCCGCCAATTTTATCTCATTTAACCCGAACTTCCAAAGCTTCACAATGTTTGTTGTCACCTTAAAGCCTTTCATTGTTAGTGATCGGAAAGGTAACACTAACAGTTTCATTTACCTGTGGATGTCCAGTTTGTGTAAAAGGAATACCCTTGAGTTTGAGATAGACGAAGTAGATAGGTGAAGACATTAATATGTACACAAAGCATTTTCGACAGCGGGAAAAGATTAATGCGCCCCCGGAAGGTGCGATAGCAGATCTGTCGGAAGTAAATTCGCTGTTTCCAGGATTCGGTTACATCGCAGAAGCTCTGGGTACTGTATTTTTATTACAGGTACAAGAATTTTATAGCCAGAACACCCAATTAGAAGTAAAGTATGGTTTTGGGCAGGAAGGGGGTGGAAGGAGAGAAGAGAGGAGCAGAAAGTGAAAATGAAAGTGAAATTCAGTTGATAAAAATCTGGTGAGAAAATGTCGGATAGGACAGGGAAAGTTAGATAGAGTCAGTTGAAGAGTCATGTCTAAGAGGAAGCAGACAGGTATAGATCTGGAAACAAAACTAAGAATTCTAAACGAAGAGCGTGGTGCATTGAAGAAAAGACAATTGCTGAACAGTATGGAATTGCCAAGTCTACCTTATCCACAGTACTTAAAGACCGAAAATTTTAATGCTGTTGCATTAGGTTCCGGTAACAAATCTAAGCGACTTCATAGTGCTAAGTACGAAGATATCGAAACGCTACTTCTAGAATGGTTCAACCATATGCGCACTTCCAATGTACCTTTAAGTGGACCTATAATTCAGTCAAAAGCAAATGAGATTGCCAAAATTTGGATATTCAAGATTTCAGCTGTTCCGCTGGTTGGCTGTACCGTTCCAAAAGAGACACTCAATTTTATCAGTAGTGATTTGTGGTGAAGCAAATAAAGTTGATGAAGAAGGGGCAAACAACTGGTTGCATGGATTTTACGGAGTGAGAGAAAAGTATGCCTCGTGTGACGTGGTACAATATGGACTAAACTGGGCTTTTTACAATCTTTTCCAAGTCATACCTCGGGAAAAAAGGTGACAAGTGCCATGGTAGAGGGGCAGTAAACAACGCCTAACTGTTGTCCTTGTATGTAATGCAGACGGCAGGGTGATAAACACCGCCCATGGGTGATAGGCAAGTCCAAGAAACCACGTTGTTGGAGTGTGCTCGATGCAATAAAAGCTATCGCTGTCTCCTGGGAATCTGTGCCGTCAAAACACTTGCAGAACTGCTTTAGCAGAGCCTGGAGACATAGCAACACTAATCCTATCAAAGAGTTAGATGGTGACATCGACACCACCTCTCATGACGAATGGGATATTCTTCAAGACGTTGCAAACCCTGGAGTTAGTTTTGAGGAATTCATTAGTGCAGATGACGATGTTGCCGTGTATTCTCCAGAGGAATCTGATGTATATGTACAATCAGTTGTGTGTGAGGTGCAAGAGATATAATCAGAAGAAAGTGATGAAGACAATAGTATACTGCGCACCCGCCAGGAAGTGTTAACGGCCTTGGACACTTTAGAACGGTTTGCTACAACAGCTGAAATGACCACTAGGTTTACGGAAGCTATACACACAGTTGGCCGTGAAGTTACTATGCACTTTCGCTCCTGCCTGCGATAACGCAATATACAGGAATTTTTCTGCAGAAAATGATACGTGAGTACTTCTTTAAAAGTTAATTACTGTAGTAGTGTTTCTATGATGGCATCTGTATTGTTTATGGTTAATACTGTGCTGCATTGCAATGCTAAAATTTGAGTCCCCGATTACATCGATTTTTTAACACGAACTCGTGATTTTTCGGTCCTTCGAGTTCGTGTTAACGAGGTTTACTGTATAACAATTGGATAAAACAATATAAGGCACTTAAAACCATGGAATGTTTCATCCATGTTCAGGTCAATGACAAAGCTAGATATTAACATCAAATTTGTCCCCACATTTGCAAAAATGAGCATGTGAAAGAACAGTTATTGCTGCCTAACTGCTCACCAACTTGTGTAATGACCACCGATTACTTTGTTGGTCTCTGATTATGGAAACAGAACAAAGAAAATTTAAATCCCAGAATCATCACACCCACCAAATGAGATATAAATTAATGGACATACATTCCTGTCAACCGTGTGAAAATTGCAACTGATCTGAATAGATATAGATAGGTATCCAAATTGTGTATGTCAAAACCAAAGTTAGAACACTAACCAAAATTCTCAAAAAACTTCCATTGATTCATATTGGAAACAAGAAGCTATAAATTGCAAATTGCCTGGTCAACACATAGGCAAAACTGGTTTAACCGTACCAAGAATACACCAAGAAATATTAGATTATTTTAACATGACGTAATACAAACATTTGTTTCAGAAAAGAAAGATTTCTAAAACTATAATCTCAACTTGCACAATTAGTACTCACTTCTGAATTGTTGAATACATCAGGCAATAGGAAATTGAGCAGAGCCCACAACTCATGGAGATTGTTCTGCAGCGGTGTTCCAGTCAGCAACAAGCGGTTTGTAGACTTGAACTCTCTGACAATCTCGGATAACTGTTTCATGATAAGATAATTAGATTTTAATCAAACTATACCCACTTCAATGATTTACTAATATCAGCTTACAAAGTGCCTTAAAACAAACACACACAAGATCACCACGTTAGAGTTGAGTCAGCTAGCCTCTCTTATAAGTGTTGAAAGTGAAAATTAGTAACCTGCTGATGACCTGTAGAACACAATCCAACCCTACCTTACATTGGTGTAGACCAGAAAACTTTGACCACGATGTCAAAGGTTAATGATGTTCCGGCTCGCCAAAGGAAATGCACTTTCCTACTTCAGTTTTTTTAATTGTTTAATTTTTTTTATTGCCAAATATTGAAGCCAACCCAAATAAAATGTATGCAAACAAACGGATGTGCTAATCCTGTGGTCACGTTCTAAGGCGCAAATTATATACAGACCACAAAGAGTGGTTTAACAAGTGGTTGATGTAGAGCAAATGAAGAAAGATACTTCTTCTGCATTCTCACTAGATTGGGATTTCGATTCTCTAATAAAGGCAGTCGTCTGTCTCAGAATATCAGCCACGCCAAACAGTTTGTCTTGGACACTAGTGTAAGTGGGCCACCTCTTTCTTCTCAAGTCTGCATACTGGGGGCAGTTCTATAGGATATAATTCCTATGATTTCTGCTTCCCGTTTGTGCCGACCTCTTCCTGCAGTAAGTTTTGACCACCCTCGTGATGGTGGATCTGACATTCTTACCAAGTGGCTAAATCTCAGAGGCAGATTGGCGACTGTAGAATCCGTTATCCCATTCCGCATTGTGAGGGTTCGTTGCACCATGTTATGCGCCTTACGGCCTAGTGCATCAGTTTTCAGCAAGCATTTGTTTCGGGTTAGCATTCCTAGCGGACACATGCATCCGATTTCAACCAAACCTCCTTAGTCGCCTCTTACGACATGCGTGGCAGGTAACAGTGGTTCTATTCTTTACGTCCCAAATTTGGGCCCAAGTAACCACTCGGGCGAGAAAGATACAATGTGATTGAAGTTTACAAATGACAAATTTTTAATTATTCAATAGTGGTTCTCACTTTAGATTTCTCATTCTTGATCCTGTGAGCTTCATCAATGACAATGTACCGCCAATTGAACTTCTTCATGACAGATTTCTCTCGAATACACATCTCATATGAAGTGATACATACATCCCATTCTCCAGGAACAAGTATATCTCTTATGAAGGCAGCCTGCAACATACAATAATTGGTTAATGGCTAAACGTAAAATATAAAATCGCATAGTAAGCTCTATAAAGCATACAAATGAATGTTTGTACCTCAGAGCGACGGAAGATTAATTATGAATCTCACACAAAAGCTTGTTCTAGAAATCTCTTCTTATCATGAGGCTGTGAGGCAAAACAGGATTGGAGAAAAGAAAAAGAAGAAAGAACGAATGTTTTAACCAAAAGATATTTATCAAGCACAGGATACATTAGAAGGTGAGAGGAAGACCATGAAAAAGATGGTTAGATGGCACAGCAGAATCCTGTCAAAAAAAAATAAAAATAACTATCACACAAGCCACTAGAGCAGCACATAACAAAAACAGAAAATCATGACACTGGGCAAGAACCCAGTAACTGTGTGATGACACAAGAAAAAAGAAAGAAGGATACATATGATGCACGTAGGTCCAAAAAAACAATGGTCCTAAATAAAACATAGCACATTTACCAATTATAATGAGACAAGGTCACAATGTGGAGCCTATCTAGTGAAAATATCGTTTAAAAAACCAATAAGATTACTGACAATATGCGCGATGTCGGCTGGCCTTGGCAATCATGCATGTCCACAAATGCCGGTCCGGAATACTGAATATCATTTCGGATGTTAATACTGTCCGCGCACGAAGCTAAACTGTCCTGAATTTTCTATCTGTTGTTCTGTCTCTGCCTCTCAATGATGTTGACGGTTGTCAGAATGTACTCCCTTTACTTCCTTATTACATACCCGAAAAATGATGCATCTTTCTCGTGCTGATGAGTTTCATGTGTGACGTGACCTCTTTCTTCTTCTTCTTCCTCGATCGTTCTAGGCTAGTTTTTATCATTCATTGTGATATATAAACAGCCAAACATCAGAACATAATGTACGTGCACCAACCTTCAGCACCTATTGGAGCACAGTTGCTTATCCTTGGGTAGGGTGTTCGATTTCAGCCAGCTATTGTGTGCGGTTTGCTCTCCGCTAACCTTTGACTGTCCCCAGCCGTAACCCGCAAGGCAGCGGGTTGCCATTTTCTTTTAGGGCAGCGACCTTTAGACGGCCTGCCCTCCCGGGCTTATGAACGCCATCTGCCCAGCTAACCTCTTTTAGCATGTCAACAAGTTCTTTTAGTAGTCCATGGGTATGTGGCCTCTAGAGATTTTACCTTCTGTTTAATTCTCTCTCTCTCTTGCCTTTTACTCGGGTTGGGGCATAGGCCTCAACCAACTCATGCCAAGTCTTCCTATCTCTAGCTATCTCCTGCAGCTCCCTCCAGCTCTTCTTTATATTGTTGATCTCCGCCTCCAAATCTCGCTCCATGTATTTCTCGGCCTCCTTCTTTCGCTGCCCCTGCGGTTCCAGGCAAGGACCCTTCTTGTTATATTCCCCTCCGGTTTTCGCAAAGTGTGTCCTATCCAGCGCCAGCTTTTAACCTGTTCGTTCACTGGAATCTGTCTTGTTCTCCCATAAGTTCCTCATTTGTGACCCTATCATACCATCTTATTCCTCTATTCTGCGCAGACACCAGTTGATGAATGTTTGCAATTTATGCGCTATTGTTTTAGTTGTTCTCCATGTTTCTGACCATACAGTAGAACTGCTTTAACATTAGAGTTAAATATCCGTATTTTTGTTCTAGATTTGATTTCTTTGGACTTCCAAATGTTTCGCAGTGCAATGAAAGCTCCTCTTGCCTTCTGTATTCTTATTTTAACATCTCTATCTGTTCCACCCTCTTTGTCTACGTTGCTGCCCAAATATGTGTATGATTCTACCTCTTGAAGTGGGATTTCCCACAGGGAGATCGAGTTGTCGCTTGC
Source organism: Arion vulgaris (assembly GCA_020796225.1). Classification (NCBI taxonomy): domain Eukaryota; kingdom Metazoa; phylum Mollusca; class Gastropoda; order Stylommatophora; family Arionidae; genus Arion; species Arion vulgaris. Next base: position 24,594,541 of record CM036766.1, on the reverse strand, counting down.
TTGTTAATTCTCAATATCTTTGTCTTTCCCTTATGAATGTTCAGCCCTAGTTGCTGGGACCTTTGATTCAATGTGTTTAGCTTATCCTGCATCTGATTTCGTGAATGTGACAGAAGGGCTATATCATCAGCGAAGTCCAGATCATCTAGTTGCTCTGTCAGAGTCCATTGATTCCATTTCTGGTGTTAGTTACTGTGGTCTTCATAATCCAGTCTATTGTCAGTAAGAAAACCAAAGGTGATAGAAAACATCCCTGACGCACTCCTGTTTCTATTCCAAAAGTATCTGTTAGTTTACCTTCATGAAGAACTCTACATTTCATATCTGTATATGTTGCTTTTATTAGGTTAATAATTTTCTGTGGGATTCCATGCCTCATTAATTTCCAAAGGGTTTCCCTATCAATACTGTCAAAAGCCTTCCATAATCAACAACCGATATAAAGTGGGATTTCCATTCAATACTTTGCTCATTATTATACGTAATGTGGCTATCTGGTCAGCACAGGATCTATTTGGTCGGAAGCCTGCCTGTTCATCTCTTAGCTTTATATCGATGGCCTCTCAATCTCTCCAGGATGACTCTGCTTAGTATTTTCCCAGGTACTGACAACAGCATTATTCCCCTATAGTTTCACACTTCTGAAGGTCCCCTTTCTTTGGTAGCTTCACCAGGTATCCTTCTCCAGTTTGCTGGTATTTCTTCGGTCTCCCAGATTCTGCTAAATAATTTATACAGTATTTCTGTGGATGTGTTTATGTTGGCTTTAACCGCCTCCGCTGGAATACCATCTGAACCGGCCGCTTTCCCATCTTTTAAAAGTTTAATGGCTTTACTAATCTCCTCCTTGGATGGTTTCTCACAGTTGATGTCCAAGTCAATCTCGCGTTGGATATCTGGGGGTTTGCAGGTGCTGGTCTGTTCAGGAGTTCCTTGAAGTATTCCATCCATCTTTCCATTTGGTCTCTAACATTAGTGATAGTTTCACCACTACTATTTTTGATCAACCCATTTGATGGTCTGTATTTTCCTGCTAGCTTTCTAGTGATGTTGTAAAGATCCCTAAGGTTTCCTTTTCCTGCAGCTACCTCTGCTTCTCTTGCTAGATCTTCTACGAATTGTCTTTTATCTAACTTTATTTGTTTCTTCACTTTCTTGCTAGCTTCTGTGTACTTTTCCTGGGCTATGGCTTTGGCAGTTCTAGTTTTGCTATTATTTAAATCTGCTTTCCTTTTTTTCCTTTCTTCTATTTCCTTGAGAGTTTCTGGAGTTATCCATGCCTTATGATTCCGCTCCTTCTTTCCTAATACCTCTGTGCATGTTTCATTCCAAATATTTTTGGCTTGCTGCCAGCATTCTTCCGCACTCACCTCATCTTCTAATTGCCGCAAAACCTCATACTTATTAGAGACTGTGACCGTGAACTGTTCCTTTGTTTCTTGACTCTGAGGTATCCTACATTATATTGGTGTCTATGTTCATGGGATGTTATGTATCGCTTAAGCTTCAGTTTAATTTTACTTATCAACAAATGGTGATCCGAATCTACATCTGCCTCTTAGAACCCTTTACATCTTGTAGAGATGACCTGAATTTTTGTTTATGCATATGTGGTCAATTTGATTTTCTGTTCTGTGATCTGGTGATACCCAGGTTGCTTTATGTATTCTTTTTATGGAAAGACACTTCCACCTATGACGATTGATTCGCTGCACAGAAATTAGTGAATAGTTCTCCATTTCGTTCATTATTCCTAGTCCGTGTTTCCCATGATCTCTCGTAGCCTATGTTGTCCGAACTATTTTGGCATTGAGGTCGCCATCAGAATTTTGATGTTCCCATTTCTCTGATTACCTATAGTATTTTGAAGTTTTATGTAAAATTCCTCTTTACTTTTTCCTCTTTATCATTGGTAGGTGCATAACACTGGGTCACATTCAAGAATACTTTCTTTTGGTGGTTCTGAATGTTGCTGTGATTATCCTAGGACTCACTGCTTCCCATTTTATTAGTGCCTTCTCCGCTTCTTTAGATAGCATTAAAGCCACCATTTCACTATGGGGGGCATTTTCTCCATATGGCCTGAGAACAGCATTGTTTCTCCTGTGTTTAGACGTTGTTTGCCTGCACCATTCCACCTAGTTTCACATAATCCCAAGATGCCAATCCCGGAAATTTCATCTCATTTACAACCTGTGCTGTCTTTCCCATTTCATACATACTTCTAACATTCCAGGTGCCAATTCTGAGCTTTTCCAGGTGAAAGGAAGATAATCTTGGTGTAGACTCTTGCGGCTTTTCTGCATCGCCTACCTCTTCTAGAAGAGCTTCCTTTCCTCTTGGTTGGCACAGTTTTTATTTTATTTTTATGTGACTTGTTCATGGTTGGTTGGATTTTGTGGCTAAAATTTTCTACTGATAGGTAGCCAGCCCTACGCCAAACCCCACCTTAGTCGCCTCTTACGACATGCCTTGTAGGTCGAGTGCCGCTTACTCTTTGCTCTTCATGGCCCCGCAGCACACAGGCGTCTGTTTAATTATTGCCCTGATATATATAGATATATACACAAACAAAGAAACATGGGAAAGAACACTTTTCACTGCACAAGTGTTTCTTAACTCTTAGTGACAGGCAAAACCACATTTTACAAGCCCTTTTTTATCATATATTTATAAACAGATGACGCTGTCATAAAACTATTATTTTTATATACGAACACATACTATATATATATATATATATATATATATATATATATATATATATATATATATATATATATATATATATATATATATATATATATATATAAAGTGCTTAGTATTGAATTCTGTTTACTTACATTGGTGAAATATTTCAGAATATGAAAAGCAAAATGATTTTAGTACGTAATAAAACAAATAAAAATAATAAAATGAGGGCAAAATTGTCACCACTCAATTTAAATGAATCGTAAACATCTGCAAGTCATATACATGTTTCTTTATATTGTATCCATATTTACACAATCTAGGAAATTTATCATTTTATAAATAAATAACATTTTTTATAGTTTTATATCACAAGATGATGCCCTTATTTCAAATTGAAATTGTATGTTCAAAACCAGTTATTGAATTTTTTTGCTGATTTTATCACAATGTACTACACTAAAATCGAAAACAGCAATGTCCACATATGAAGCTGAAAATGATGAATTACCTTAACCGGATCGATCCCGAAACGAAAATCTCCGGGGTTTTGTTTATATAGTAGTCCTTCCAAACACAAAATACACGATTTTTTTACTGTCAGTTTGTAACTCGCTTACGTTACAACCAATCAACCAATTTTAGAACGGACTTTCGATCCGGCATTTACTAACGGAACTACTTTCTTTAGTCTCTGGACCCGCTTACTGAAAGGTTGTGTATTTTTCTCCAATTTTGAATTGCGGTAAAAATTTCAAAAAATTTTTTGAAAATGGCTACTAATTATGACAACGATAGTGACAGCTCTGATATATCTTTTCACGGACATTTCATCGAATTAGAAAAGGATACTCGTGTTATTGATGTGGAAAGTGACATAGATGTTCCTTTCTCTGATTCAGACCACGAGGCTTCAAGTTCTGATGAGGAGACCGTTATTTTGCCGGTTTTTAACTGTGATCGTTGGTGATGCCATCCTCCCCAGTTGAAGCCGAGCCATTACGTCAAGACTGTGGGCCTATGCACGCCTTAAAGGAATGCTGATCCATTTGATTATTTTAGCCTGATAGTTAATGAGGACTTCTATCAGTTAGCTGTTGATCAGACCAACTGATGCCGTCAACGCCAGGAAACTACCGGCAATGTTGACAAGTACTGGGTACCTGTAACGCCTTCTGAGATTCGTCTGTATATGCACATCAATATCTTGATGGGCATTGTTGTTGTGCCACAGTACAAAATGTACTGGAGCACAGATGATCGATTGAATCAAGTAGGGTTTCAAATGTATGTCACAAACAGATTTGCTAAAATTTCTCAGTACTTTCACCTGAATGAATCGAGGAATCAGTTCCCCAAAGGCCATAGGAACTACTGACCACTGTACAAAAGTAAGACCTTCTCGACATGGTGAAAAGAACATAGCTTCATGTTATCGCCCTGGCAGAGATATTAGTGTTGATGAAGCTATGATTCCCACACTGGTCGCCTTAACTTCAAACAGTATATCAAGGGTAGCTCCAACCCTTGGGGGATCAAGGTCTGGTGTGCAGCGGACTCGGTTACAGGTTACCTTCTAAACTTCTACGTCTATGTTGGTGCGGTTCATGATCCAATGCCATATGGATATGGCCATTATGTTGTCATAGCAAGTAGGAGAACCTACTTCACAAATATCATCATTTTATTATGATAATTATCGCTTTCTACAGCTGGCGGTGGATCTCCTCAACAAGAAGACCTACTCGTGCTTACAATGACCAAATCGAAAGGGCTGGCCAGCTGACTGTAAAGCAACTGCTACAAAGCGAATGCAGAAAGGTTCCGTATTATACAGGCAACAGGGAATATTGTGCTACTGTCTGGAGGGACAAGAGAGATTGTCAATTTGCTGAGCACCAATACTATGCCAGGAGAGACAACAGTATCACGTCTGCTCCTGGTGGTAGCGGAGTTGCAGGTACCATCAACCGGTGATCCTATAATAAGTCTATGGTGGCGTGGATAAGTTTGACCAGCTTTGCTCATATTACACTGTGGGAAGGAAGTCTGTTAAATGGTGGAGATATCTATTTAATTTTCTCTTACAGACTTCCATCGTCAATAGCTGGATAATCTATTCCACTCCATCGCCACACCCAAAGGCTAAGGATATTGACCACATAGATTTTAGACTTGCTCTCTGTGCATCACTCGTGAAGGGCAACATTGTCACAAGGAGAGCTAACCCCCTTTTGCCTACAAATGTACCAGTCAATGGCAATCAGACGGCGCACTGCCTTATTCGCATGCCAGGTAAATGCAAATCCTGTTTCTGGTGCTGCAACAGAAAAGCACCCGATGGCAGCAAGAAACGCCAGGGAAAGCGTAGCGGTGTAATATGCCGATACATCTCTGCAAAGGCAATGTTACTCCAAGTACCATTCCAGCCTGGATATATGACATTTGGTGAGTACACTGTCTTGAACTGTGATTCAAATTTTTTTTTTTAAAATTTTTTTTTTCTTACCACTTCTACTGCATTTTTCAATCATTCTTTTTTATGTATTCATTTTAATTTAGTTTCCTTTTAAGCTATGTCCATTTTCTTGTTCACTGACACAAATTTGAGTGTCCTAGGTCAATAGTTTTTTGTTATTAATTTTAAAAAACATGCTGTGGAATGTCAGTGGGTTATTTCCCTTTGCTGGGATTTGGGAAGTGATTTGGTGTAAAATGGTGTGGGTCCAGAGGGTTAGGTTAAATTAATAAAGGTAGGCTTGAATATATATTTACAACTGTTTAACTTTAGAGTAAAAACGCTCTGTAGTGTGGCTACTGTACAACGTAAAACCAAAGTCACTTAGTATGGCATTTGTCCACTATGAGATAACTTCAGAATCTACTTACCCTTTTCTCTTGATCACCGGTAAGACAGACTGCCCTGAGGGTAGGGCACCAACGTAGACATTCAGCCTCCCAGTTAGCCAGTGTTGACTTGGGACATATAACCAGGTGAGGAGATGGAATGTTGCGATAATGTTTCATGTATCCCAGTAGAGAAATGGTTTGCAGTGTCTTTCTAAACCTAGACAAGTCAAAGAAAATTTTATCAGATAACACAAATGTCTGTTGTACAAAATATCTCAAATTTATCTCTTGTTTGACAGTTTTGTGCAAGCAAACATATGAAATTTGTTTAGTGTTGCCAAACACATCTCTCTCTAGCCTGTGATAGTGTTGGCGGTAGCAACAAATGCACATCATCCTTCTGTTTTTGGTTATCCTCTGTAATGTCTTTTGACATTAATATTGTGACTTTTAATGAATCTCAAGCTATGATTCAATTCTTTCAGTTCCTGTTCTACTGTTCTTCTCCAAGTGGTTTTGGGTCTTCCACATTTTCATTTACTCTCTAGTTTCCATCTTCGGTGGGGCATCTGGCCTAATGAATTAGAGCGCTGGCTCTTGTGCGGGAGACCCGTGTTTAATCCCCAGTAAGACCAAGGAATTTTGTTTTGCCACAACATAAAGAAAAATCTTAACCTGAACAGTTTCGTGGCAACCACACTACCAATGCAGCCATTAAATTCCACAGACATATTTCCCTACTGTCCTACAAAACTAAAAGTAGTATTATATGCAGTAACTATCGTTTTTGTCTATCTTCAGTGCAGCTTTTGTGACATAGTTACCTCCATTCACTTCGTTTTCTCTCTTGTCAAACAGACAGAAACACATTGTTTTCTCTCTGGTCAAACAGACAAAAAAGTGCTTGGTGTTTTATTTTAATACTATAGCAGAACCAACCAAGTAGAAACAAGTGTTAAGTAGAAACAACCAAGATATGCAAAGAAAAACAGACAACTTGTCATCTATAGCATCAAAAGTTGGACTGCAGATAAGCTTTGAAAAAAACAAATATAATGAAGACACCTATGGCAAGTAATGCAGATATCACACTGAATCTAAAATGATAAAAATAACAGAGCAGTTCACCTATTTAGGTAGCAATTTTGATTGCACAGAAAATGTTAAAAAAGAAATTATGATATGAATTGGCAAGGCAACATCAGCTTTTAAAAGTCTAAATAAAATATGGAACTGCAAGTTATATAGTATTAAAACTAAATTACTAATTTTCAATTCAAATGTTGTATCAATCCTAACATATGCTAGCAGAGTTGGAAAATGACTAGATATAGAAAGCAAGTTGAATGCATTTGAAAATAGATGTCTGCGAAAAATAATGAATATAAATGGAACAAATTCAGGAGAAGTGATGAAATCAGAGACATGACTGGTCAACCACTAGTGACAACTGTTATAAGAAAGAGAAGATGGAGATATGTTGGGCACACCATGAGGAGAAATGATCAACAATATCAAAGCAGGCATTGAAGTGGGATGCAAAGGGTTCAAGAAAGAGAGGTCGACCTAAGGAGACCCTGAAACGAACTTTGCTGAGAGAGGCAGGAAATATCGGTCTCAGTTCCATGGAGGAGATTGAGCGTTGCCCAGGATAGAGCGGATGGAGAATTACATGCAGGCCCTATGTAATGTATCGGACGAGAGGAATTATTATTATTATAGCAGAACACCAGATATTCTAAGAACATTTATTAGATCTGAAATGATGTAGATAACTGGAGAAATAACATTAGAAAAGGCAATTATATATCTATGACAAATAATATAGTATTGTACCATTTCATCTGCTAATATGCCATTGATGCCATTCTCATAGAGTGAGATCATCCAGTTGAGACCACGAATCTGATAGTCTCGCATGACACCAGCTTTTATATCTGTAAAGGAAATGAAATTTTATTACTGCAAATCACTTTAAAATTAAAGAAAGTGTCATCTTCTCCTTCAGCGAAAAAATTTATATATTTTAAAAATTTATTATATCATACTTTTGCACTAGTTAATATATATTATATGCATTTAAATGCATCAATAATACAAAAATACGGCTAGTTTCTGGAGTCATGTATTTATAAACGAGATGTTCTTAATACCCGAACGTTACAGGGTTACGGTATATACTTTTGGCAACCTACATCAGGACACATACTGTCTGCATCTGGTTAGTAATGATGATGATCAGATCTCATGTTATCATCATCAAGTGCCATGTCAGCAGGCATAGGTTATCATGTTCTTTCAGAATTATGTCTCTTGTCTTCTTCTTCTTCCGTCCAAGTGGTTACCGGGGCCCAAATTTGGGGTGTGGAGAATATAACCACTGTTACCTGCCACGCATGTCATAAGAGGCGACTAAGGAGATTTGGCTCAAATAGGATGCATATGTCCTAAACGTGTAGAAGTCTATGCATTTAGGGGCCTACCAAACCAATGTGCAACGTATGCATGTTCTTGGCAAAGATCAAACATATCACAAAGAGTGATTAAAATTGGTCTTTAAGAACGAACGCAAAGAAGACGAAGGAGAGTCTTCTTCTTGACGCTCATATCGACCACCTGTTAAACCACTCTTTGTGATCTCTGTATGATCTGAGCCTAAAAGTGATTGTATACTGTGCCAGTTATGCGCCTACAAGTAGGTGAGCACATCCTATTTCTGCTACACTTTTTATTTACTAGGGTATCTTCCCTAGGCCCCTACCTCAGTCGGCTCTTACGACATGCCTTGCAGGTCACTATTCCTTGCTTCCTTACGAGCCCCAACAACACTGTCTCTTGTTATATCTATGAGTTCTAATAATGTGAGTACTGACATAATTTTGGCAAAAGTTATATTTGAATTACTAGATGGCACCACAGCAATCAGGTAGTTGACAGAAGCTATGTAATCATGTTGGTATTATTATTATAGTATATTCTTTTTCCCACCATTACATGTTACACAGAGTCTGCAAGCAATGTCTCCATATTCCTCTATCCTGGGCAACTTGTTCAATTTCTTCTATGGATTTGAGTTTGATATTTCTTGCCTCTTTCAGTAAAGTTTGTTTCAGGGTTCCCATAGGGCGACATGTCTTTCTTGAACTCTATTGCCGCCCACTTCAATGTTTGCTTCGTGATTATTTGATCATTTCTTCTCAGAGAATGCACAACATATCTCCATCTATTTATATATAATATGTTAGTATTACTTTCTATTTAGTCAGATCTGTAAGGTAGAATCCTGCACATAATTGGGCAGCAATGTAGACAAAGTGGGATGAACAGAAAGAGATGTCAGAATAATAAAACAGATGGCAAGGGGAGTTTTCCTTGCACTAGAAAATGTGTGGAAGCGTAAAGAAATCAAAACTAGAAACAAAATTAAGATATTTAACTGCAATGTTAAAGCAGTTCTGCTGTATGGGTCAGAAACATGAGAACCACTAAAACAATAACTAATAAACAGCAAATATTCATCAACTGGCATCTGCAGAGAATGGAGAGACTGAGATAGTATGACATGGTCACTAATGAGGAGCTTATGGAAGACGAGACAGATACCAGTGAACCAAGAAAAAGATGCTGGTACGGGATAGACACACTTTGAGAAAACCAATAGCAATATATCAAGGACTCTTTCCTGGAACCCACATAGAAAGTAAAAGATAGGAAAGCCTATAAATACATGGAGTAGAGATTAACGATATACAAGGAGCCGGAAGAGGTGCAAGAGATAGCTAAAGATAGGAAGACTTAGCATGAATTGGTTGAGGGCATCAGGGTTAAAAAGGCACGAGGGAGTCACGCTGCATCCTATCAACTCTCCCCTCCCATATGTATTCACATAAAAACTGTCCATGACATATACCAACATGAAAAACAGCTGAATCTGAATGATGTGTTAACAAAATATGATTAAGTGTCAGACTTACATGATGGGTTTGCTTCAAATCTCACAAGAACATTTACATTCTTCTTGGCATCAGATAGAAGTTCTTCATCTTCCTCTTCTTCCGTCCTACGATGGCGATGGCTGAGAAAGTTCAAGATGACATTTCTGATAAATAACAGCAACAATTAACTCAAATCCCAGTACCATAGTCAACAAACATAGAACCAAATCAAGCAAGAAACTTAGCATTTAGTGTAGAATCAATAATAGCTTGGTTTATTTAACAAAATTATCTATATAATTTTTATATTATTAAAAAAAGAAAGTTCAACTTTGAAGTATAAGCAAAGCACTATGAGTAAAGTTAAACTTCCCAATTCTGTATTTATCCCATTTTATTTGTGTGAAATTTTTTCTTGATTATATTTTATTGACATTACAAAATAAAGAACACTGTTACAGGATGATCATAGTTTGAATGAGAGTCCTGTCTTACAAGGTGTGTTCTGCGCCTGACTTTGTGTCCACCAGAGTTGGGGTCAATTAGTCTCTCTTATGACGGCAACAATTAGAAATTAGTAGCCTGTTGACTTATGACCCATAGAAAACACAAGCCAACCTCACCTCCCCGCTGGTGTTGACTGGAAAACTTTGACCGCAAAGTCCAAGCCTCACCTAGACCTAGGAAAAATGGACACACAAGGTCAGGTGGTTTTTTTTCGATCCAAGGATGCAAAAACCCGAATAAAAATCATACAGAAATCGGATGTACTGGTCTACTGGAATGCAGGTGCCTAACTGGCACAATAAACTGAACAACAACAAAAAGTGGGGTTTAACAAGTGGTTGATGTAGAGTGAACAAAGAAGAATGAGAGCCATATATTTTCAAAATGAGTAAAGTATACTCACTCTCCTGCAGCAACAAGCTTTGATTTCTCATCATTTTTTATCAGTCTTGGTCGACCTTTCATCTTAAGAGGGCTTGTTGGGCCCCCTCCTCCCGCTTGAGCTCCTGTTTGCATAAAATGAGCAAATAACTCTGTCTGTTTGAGCAAAAAATTGAATCTGTTGCTTCTATCCTTTTCCTGTGGATGGATTTATTAACAAGTATTAATCAAGTTTCAATCAATTAAACAAATAAGTTTCAAGTCATTCATTAAACAAGTTTTACGTTTTATACAATCAATTAATCTAAACAAGATTCAGGTTTTAACTCAATCAATCAAACAAACAAAACAAACGGATTTCAATCAATTCATTAGATAAGTTTTAAGCAATCAGACAAGGTTTAATCAGACAAATTTCAAATGACTATTAGATAAGTTTCTTCTTCAACTTCATTGCATTTGTTCTTATCAAGCAAGTTAATCACTAGTTGTGACTTATGTGGTTCAAAAACTAATATGTTGCACCCCGGTTCATAGGCCCCTACGTATATGAATTCAGATGTAGTCATGGCGTCTTCTTCTTTGCATGCTCCATATTGACCACTTGTTAACCACTCTGTGTGATTTGTATGTGATCTGAGCCTAAGAGAGATTGTATGTAGTGCCAGTTATGCTGCTACAAGTAGGCCAGCACATTCAATTTCTGCAATGGCTTTTATATACTATGGTAGCTTCCCTAGGTCCTACATCAGTCACCTCTTACGACATGCCTTGTTGGTCGCAGTGGCACTGTTCTTTGCTTTCCTTGTGGGCCCCAGCACCACATGGGTGGACACCTCTGACTAATTTTGCTTTCCTTATCCTTAGTATTCCTTGTCACTTAGACCTTACTCCATCATCAAGAGGTATTGTAACTTAGATCCCTAAGTTAAGGATCATGGTCTCCTGTAGTCCAGCCACTTACCATGTGCACATCCAGGCCTCAAACCTCAGAACTTCCCCAGCATGTGATCACTAGCACAGCGTGTTATCAGCTTCGCTATCAGCGACCTCCAGCAAGTTTAAACTAAACAGTCGTGTTAGGTAAACCAATGATAATATTATAAAGAAGTATCTAAATTTGCAAGCTACAGATAAGCATGACATGTTCCAAATCTTAATGGAACAACCTACATAAGAATAAAATCATCTGAAGTTGGACACTGATATAAAAGAAAGCCTTCCTGCAAAAATTTGTCAGAAATGTCATGTCATGCCAGTGCCCGACTATGCCTGATTCATAGCGGATGACGTAAAGAATGAGAAGCAACATTACTAGTGATGCATGTAACACATTTTTTAAGCCTAGTGACAATTAATGCCCATGAGTTAAACAACTATTTATTTTTGTTTATGATACGCTGATGGTTGATGTAGGTAAGTGCTTTGAGCAATGAGTTATCTGAAAGATACATGAGTCAACTTTAGGCTTAGATATACTGACATTGGATATCTTGACTCCCTTAGTTAGAGATTTTAGCAAGGAAGAAACTAACTGCCTACAATCTAATCCTTAGAAATAGTCCTGTGAGATAAGTGTTCACAATTCACATCCCTACAAAGTTGTATCTTATGAAATTAAATGTAATTTTCTAATGCAAAGTCAAGAGGAAGGGGCAGACCAAGAAAAGATGGATTGATAGAGTTACAGACATCTTAAAACTCCACAATACAACAGCATATCAAGTTACAGAGTGTGCATTATTTTGGAAACCGATCATCAGTTAAACCTGCTACACCTAACTGCAAAAAAGCAGACAAGGACAAAAGACAGTTTCACGCAAACATCACACAATTATTACCAATTTCTCTTCATAAGCTTCATCTTTGCCTCCTTTTGGTGGAGTCTTCAGCAAGATGGATGGTCCACTTACAGGCTCAGGCTGAAATAGTAAAAGATTACATATATTTCATATTAGCGAGTTTATATTGCTGGGATGGATCCATCTCTCCCTCTGAAAAGGTACTGAAGTCTGCAATACTAAGCTAGAAATCACTTAAAACCATAGTATCATGCCCATTTATGATGATTGTACCATCCGATAAAACTTATACTGTTGATTGACGTACCGAGACTCGTGTAGTTAAGTCACTACATTCAAAACTATACGGCATCAGAAATGAGCTACTAAACAGTTAACTTCATCATAAGAACCCATCTGACTGTATAATCATCCAAATAGTGATCACAAGAAGACGTTAAACAGAGAGCATTACCCTTGCCGGTGCCAACGTTTGTGCACTGCAACTGAGAACTTCCTGTGTAAGAAATAGATTGGAGCACACATGGTTACTCACCAATTGCAATGATAAGGTCCTATCATCAATCAAGAGAGCATTTATAATATCTGTCTTGTTCATACTTTTGCCACTACATTTGTTCCAAATATATGTTTTTGGTTGCACTTAAATTTTTCTGTCTACATTTAAACTTTCTAGCAGGTTGATAACTTTCTTGTAGTTTACCTTGTTTTAGTATAATCTATAAAGAAACGGTGTAGATATGTTTCTGCTTCAATGGTTCCCTGAATCCCCAACTTTTGCTTTGTATGAGGAGTCAGGGAACACATTAGTCAGGACCTTGCTCACATCCCTGTGGTCTGCTATAGAAACATATGCCCGTCTCATGAAAAATAAATTGAGATTATCTCTGTTGTGAAGATGACAAATGGACACCCATGCCTATTTTATTTTTCACTGCTCCATGTGGAGATAGCATCTAAACAGTTGTCCTTCATTTCCACCCCCATCTCTGGCCATATTCTTTATGGCTTCACCATATAATCCGGCATCCTTGAGTTCCTCAAGAAGATTCCGTTTCCAGGTCTGTCTAGCACATTCTCTTTTATGTTTCTCTTGTGGGTTCCACTCAAGTGCTTGCCTAGTAATACTTCACTGTGTCTTCTACACTGTATGCCCGACCCACCATCATTTTTCTCCTCCTGACCTGGATCATCCCAAGTTCCTGCCCTGTCTTGATCAATAGATTGGTGTTTGTTACACCAGCTCAGTCTGAGAATCCATCAAAGACATTTGTTGATACGTGTTTGAATCACAGTTGACTCAAATACTTCATGCAGGTCTGCGATCATCAAAGACTACTATATATAGCAGTGGTGGGAACCTATGGCGACAAAACAATTCTGATCAGCTCCGATGTGTACAGGACATTACTATACACTTCAACTTCTGCTCAGAACAAAAATAATTTAGGAAAGCATATAGACACACCAATTCCCCTGTTTTAAATTATCATTAAAAAATTAATATATGAATCTGCTATTATATCCTTACTAATCATTATGCTAAAGTCCAAGTCGGTAGATGTGAAACTATAAAGTTGGGTTTTGTTTATAAGTCTTAGCAGTGGTTTATCCATTCAAATTTGTGTTCTGTTGGACAATACACATGCACCCTCTTATTTATAAAAAAAAGACAGACTGATACTGGCCAGACCTAAGTATAGAAAACCAATATGTAAAGCAAGATTCTTTATAACAAATTGAGGAAATTTTTGCAGTAGTTAACCAAAACACCATCAGAATCAGACAGACTGGCTTGTGCGTGGAGTTTTAACTCTTTCTGTACACAGTTATTTCCTCAGTTGTATATAGTTAATTCAAGGGAGGTTTAAAAACAGCAATTTTTTAAATTTCTAAATCATAACTACTACGTAAAAAATAAGCATATATATATATATATATCTTATTATATAATAATTTGAAGAAAACTGGACAACCTGTTAGAATAACAAGGTTAAAAAGCAGTACAAGTAAAATAGTAGAAGTAAAACTAGAAAGACTTTTATAAGCAAAACAACTCGAATGTCGCAGTTGAGTGTAGTACTGCAAATGGATTTCAGCGGAATACGCTGTGGCGCAGTGATTGTCGTGGAAAGAGTTACGGCACAATCTTCATATAAAATATGTAGGCTACTCATTTATAATTTGCCCATTCATGTACTCTTCTTTACCTGTAATATGATTTCTGTATTATTATTATATTAGCTTGTGCATGTAAATTATGTCATTTGTAGGTTTTCAAAATGTGAGAGTAACTTGAAGTTGTACTTGTACAGTAAGCTGAGCATCTGGCCCTCTGCATCCTCACATTTTTTAGTCTGGCCCTTGTATATAAAAGGCTGCCCACCTCAGATGTATGCAGTATGGACTGAATTAAGAGTATAACAATATTAACTACATAACAATTATTAGAATAACTAGACTAACACACTCAAAACTGCCAGTGAGTCAAGTGATTGTGATTGACATCATTTACTGAGTACTCAACAGCAACAAACAACACACTGACACTCATTTCACTCAACTGACTGAGTGTAATTTTCAATTCAGTAAATCAGTTTGAGTTTTAAATTATTTTTAATGTGAAGCAACCATCAGAACATCCTAATTATCTCATTTGTCTTTTCTAAAAAGAACTATATAATGCTCTCATCGGTGCAGATTTTTATTTAAATGTCACACCTGAATGTGATATGCCTGACTCAGGTTCTATTGAGAGACCCAACAAAGGCACCCACACTTCTGACTGGATAATCATCGATATGTATTCATTTCACACATACAAGATACATATAGTAGAGATTAATAACCTTACCGAGTCTTCTGGCTCCAGCATGTCATCCATCATGTCCTGCTCTGAATCCGACATTTCTGAATTGCTTTAATAGTCAAATAATGAATAATAAATGCCAAACTCCTATAAAAATGTTTGGCGGGTTGTATATTTAGGCCGCAATGAACGGAAATCGACCAAATTTACCCGGTTCCGGTCGGTAATTTCCGTACACCTACGAATGGTTCGGAGTCCCATATCCTCTCAACAGAGAAATTAGATATTCAATTTTTTAATGTCTAGCAAAAGTACGGATTAGAAACTTGCTAGCTAAAGCCATGTACGTACACATTTGCTGAGAAATATAGGTTTTCCAGAATAGCTATACTGAACGTATTTCTGTCTGGTTCGTTAGCTTTTGCGATCTCAATCTTTGGCTCTTCTTCTTCTTCAAACGCTCCATATCGACCACTTGTTAACCACTCTTTGTGATTTGTCTGTGATTCGAGCCTAAAAGCAATTGTACTTTACGCCAGTTATGCATCTGCAAATAGACAAGCACATCCGATTTCTGCGACGCTTTTTATTTACTATTTGCCTGTGCGGTGACGCGGCCCGCAAGGGAAGCAAAGAATAGTACCACTACGACCTACAATGTATGTCGTAAGAGGCAAATTATGTAGGCTCTATGGATTCTACCCTAGTAAATAAAAAGCAGCGCAGAAATCGGATGTGCTGGCCTACTTGTAGGCGCATAACTGGCACAGCGTACAATCGCTCTTGGGCTCAGATCACATACAGATCACACAGAGTAATTAACAAGAGGTCGATATGGAGCGTTCGAAGAAGAAGAAGATTTACTATTGTAGCTTCCTAGTCCCTACCTCAGTCGCCTTGTAGGTCGCAGTGCTACTATTCTGTGCATTCCCTTGAGAACCCCGGCAACATACAGTCAAGTCTTTGGCTCCAACTGTGATATTAGAGTCGGACACAATCAATAGGTACTTTAGTTTGACTATCAATTCAGCTTTGAGCTATTGTAGCAGCATCGATTATTCATTCTAATACTTAATGTCGTTCTTCATATAGGTTCATTGTTGTACTACTTTGCAGATGCTCTAATAAACACTCGGTATAATGAGAATCTCTTCTTTCTGGGCGTTATTTTGGACACGGTCCAGTTCGATTCTGTTTTTTTTTTTGTTTAGTCCATAGATTCCCAAACTTTTTCGACCCACCGCCCCCTTTGCACGACAAAAACTTTGTAACGTCCCCCTCCCCATTAAAACAGTTTGCCAACGCCCCCCACATATATATATATATATATATATATATATATATATATAAGTTCTTTTTCACTTTGACATAGAAAATTGATATATATTTCTGCCATACATGGTCAATTTTCAAATGATTATATACATAAAATAGAACGTTGATGAATAAATGGATCGTGTAAGATGGGCATAAGATGAATTAAAATACAGAATTCACATTTTTAATGATTATTCAATCACAAAATCACGAAAAAAACTCCCCCAAATGCGTCTGAACCACTATCGTCCCCTGGAAGCTTCAGCGCCCACGGGGGGACAGTACCGCCCACTTTGGGAAACGCTGGTTTAGTCGAACGATCATCATCACGTCACATCGAACTAATTAGTCCATACGTGCTCCGATCTCGCGGTATGTCCTTCATCGTGTAGCCACTAACGATACAAGCTATATTTTGGTTTACTTTATTCTTTTTACTTCCCTAACAACGCTCTTAAGCAATCTGGTTATGGTTGCAGATTACCCCCTCCCATTTCTGTAATCGTTTAGACACCCTTTATTCCTTAAGGCTTGAAAACATTAGCCTGATCCATTGTCCATCCGATTTCTACAGTAGCCATAACCACAGTGCTATCGGTGCGTTTATTCCTATTTACGCCTAGCGTCCGCATGCTCTAGTACTAAAGTAAAACTGATTGTTGTCCTCCTATATCTCTTCAGAGACTACAACCATTGTCTTCGAGCTACATCCTTCTCAATATTCCTGAGCATATTCACCAAGTCACTGAGAAGACATGTATAAGTATAAATCTGTGACTTTAACTAGACCATTGTTTTAGTTACTGCCATGCTCTCCATGGTCAGACTATATTTACTCATGACAAAACCACCAGTATTTCCATCACAACATCCCCTTCGACTTGAACATTGAAAACCTATGATCTCCACATGTGCCGACCCATCTGTATAAATTATAACATTGCCTTCAGATGAGTTCTCGGAAACCAAGACAAAAGCGCTGTACTGGAAGCCAAAGAAAAATAGTAAATCAATATAGAACTGGTGTCGTTAGTTGTCACACGTCGAGAAACATACTGAGGAAGAGATCGGAGCACTTATAAACAATTGCTATTAATTAAACTAAATTGAACTCGATGTCGGTAAAATCGAGTTCCTAGTCGTATCCGAAACAGACTATAAAAAGAAGTGCTGTATTCAAGATGAGCACTGTAAAGAGAAATTTGTAGATGAAAAATCGATACAAGTAGGCTGGAAATCCGCTGTCCCGTCCAAATGCATTAATACAAATTATAATTTCTAAACATTTTCCCAATTTTCAAAATGACATCGCATGCTCTAATTAGTAACAACGGAGCTTGTGCTCTGTGACTAAGATCATCCTGTGTGCGAAGAGATAGTAGCAAACATGGTTATTCATTGAAGTTCATAGTTCATATGTAGGGCCTACGGTTCCAACTTCACTGCAACTAGTCACCCCATAATTGCTCCGTTTCTGTGCCAACGAAAATCACACGAAATGCTAACAACTGTCTCCTGTGTGAACTAATTCCAGAATGAAGCCGTCAATTGAGGTTAAATGAGGATAGCATCAAATAACCAATTAATCAATCTCCAGTGATTCATCAAATCACAGCCACAGCACAATGAACTTTGAAATATTGTCTATATACTCAATGTTGTCTCTTCTAAGAACTTCCACTGTCTTTTGTAGCTCACACAGAGGTCCGTGTAGTTTTCTGTCGAGCGTTGTTTCGTTAGACCAGTGAGTTTGCCTCAGTGTGTCATATTCAGGGCAGTCTTGAAGTATGTGCTATGCAGTCTGGTGTGCCTGTCCACGTGTACACATGGCTGAATTGCCAATCTTGAATTTTGTTTACATGTGACTGAGGAGTCGACTGTGTCCTGTTTTAAGGCGCAGAATGACAACTTGTTCCAATCTGCTCATATTATAGTAATCGTCTTGTGTTGGTATTTGTGGCTTTCTCATTGACTTAAACATCCCTTTCTTTTGGTGGTAGGTAACTGGCACATCCGGTTGTTCTCCTGCAGCACCTTTCTTGGTCAGTAGGTCAGTGTTTCTTCTTCTTCTTCTTTGCGTTCGTTCTTTACGACCAATTTTAATCACTCTTTGTGATATGATTTGATCTTTGCCAAGAACGTGTATACATTGCACATTGGTTTGGTAGGCCCCTAAACGCATAGACTTCTACACGTTTAGGACACGTGCATCCGATTTCAGCCAAACCTCCTTAGTCGCCTCTTACGACATGCGTCGCAGGTAACAGTGGTTCTATTTTTTACACCCCAAATGTGAGCCCCGGTAACCACTCGGGTGGGTCAGTGTTTCATTTCCTGGTATTCCACAGTGAGAGGGTATCCACTGCAAGACGACCATGCGCTGCTTGCACAATGAATTCCATGCTACGCCTCTTCTTCGTCGTTCCTCTATCAGACCACAGAACCAGTAGCTTCATTTACTTTAAGGATACATTCTTCTTCAAACGCTCCATATTGATCACTTGTTAGCCACTCTTTGTGATTTGTATGTGATCTGAGCCTAAGAGCGATTGTACGCTGTGCTAGTTGTGCGCCTACAAGTAGGCCAGCACACTCGATTTTTGCAACGATTTTTATTTACTAGGGTAGCTTTCCTAGGTCCATAAATTAGTCACCTCTTATATATGCTTTATAGGTCGCAGTGTTACTATCCTTTGCTCCAATTGTGAGCCCCAACAACACACGGGTGAAACCGCTGGATGTTAGTGTTTTCATCCAACAGGTAGCCGTGAAGAGACCGATTCTTTTAATCTGTTTCTCTTTTTCATGTTAGTCATCAGTTCACAACTTCGGTAGCTTAAATGAACTGTGTTCGTTTCGGAAGACAAACACTGGATATGAATATGAAAAAGAGTTACTCAAATAACTAAGCACAACAGACCAGATCATTATATTTCGACTATGTACCGGACGTTGCAGACTCAACAAGCACTTATATCTTCTTTCTTCTTTGCATTCGTTCTTTACGACCAATTTTAATCACTCTTTGTGATATGATTTGATCTTTGCCAAGAACGTGTATACGTTGCACATTGGTTTGGTAGGCCCCTAAACACATAGACTTCTACACGTTAAGGACATGTGCATCCGATTTCAGCCAAACCTCCTAGTCGCCTCTTACGACATGCGTGGCAGATAACATTGGTTCTA
Organism: Arion vulgaris; assembly: GCA_020796225.1. Lineage (NCBI taxonomy): Eukaryota > Metazoa > Mollusca > Gastropoda > Stylommatophora > Arionidae > Arion > Arion vulgaris. The sequence goes on along the minus strand of CM036766.1, from coordinate 24,575,060 downwards.
TTCTTTACACCCCAAATTTGGGCCCGGTAACCACTCGGACGAAGCACTTATATAATAATAATAATAATAATAATAATTCCTCTCGAACCTTTATATGTTACATAGGGCATGCAAGTAATTTCTCCATACCGCTCTATCCTGGGCAACTCGCTCAATCTCCTCCATGGAACTGAGACCGATATTTCCTGCCTCTCTCAGCAAAGTTCGTTTCAGGGTCTCCTTAGGTCGACCTCTCTTTCTTGAACCCTTTGCATCCCACTTCAATGCTTGCTTTGATATTCGTTGATCATTTCTCCTCAAGGTGTGCCCAACATATCTCCATCTTCTCTTTCTTATAACAGTTGTCACTAGTGGTTGACCAGACATGTTTCTGATGTCATCACTTCTCATGAATTCGTTCCATTTTATATTCATTATTTTTCGTAGACATCTATTTTCAAATGCATTCAACTTGCTTTCTATACCTTTAATCATGTTCCAACTCTCGCTAGCATATGTTAGGATTGATACAACATTTGAATTGAAAATTCGTAATTTAGTTTTAATACTATATAACTTGCAGTTCCATATTTTATTTATACTTTTAAAAGCTGATGTTGCCTTGCCAATTAGTATCATAATTTCTTTTATAACATTTCCTGTGCAATCAAAATTGCTACCTAAATAGGTGAACTGCTCTGTTATTTTTATCATTTTAGACTCCAGTGTGATATCTGCATTACTTGCCATAGGTGTCTTCATTATATTTGTTTTATCATAGCTTATCTGCAGTCCAACTTTTGATGCTATAGATGACAAGTTGTCTGTTTTTCTTTGCATATCTTGGTTGTTTCTACTTAACAAGGCAATATCATTTGCAAAATCCATATCTTCTAGTTGACTATTTTCTACCCAATCGATGCCAGTTTCGCCCCTGCAATATTTTCGCATCACCCAGTCAATGGCCACTCCAAACAATAGCGGAAATAGAATACAGCCTTGGTTTACTCCGGTTTCAACCATAAACCAGTCGCTGTGTCCACCATCAGTGCGAACTGCACACTGTGAACCATCATAGAGGCTCTTAATAATGTTTATTATTTTGTCTGGTATTCCATAACATCTCAGAATATTCCACAGATAGATTCTGTGTAGACTATCAAAGGCTTTTTTTAAATCGATGAAATTTAGTATGAGTGCACTTATGTAAACTAGGAATAAGTCAAACAGCTCTCTGCCAGTGTCAGCATGTGGATCAGACACCGGATCATGTTCTGCAAGACTGTCCTCTCCTGTGTGAGCTGAGAAGCAACATGTGGTCCCACTCAATAGATCTAAAAACTAAGCTTTGAGGAAACTTGACAGAGCTGAAGTTGACTGCCCAGTTTGTGGACACAGTATATAAATTACGCGCATTACCAGAGATCGCTGAAGAAGAAGAACAAGAAATTTCGCTTAATTTATTCAGTTTAAACCGTACAAATCGTGGATTGGCCGTCCTGCATACTGTTCAGCTGGTATGCGGGATCGCAAATATCGATCATGGGGAAGAATGGATACCGGTGCCTTAAATACACCGGAAAACCTTTTCGACCATCATAATATACGACACAGTTTGCAGAGAGAGAGAGAGAGAGAGAGAGAGAGAGAGAGGAATCCCGTGGCGTTGGATGCGGAGGTTAAGGCCATCATTAATGAAAACGGCAATGAAGGTGACATTGTGATTTACAGTGATGGATCGGTAGTTCGTCACGAAAAGTCTGCATGGATCTTCTCTGCAAGCTACAACGGCAGAATGGGCAAGTTTCAGTTTCATTTTGGAATATCTTCATTGCACTCCGGTAATGTCCATAGGTGCTCCGATCTCCTTCGCAAAATCTCCAACAGCGTCCAGCAACTGACCGTATCAGTTCGATTTTGATTGATGAGCCTACTCGTATATCTGTCGTACTGTTCTTTTCTTGCCCCACCAATCTTCAAACCCAGCTCCTGCAATCTAGAAGTTGACGTGGAATGGTTTAGATTAAAATCTTCTCTGCGGCCACACTCTATGATGGCGTTCAAGATGTCAGCTCTGTCCATTGGCTGGCCCTATGATACAGCGGCAGAGCCAGCTAGTCTGTCTGCTTTCTCATTGCCAACAACACCCATGTGCCCGGAACGAACACAAGTGTAATTCAGCAAATTGTTTACGTCTGCAGTGATTCATGGAAGTACTGGAGATGACTAAGGCACTACGCTGGCTAGGGTTTAAAAACTACACAGATGCGTACATTCTAGTGATTCATTGAGTATGATCCGAAAGGTGGAGGCTGGTTCGGTGCGCAGGCAATGGACCGAATCACTATACGCGTCAACAATTTGCAAAATTACACTTGTCTTCGTTCCGGAGCACATGGGTATCGTTGGCAATGAGAGAGCAATCAGGCGGGCTGGCTCTGTCACCATATCGTGAACAACCAATGGATAGAGCTGACATTCTGAACATAGAGTGTAGCAGCAACACGAGGTTTCATTTAAACCAATCATCGTCAACTGCTAAATTGCAAGAACTGGGATTGAAGATTGGAGTGACCAGAAAATAACAGCACGAAAGGTATATGAGTTGGCTCATCGATCAAAATCGAACTGGAATGGCCAGTCGCTGGACGCTTTGGAGATATTTCAAAAGAGATCGTAGCACCCATGGACACATCCGGAGTGTAATGAAGATATTCCAAACTGAAACATCATATTGAGTTGGAGTGGATCTTGATCAGATCCAGACCGCTGGCACTCAAGTTCAATTTGTGTCCATGATTCACTGCGCCTTCACTTTAGAGACGTCACTCGGAATTAATTATTTATATCTTCTCCGAACGCTCCATATCGATCACTTGTTAAGCACTCTTTATGATTTGTATGTGGTATGAGCCTAAGAGCGATTGCACGTTGTGCCAGTTATGCTGGCCTACGCAAGCACATTCGATTTCAGCTACGCTTTTTATTTACTAGGGTAGCTTCCTTGACCCCTGCATCAGTCTCCTCTTACAACAGACCTCTTAGGTCGCAGTGGTATTATTCTTTGGTTCCCTTGCGAGCCCCGGCACCACATGGTCGAATTATTTATATATATTAAAGGGAGTTTCCAAAATGGTTTGTTTTCCATTTTGGATTCTTCTGTATCTATTTTTAGACCAAGTGATGAAATATGACAAATATCACCCCATGCGAGGCTAACGTTTGATTGGACGAAGTCAGTGGTGTTACCTGACTAATAAACATGGCGGATCAACAGAACTGGTCGGTTGGTTCCGAAGGTCTTACAGGCAATGGAGATTTTCTCGGTAATGATCAGTTCAATTTGATTGAAGGTAATTTAGTTAAAGATAAAGTATATGCCCAACATCTTTGCATAAGGCAGAGTGGTATATATAATATGAATTTGTAACAATAACATCGTGAAAGTACATACTCCGAATACTCGCTCATCTGTTGGTTGTTGTTATTAGCAGAAAATGAAAATAATGAATTTTGAATAATTGAATACATGCAACTCTAACTCAGAATTCAACTCTGTGTATCCTCAAGTAGTGACAAGCACTGAGCAGTAACAAGTAAATAAAAATATTTTAGAATAACCTATTTCACTAAAAACAATTGTTTCCATCAAATAAAATGATAAGTTCTGCTGTTGTTGTTGGGTAAGCAAAATTCATTTTGATAAAAATATTCCCTCAGATTCAAGTTGAGTGTGAGAAGCGTCACTCGGTTCGCTTGCTAACATGCATGCACAATAATAACAAGAGTTTTGTTTAGTTTCACCTTTCTTATTGATTATTATTTACTACGTAGTGTTGCTTAATTTAATTATCTTTGAGCATTGAGTTAATAAATCTATCTTTCCCAACTTATATACATAATACTCATACTGACTGCTTGCATTCGCCATTGAGTCAATGATTGACAGTTATGTTATACTGTAATTCAATTGTTTGATTTTTGAACACCTATTAACTATTATAATTATAGGAGATCTGTTCAAAGAGTATCCAACCTTAATTTTTCACATCCTAACAAATGAAGTCCTCTGCCGCAGAAATGTAGGGGGACCTACATGCGCTGGCATGAATCTTGTTTTCGCCGGCAGAGAGTGTCGGTCACAGACAGCCAGGGAGTGGAGTCAATGGCTTACTTTTGCTATAAAATGAAACATAAAAATGTATTTAAACTAAATTTTATCAGAACAGCATCAATTTTAATGTTTATATTCTGTCTAAAGATGGATTGACCTCATTGCACTGGGTTTCCGTTCCTGTCGTAAAAAATAGCTTGCCAACTACCAATAATGTTGCACAGGTCAGGAACTCCATAGCATTAGCAACAATTCTCACAATCTCTTGAAAAATTGCACACATGACCGTGACTCCATCAGGATTTGAACCCGCAACCTCCAGAATGACAGGTCTTAACCACTTTGTCATAGAGACCCAAGATATATTATGTTCTGTATTATGTTAATTACACCAAAAAAAGCCAACTTGTTATACAAAAATTATAATATATTTGCCATATTCTCCAAACACTTCACTTCTACCACCACCACAACATTTGAAGCAATAATACTTTATTAAATACTAGATCTTATATAATATGTTTAGACTGTAGGGACACACACACAAGTAAGGCAAGAGATAAACATTTTCCAGGGCCAGCCTTTCATCATTATTTTTTATTCGTTGTTTCAAAATATGTAAGATAAGTGCACCTGGGTACACCCTTGGGAAGTCTAGTACATAGTCAATGTGATATAAAAGTATATCTCCATTTCCTCATTTTCAATAGAACACTACTTACCATTATAGTATCATATTCTCTCAGTGATAACTTTTCATCTGTTAGCCATATCAGAATTGAGTTGCATATACAAGATTTAATAGAAGTATTTCAGCATCTTAATACAAAATTCTCTCTCTTTAATATACAGATTTGGATATAATAGATTTCATAAATGGAGATCATCCAAATGATCCCTTCAGTAGCACAAGCTATGACCTTGGTCTGGAGCCACCACTTGGTCTGGAGTCATATCTTGGGTTGGGTCAGACATTGCAGCTTGATCCTATTTTTGATAGCGATGTGACAAACCAAAGCATCAGTGACCAACCAAATCAGACAGATCTAAAAGTAGAAGTAAAACAAGAGGCTGACCAGATTAGCAATTGTCAGTTTGAACTACCTGTAATCACCAGTGAGCTCACAACTATACTGCAGCAAGATGTTAAGCCACTGGTCACTCAAGCACCAAGCATTGCAACACTGCAGCCTCATCACTTAAATGAGCAGACTGCAGCCCTTAAAACATTGCTTCACTTAAATCGAGAAGCTCAGGCAAAGAAGCAACAGGAGGTATGTATATCTTCTATATGTTTGCTCATTTTGTCCTAAATTGTATTTTTATTTGCACATAATCTGATTGTATCTGCATGTTAACTCCAAGATGTCTAGAAATTAAAACATATTTTTGATTCTTTATGATGGCCTGTTCCAGTACTAGCAACCATATAAGTTCCTTGCATTGAAAAAAAGGCATGTTCTATATGGTTGGATAGAAAATTGAATTGGTTATCAAGGTACAAGGTTTTAATATTAGTGTGTATATATAGGATGGTGGCGTCTGTGGCCTAGGGGATAATGACTTGGCCTATTAACCCTAACATTCTGAGTTCAAATCACACTGCAGACAGTTTGGTTGCAAATTGTTTCACATGGATTTTTACAACAAAAAAAAAAAGGACGATGGCACCACCTGTTCAGATAGCAATGGCAAACTATTAAACGTAATAATGCCTAGAAAAATCACAAACAGCGTTAAAAGCTGGGGTTGATTCGCAAAGTCCTGTAAAGGATATGCAATTAATTTTTTTTAATATAGGATACATATGACCTACTTTCCCTGTTACTACAAAATAGAATGTTCAATGACAAAAAATGTATAAAGCTTTTAAAGGCTTTTAGTATCTTCATTTTTACACAACATATAAAAAAAATGGAGTCGTTCACCAATATATAATTAGTTTGCAATATATAATACAGCAAGAAAGTATTTAGGAGGTAAAAATAATTATATTTCAGTAGCCGGATGTTAGCCAGTTAAATTAATTTTTAATTGCTTGTCTAAACTAGCAGGCATCACAACTATTGGCAGTACAGCAGAAACAACAGTTACGACAGTTGGTAGCTTCTCAGCAGCCTTCACCTCAGGTATGTATGGCACCTCCAGTATATAAATAGTTGCAAGCGAAGTCACCCGTGTGTTATAGGGGCTCTCAAGGGGAGCAAAGAATAGTAACATTGCAACCTACAAGGCATTCCGTAAGAGGCGACTGAGGTAGGGGCCTAGGGAAGTTACCCTAGTTAAGTAAAAAGTGTAGCAGAAATCGGATGGGCTTGCCTACCTGTAGGTGCATAACTGACACAACGATCGCTTTTAGGCTGGGATCACATACAAATCACAAAGAGTGGTTAACAAGTGGTCGATATGGAGCGTCAAGAAGGAAGCAAGCGAAGTCACTTTGGTATTAGTTTTATTGGTGAAACACGTAAAAACAAACTACAGAAACAATATACAGCGACATTGCGTCCAAAATGCCTTTATCAAGCAACGGATACAAAGGAAACGAAAAAATTCAGACTACTTATATATAATGGCAGACATAACAGATACGGTCATAAATTCCTAGTAGTTGTATTGAACTATCATGATGAAATATTGAATCACAGATTACATTTTTAAATAACAATAAAATTAGAAGAGAGATACATCTCAACATATGAGTATATTCCCTGCTTTTCAAATGTTCACTTAATGCCACCTTGCTTTTATGAAATACCTTCTGTAGTATTCGGTTTTGCTAGCCTTTCACTTAAAAGGGAAAAAGAGTGACACCACATAAGTTCCTCAGTCAGAACTACACTCTACATTCCATCATCACCCTGCCAAAGCATTGAAATAAGTCCGTGAGGATGTGTACTTTTTAATCAATTAATTTTATCAATTCATTTTATGCATCTATTAACAAGATTTTAAGATATTAGAACAAATGATATCAGAACATAATCAGTGCAAACCATAATTATCAGAAAGAGTGGTTAACTTGGTTGATAAGAACGAATGCAAACAAACAACAACACACTGAAACTAAGTAAGACAATATATATCATGTCATGGAACATTTACTATATCAATTTAATTGTGATATCACAATAGCCTCAATCTCAAGTATTATTTACGCAGAGACCTGCTTTATGCACTATCCAGACGAAGCCTGTAAGTCAGCAACACTTGAAGCTGATTTTACAGCAGCCTGTCACAAATGTCACCACACCTACAGCCACCATTCGAACACAGCAACCTGTACAATCTCTTGTACCTCAAGTTCAACTTGTACAATCACAGGCACCAACACAAGTACGGCAAACAGCATCAGTTCAAATGGGACAGTTCAGCATTCAACAATTGCAGCAGGTAATCATTTATTTTTGTGATGACTATCAGACTTTGATATTTGGCAGATCAGTCTATACAGTACTTTAAAATATATATATATTTTGGCCATTTTTGTCTTTACTGACAGTCAATTGACAGATCTCCTTCTTTCTTCTTTGCTTCGTTCTTTACAACCAATTTTAATCACTCTTTGTGATATGTTTGATCTTTGCCAAGAACGTGTATACGTTGCACATTGATTTGGTAGGCCCCTAAATACATGGGGGGAGAAGGAAGAGAAATTCTGTGAAAGTATATATGTCTACAGGATGTGACGGACAACTTGACACAGCAAAATGATAGAACAGAATTACGGTTGCCTGTTGCAATGGTCAAGTTCTGCACAGGACAAGCTAATGGATGAGGAGGATAGATGTGTAATATAATTTAGTCTTGTGTAGAATAGAGGGGCTGAGATGATATATTAGAGTCACAGATAAGAAACTTATGGAGAGAACAAGACAGATCCCAGTGAATGAACAGGTGAAGAAAAGATACAGGTGCTAGGTAGTACACACCGTGAAAAAACCTGAGAGGAATATAACAAAGAGCACTTTCCTATAATCCGCAGGTAAATTGAAAAACAAATAAAAAACTCAGTGGCCCATCTGTACAAATTTCTGTTGTGTTGGACAGTATTCCCATAGGCTATCAAGGGGTAGGTTACAACTAACAGTCCATATCTATAAAAATAGCTTTGTTACAGAAACTGTAATGGATAACTGTCTAGTATTAGAAACAATTTCCGCCTGAGTGGTTACCAGGGCCCAAATTTGGGGTGTAAAGAATAGAACCACTGTTACCTGCCATGCATGTCGTAAGAGGCGACTAAGGAGGTTTGGCTGAAATCGGATGCACATGTCCTAAGCGTGTAGAAGTTTATGCGTTTAGGGGCCTACCAAACCAATGTGCAACGTATACACGTTCTTGACAAAGATCAAACATATCACAAAGAGTGATTAAAATTGGTCGTAAGAACAGAGCAAAGAAGAAGAAGAAGAGAAACAATTTCAACACCATCTTTTATTTGAATTGATGAATTGAAAAACTAATATAAATGCTAGCTGTAAGTTGTAGCCCTATGTTCTATTTGGAACGAATGTCCTCAAGACATATAATAGTAAAGTAAAAAAGTAAAGGAACCCTTTCATACCTCGTGGTATATAGGTCAATACAGTGTTAGGCCTGTATTTTTGTTGACCGTCGGCACACAATGGGTGATGTGGTCAGCATCACGCCGGCCCCCTTTACTTCCCAGAGCATGTCTGGTACCCAGTTGAGGCTGGGTCGACCTGAGAGCCGTCGTGGTGGGAAAAATTCCACGCGCATTGCGGGAGCTGAACCCAGACCACCAGCCTTGCCAAGCGAGTTCACTAACAACTGCGCTACAGCGGCTCTCCATATAATAGTACGAATATAAAAAAATGAGTAATGCTGAACTGTTTGTGTTCGTGTACTAACATCACAGTTTTTGTAGTTACTTGCGTATTTGTCATTTATTTAGTTTTCTTATTACTTCCAAAGCTTCTGCTGCAGCAAGTGGTCAAAGGAGCACAGCCTGTAGAACAGCAGCAGCATATTACCAGCACTAGTGTCATAACTCTCAGCTCTGCTCCAGCACCCTTGAGTTCAATGAGCACCTCACCTCTTCAGGCGCTGGTTACAAGTGGTGGAAATACAATTGTAACTACTAGCATCCCTGTCCAGGTAAGAATATCTCTAGGGCTTTCATATTCAATATGTTCCAGTGTTTGCATCAAATACCAAATGGACTGCAATTAAATAAAATAACAGTATATCAGAACATGATGTAAGTCAGTTTTGCAAAGTGCAATGACTAAATTGATGTTTTGTCTATCAAGTGAATCACATGGGTCTACTGTTCTTGGAATGCTGGTGTTCACAGCAATGAGATAGCGTTGCAGGCTTACATCAAAAGCGTCGATTGTTGGAGAATTTAGGTTAGGTAATATGGATGTTCTTCGGTCTCTTGGTAACCTACTGTTGGATGGGGACACTAAAATTGACGTTGAATCAATTCAGTGATTTAGAGTTTGGAATTACATTTGTACAAGTAGAGATGGATGCTTGAGAGGCAGAGAGAAATGTGTTTTACCAGCGAGCCTCAAGAACCAGCAGTATGCATACCCTTTGATATTTGTTAGGGGAGACAGCGCATATATGGATCTATGTGGAGTGCTGTGACGTTAGTTCAGTAACTAATAATCAATATGTTATCAAATAAAGTCAACGATATGACTGATAACAACAATGGTGGTATGAAGTTAAGGAGTTTCACTGATAACTTTGTGTGTTCATATCATTACTATTGAGCTTACCTGTAGAAGATTGAATCTATGTTGATTTACAGGTAGTTGATGGAGACAAGATGCCTATCAATCGATTGACAAGTGCACCAAAACCCAAGTGTAGGGGAGAAAAACGTACTGCCCACAATGCTATTGAGAAACGCTATCGTCTCAGCATTAATGACAAGATTGTGGAGTTGAAAAATCTAGTTGCTGGTGTGGAAGCCAAGGTTAGTAACTCACTTGACTTGTATATCTTCTAATATATTCTTTATCAACCTAACAACGGGTGAGGTCAAGTATCCAGTCATATCATACTTCCATTGTTTAGTCTCGGAGATGTAGACTTAATTCTGTACTTTTTATGTCTGTCAAATATTTTCTTACTTCATATTAATTAGTGAGTTTTAGGAACTATCAGCATGCATACCCATCACTAAAGGAGACTAGACACCTATGCATTACTGTAAAGTTAGTTCTGTAAACAATTGCCATTACTTGTTGTTTGAAATAATATTTCCTATACATTCTGATCTGCAGTTAAACAAGGCATTACTTCTTTTGCTGTTGTACAATGTCTACACAATGAGTCCAGTTTCTCTTGATATCTTTTGATGTGTTTGCTAGTTCATTAAGGTTTTCAAACAGCTTTGCATGGATGTTTTGTCTCTGTTAGCCAGTGTTCTTGCTACAGTTGATTCATCAGGTGAAAATCTTGCAGGATCTTTTTGGTTGTCTGTGCACACGTGGGTGATGAAACTAGTCTTCGTCTGTGTAGGTCTGTGTATGTTCAGTCTATAGTGTCAAGTTCTGAGTCAAAACAATATCACCTGCCTCACTCTATCTAGATAGTGGTAATTATCTCTTTGATGGTCTACTTTTCTAATGGCATTGATAAGTGTTTTTTTCCCCCTGGAAAGTGATTATTTGATGCTTGTGTTCCTGTATTGCTCCCTCCTGTGCTAATTTTTCATCTCTCTCATTTCTTGTAATGCCACAGTTTGATGGTATCCACTGCAGCACCACCCTTCTTTTGGTAATTCAGCTCACTTAGTGTTTCTTTTAGTTCTGGCAGTTTTCCACTATTTAGGGCTTGCAATACTGATTGTGCATTGGTAAGTACAATCTGCTGACATTGACTTCTTGTGTTTTTTAGTTAGTATCTTAACTGCAATGTTTAGAGCCTGTACTTCAAAGACATTCCTGGATGTATGAACTAATATTTCATATATACTCTCCTTTTCAGTTAAACAAGTCCTCAATTCTTCGTAAAGCAATTGACATGATCAGACATCTCAAGCGAGACAATGAGAGATTGAAGGTGGAAAATAATAATCTCAAGACTATTATGAAACAAAAAAGTATGATTCCTGGTTTCATTTATGTTGTCGCATATGTAACCTGTATTATATTCCTCTAGTACCTTTATATGTTATGTAGGGGGCCTGCAAGCAATTTCTCCTTACCACTTTATCTTGGGCAACCTCTTATAGGGAACTGTTTAGAGCACTTGCTTATTCTTCAGTTTACTTCCTGACTCAAATTTATTCCATCTGATCTAGATAAAAAAAAAAATTATCCAAAAATTCAAGAGTCTAGTATTGTGAGTGAGGTCTACATTATTTCACAACCATACGACATATGCTATAGAATCCATATCACGTTTTGTTACAGCATTTGAATTTGCAAAAATTGCAGTGATAATCCATTTTTTTTAATCCCCAGACCTGCATGATCTGTTACTTGTGGCCACTGACCAACCCATGGAATCTGACAACTCTGCCATGACACCTCCCTACTCGGACAACTCATCGGTTGCAAACAGCCCAACTGCATCGGATGATTATTCTAGCCCCAGCAGCCCAGGAAATGAAGACTCGATGAGTAAGTTCTGCTACTAGTAGAGAACAAATGTCTAGCTATTCATCATAATGAAGAAATTAATTTCTCAATGGAACACAAAATAGAATGTTAGATTTTAGTTCCAAACTGTTACAACATTGTAGAATGTGAACATTGTGAATTTCTTGTTATACTTGATATGTGACAGAATAAACATAGTGACTAAGAATTATGAAGGAAACACGAAAATAACATGGAACATACATTCTATTAAGTAAATCAGAGCCTAAGTCCTGTGGAGGTATGACAAAGAGCATGTCTAGGAAGGAATAGTACCTAAGGCCTGTTGTGGTATGACACAGTGTCTGTGAAGGAAGGACACTGTTAATAAGGTAAGCCAGCCTTCACGCAAAAACCAGTCGGAAACGTCATTCCAGGCACCTAGACTAAGCGTGAAATCATAGCGGTAAAATGTAAACGTGAAAAAGAACACATAGATCTAGTCCATATAAATAGCACATTGTAAAGCATTTATTTGTTCTGTTTACAGTGGATGATACTGTGTATAGCAGTCATTCCGGTATGCTGGACAGATCTCGCATCGCATTGTGTATGTTTATGTTCTGTGTGCTCATCTTCAACCCATTCAACTACTTCTTCAGTCTGAAGGAAGGATCTAGATCAGAGTCCTTTGCACACACTTCAAGAACACTTCTCTCTGATGAAACAGGTAAGATACATTATTATATTAAGGTATCAGTAGGTCTAAGTGACTAAGTTGATGCCTTGCATTTCGACAGTCGTGGGTTTGAATCTGAACATCACTGTTCTCCTCATGAGTGCATTTTTTCAAACCAGAGACCCCTAGGATTGTTGCAGGAGCTACGGAGTTCTTGTTTTGTGCAATACTCTCGACAGATGGCCTGTCATTTCTGTGGAAAGGGACGGAGCCATATGCAGAAACTAGGTTAAATGAAGTCAATCCTTCGGCTTTAAAACCCTGGCTTTTAAGTCTGGTTAGCGAGTAGGGATATTGTTCTGTAAATTGTGACACAATGTAATAGACAATCATTTGAGGCAAATAACTAGATGAATGGAAGACCACGGAGAAGATGGATTCAGGATGTAACTGATGGTTTGAACATGAGAGCTGCAGAGGCAGGACATCTGGCCTATGAGATTGAGAAATTCAGGAGGACTGTTGGGGTGGCAAAGTTCTGCTCAGGACAAGCTATTTGATGATGAACTAGATGAATAATGACAAAAAAATATGTTTTCAGTACAAAGTTTTTCAATCAGTGCTTAAAAGAGTTGCAACTAGATGTTTATACTGGAAATTCCAGGAGGTTTAAAGGATTGTGGTTGCAGCAAAATAATATCTGCATAGAAACTTGCAAATGTATTTGTAATATAATATTTAGACATGATTTTAATTTATTTGCAGAGAAATCTTCCAGCTGGTTTGGTAATCTTTACCAATCTCTGTTTATGTGGCTGATCAATGGGATATTTGTCAGCTTTGTTCTAGCAAAGCTGCTCATTTTTGGGGAACCTGTTACAAAGAAAAACAGCAACGAGTCTGTGGCCTTTTGGAGACACCGCAAGCAAGCAGACTTGGACCTGTCAAGAGTGAGTATTCTCTTCTTATAATTTGAAATAAAAATAAAAGTTCCTACAAAATGTTTTCACCATCTTCTAAAATTACATTGGGGATCCCCGCGGATGCTACAGAGTTTGAGCCCTGTCACTGAGATCTTCCTGCCTATGTAAGGAGATCAGAGCACACATGATTACTCACCGAAGTGCAATGATGATGGTCCTATCAATCAATCAATAGTTTGTACGCTCATTTCCTCTACTAGGTAGAACAAAATGAAGAAACCATTTCACAGCAATTCCTGTCCTCAGGATAGTTGAGGTAAAGTATCTAGTCCTATTGGAGATTGATGAAAAACACAGATCCACTGTGCATGTTAAAGATTCATTGACAGTTAGGAATCAAAAGAAAAGTCAGTTGTGTTTTGCTGCCTCTGTAAAATTTGGATATTATAAATTAAATTGAGTTCCTACCACCATAGAACAAACTAGAAGGTATGAAATCAAAACCAAAAAAATGGTATGAAATCAATACCAAAATAATGCCATACGAGGTTGAATGTGCTATGCCGTAAGGTATAGGCATCACAGCTTTGCTGTAAACATAACACAATGTACTCTCATGCTCAAATGACATAAATGTAGTTGCCGATAGTGAAGTTGATAACACACTGTGCTAGTGACCACATGCTGTAGAAATTTTGGAGTTTGTGGTCAGCTTGACGAAAAATTCTTGGTGTGCACACAGTATTGGCTAAACTACAAGAAACCCTGATCCTTTTCTGTGGGATCTAAATTACAAGCACATTTGAAGTCTTCGCTTATCTGAATGGTGAGGAACACTGGCGATAAGGAGGGCAAGCTATCATGCAAAAACCACTTATAGACGCCATGACCACACCTGAATTCATAGCGGGCAAATGGAAAAAAGGCTCAAATCACATTTGTCTTTTAAATGGATTATAATGGTGCAAGCAAAGATTAAAAAAACATGTGTCTTCTACTTATTCTTCATGTCATTTTATTTTAACAATTATGAGACCAACATGAGCAGTCAAACAACAACTAAATATATGATAATATATGAACATGTTATTTCAGGCCGACTACTCTGCAGCAAATCATCAACTTCATCAATGTCTCTTAGCACTGGGCGTCCTTACCAACATCAAAAGTAGATCTTTCTCTGGGGTGGCCTGGCAAGTGTTCCGTCAGTGTCTGAATCGTATTTATCTAGGACGATGGTTGGCTGGCAGAGCTGGTAGTCTAACAGGAAAAAATAGTGCAGATGTGAAAGAGTGTGCCAGAGATGCTGCAAATGCTTTCCATGTTTTGAACCAGCTTCATCTGAGTGGTAAGTTATGGTTACAAAACACTACACTAATTGTTCAAACACTAAATCATTTCTCTTTCTTCTTCTGCGATCAATTTCTGCTATGCGACTACTCCGGTATGTGTCACAAACAGGGCGGTGCGATTGAGGTCTTCACCGGTTCCCCATAGTTTGTTTTGTAGGGTCGCTTCTGTTGGTCAGATTTCCTTTCTCACACTGCTCAGGCTGGGGCAGTCTTGCAGGATGTGCTCTGGGGACTGCTTTTGTGCTCCACTGGTGCAGGGTTCAATAACCAATTGGGTGCAAAACTAGCACATACTTTAAAAGACATTTTCAACATTTATAATGTGAATATTTTAAGTTTGCATCTAAGAACTTGTATTAGGATCAAATTGTGAATGTTAAACATGAATAGTTTTATCTGACCACAAGACACTTGAATACTCTAGCTGTGTGGTTTGAGATATATTTCCTGGAAAGTAACCAGTGTCTTCATTGAATCATGCACTGTTTAAGTTTTGTAACAATTGTTTTGCTTTCAAATATGCAGGTCATGTTGCAGGAAGTCGTTTGTGGGGTTTGAATCTGGCTCTCAGTGCTGTCAATATTGGAGAAACTGCCCGAGATGCTCTACCAAAATTTGAACTGGCCAGGATATATGCTACAGCAGCTCTTCAGATAAAAGCATCTCTTCCAGAGGGTTGCCAGTTTGTTGCTGTAAGTTCAGAAACTACACATTTGTTAATACAGAGTACCAACTAACCTTACTGTATGTGCAGTCTTTACAAATAATTGAATAAGGAGCCGCCTGTTTGGTGCTGGGGCCCGCAAGGAAAAGAATAGTACAACTGCAACCTACAAGGCATGTCGCAAGAGGCGACTGATGTAGGACCTAGGAAAGCTACCCAAGTAAATAAAAAGCATCACAGAAATTGGATACGCAGACCTACTTGTAGATGCATAACTGGCACAACGTACAATCACTCTTAGGCTCAGATCACATACAAATCACAAAGAGTGGTTAACAAGTGGTTGATATGTAGCGTTCGAAGAAGAATAAGGAACAAGCTATATTCAGTTCAGTTATTACAATCTATATTCTCACACATTGGACAAGTTCACAACAGTGTGGTTTGCACTATAGGTTCCCCTGCCCCAGATCAATACTTGAGGATCTAAACTACAAATACCTCCAAAGTCAGAAAGGCATGCCTATGTGGCGGGAGACACTGATAAAAAAAAAAGGGAGGCTTCACGCAAAATCAGTCAGATATGCCATAACAGGTGCCCTGGCTGTGCCTGAAGTCATATCGGGCAAACGCAAGAAGAAGGAGAGTGTCCCTCACTGTCTATATTCAACATTCTTATGAGGCACCATTTTTAATAATTTATATTCTATACAACAAATGTAACATCTTTGTGTGTTAATCTAAATTGAAACATTTCTTCTAGCGGTACTTTTTGAGTCGTGCTCGACATATCTGCAAAAAGAATGGAGACCAGGTGCCTGCTAACATCCAGTGGCTATGTCATCCAGAAGGTCACAATTTCTTTGTGGATAGTGTCAAATTTGAGGGCAATGAAGATTCCATTTTCTCTTCCAGAGGAAATGAAGGTAAAATTGATACTACATTAATTAGTATTCTTATGTTTATGATGTGTACTACTATCTACTACATTGGCAAAGATGGCCATCATGTGCAACTCATTAAAAAATGTAATTATAGAGATACCATTTTTTAATATTATTATTTTCATTATTATTATTTTGTAACCGGTATCATATTGATAACCAGTTTGAGCATGAACTTTAATTTTAAAGATCAGTTTTCAAAAGATGCCGTTATTTGTTTACTGTAGCCATATACCGTAGTTTCCTAGGGAAATCCTGAACAAACTTAACTTAGAGATTTGAGAAATGTGAGATTTGATTTCATAGAAGAGATTGAACAATTTCCAGGATAGTGCATTATGGAGAGTTTGCTTGCAAACTCTTATGTAACTTGTAACAATATCTTGTAGTTACACATCTGGTAGTAAGGTGTGGTCATTAGCAGTATTCTGATATTCACGAAACTGTACTTGGTTAGGGCAGATATATCTATCACTATTACATAACTGGATTTTGGGCTACTTCTTCTGCAGTTCTTGAAACTTTATTCATATTTTCTTTAATGTGGAAACATAAATATCAATTTATTCTTTCAGTCGACCCACTGGCAAGAGTCACCCAATCATTCCGTGAGCATCTCTTGGAGCAAGCATTGTATTCTTTTGTGTCTCCACGGGAGCCCTTCAGAAAGACCAGACAAAGTGAGCCTCTTCTGTATGCTCAACTTTTATCAGAGTGTTCTTGTCTTAGCACTGGAGGCTCAGGATCCGAGCATGTAGGCATTGCTAAAGTAGCCGGTGAGTACATCTTTACATTGTTATATATTACAGGCTTTTTAAAACCCAGTCATTTGCTCTTGTGTGATATCAGTCAACGATTCAAACAACTGTGCTTCTCATTTGAGAGCACATTTAACATTTGCCGTTAAGTTGTTCTTGACATGTTCAATAGCATTGTTGAGTTAAAAGGGTGACCAGAATAGTTGTAAACTTGTTGTCTGGCATATTTTAACAAAACTTGATTAAATACCTCACTGATACATTTCCATAGACTAGTCACGAATGACATGAAATGTCTATGCAAAGAGACCGATTTAGAAATGAAGACATCAGGAAAAAGTGGGTACAACATCAGTACTGAACTTCATCAAGAAACAACAAAGTAAATGGGTCGGCCACATAGCAGATTATCAACAGACCTCAAAGAGCAATGCTACTTCCATACAGTGGATACAAGGCAAAAGGTGGACCTCAGAAATAACGGAGGCGGTCAAAAACACTATGGGGTGCACACAAAACTCTATTTTGGAAATCTCTTCTTATCATGATGCTGTGAGGCAAAACAGGATTAGAGAAAAGAAAGCAAGACATAGACTTGAAATATATCAAACACTTCTCTACCAGTGCCAGCATGTCCTGCAAGACTCTACTGGGTGAGCTGAGAAACAACATGTGTCCACACCCAGTCAACCTGAAACCCATCAGGGAAACCTTAGCTTTGTGGCAATCTGATAGACCATAAGATGACTGCAAAGTTTGTGGCCCACAGTAAATTGAGCACATGATCAGAGATCACCAAAGAATAATAAGAAAATACATTGTTGAGGTCCCCATGGTTTGTCTCATGTGTAGACAGATACCATATCCTAACTCTTGCACTATCAGTAGTTATAAATTAACACTTTTTATTACAATAATGAAATATTTATTATCTCCAACAAAATAAATTAAACTGCTGTTATAGAATGAATAGTAGTGTAGATGCTAGGTGCTCGCCTCTCGCTACAAAGATACTTGGTTCGCTTCCTTATGGAGCCATCGGGATATTATTCCAGATCCCTGATCTCAGTGTAGGTGAGATTGAGTTCTTAGTCCTATCGAAGACGTATGATAAACTGTAGGTACCGTGTTCAATTTGAGCATGTAAAAGAACCCTTGGCAGTTCAAAATCGAAAGAGCAGGCTGAAAAGCCGCTGCCTGGGCAAAATTCATTAGAAAGATTAAAAATAAAATTCTGACAAAATAATTTCACCATGTTCAAAATTACATGGGGACCTCGCTGGTGTTACAGAGTTTGTGCACTGCTGCTGAGATCTTCCTATGTAAGAAAGAGTACGGAGAACATGGTTACTCACCGAAGTGAAATGATGATGGTCATATCAATCAAAACAGTTGAACAATATAGAATACTTGTTGCATTATACCAAGTTATAACACCCCTTCATCCTCTCTGAATGATCCTATCTTAAAGCACAAAACAATTAATCATATTGTAATGTTAGTATTGTGAACTCTTTGATCTCAGAACTTGATGAGGTTGCCCTCTGGTGGTCTAACATTGTTTCCGTGGCTCATTACTGGCTGTTAGGTGATGATGAAAATGCCTCAAGGAATTATTCCGTTTTGGATGTTTTCCCCAACAAATTACAAGGAGTTGAGTAAGTATATATATATATATATATATATATTTGTATGTATACTTTGTTGAACTGTTGTTTAAAGGGTTTAAAGCCGAAGGATTTACTTCATTGCGCCGAGTTTTACCCCATATAGCTCGGTCCCTCTTCACAGAAGTGGCGCGCCATTTGCCGAGAGTATTGCACAAACTCCATAACTCCTGCAACAATTCTAGGGGCTCTGAAAAAAATGCACTTGTGAATAGAACGGTGCGGTCTGGATTTGAACCTACACCATTTAGAATGCAAGACAAAGGTGTAACCACTTGGCCACAGAGATGAACTGTTGTTGATTTTTTGAGGCATGTGTGTTATCTAAGTTAATTAAAGTTTATTCTTTCTGTGCCTTCATTTTCTTGATTGTCAACATTAGCTTAGATAATACATACACTCAAATATGATCAATATAGTGATGTGGAATATGATTAGCGAATCCCAGTTGCTGACCAGATTAAAGGGGTTGGTTGTTGATATTGGCACAGCCCGAAAATAATGACATACTAAGTATGCAAAAAGATTGATTAACCAACATCGAATTGGTGTGTGGGGCCACTGGATGCTGTTGGATTTGTTGAAAAGGGGATCAGAGCATCTATGGACATGTCCGGAGTGCTATGATGATAGTCCTCATATAACTGATGATTAGTTTATTGAGTATTAGCAAATAGATTAGCAAACTTCTATGACTAATGACATTCATATCTCATCATATGATGTTGTTCACATTATTTAGGTTTCACTCTTGAACATTTGTTACCAATGTATATTTTTAAGAATTCCTTTCAAGACATCCTAATGAACATATTTTTTAACCTTTGTATACTTTGCTCAGACCAGTTATGGCCATGTTGATCCAAATGTATGCTTCCTATATAAGGTTATTCTGGGTTTTTTCCCTGTGTAATGTCATATTGTTAGTTCTCCATGTGCAGTCCTGTCATATTGTTAGTTCTCCATGTGCAGTCCTGTCATATTGTTAGTTCTCCATGTGCAGTCCTGTCATATTGTTAGTTCTCCATGTGCAGTCCTGTCATATTGTTAGTTCTCCATGTGCAGTCCTGTCATATTGTTAGTTCTCCATGTGCAGTCCTGTTCCCTATGTAAGGTCATGATATTGGTTCTCCATGTATGGACCTGTTTGTTCCCTATATCAGGTCTTGATATGGATTTCCCATATACGGTTCTGTTGTTGATTCCCCATGTAAAACCCTATTGTTTGTTTCCAATGTTTTGTTGTATGATCCCTATGTAACGTTCTGTTGTTGATTTTCTATTTACACTATCATTGTTTGGTCCTCACGTAGGGTCCTGTTGTTTGATCCCTATGTAAAGTCATGTTATTGTTTCCCTGTTGTTTGATCCCTATGTAAAGTCATGTTATTGTTTCCCTGTTTGTTGGTTACCTATGCAAGACCCTTGAATCTCTCTAGAACCCTAAACCTACAAATATTTGTTTGCTCAGTCACATCTTTCAGTTTCCACAAATATGACTAACTTCTGAAATCAAATTGCGTACTAACATTGCAACTGTCTCACTTTGTGTTCGTATATTTGTTTCAACTTTGCTGTGACACACCTTCAAGAGGATACAACACAGACACTCAAGACAATCGCTTCTGTTTCAGTTTGGAATATCTTCATTGCACTCAGGACATGTCCATAGGTGCTCCGATCTCCTTCGCAATATCTCCAACAGCGTCCAGCGACTGCCGTCCCAGTTCTATTTTGATTGATGAGCCGACTCGTATACCTGTTGTATCATTCTTTTCTTGCCACACCAATCTTCAAACCCAGTTCTCGTAATCTAGTAGTTGACGTGGATTGGTTTAGATGAAAGTCTTCTCTGCGGCCACGCTCTATGAGGACGTTCACGATGTCAGCTCTGTCCATGGGCTGGCCCTCTGATATAGCGGCAGAGCCAGCCAGTCTGTCTGCTCTCTCATTGCCAACGACACCCATGTGCCCCGGAACAAAGACAAGTGTAATTCTACAAATTGTTGATGCCTGCAGTGATTCAGTTCATTGCCTGCGCACCGAACCGGCCTCCACCTTTTGGATCATACTCAATGAGTCACTCAGAATGCACGCATGAGTGTAGTTTTGTGACTCTAGCCAGAGTAGTGCATTGGTCACCGCCAGTACCTCCATTGTCATGCTGCTTGTTGTCATACTAAATGCACCACTGGCTTCCTTGACCATTCTGCCACAATCGCTTCTATACTAGACAATGTGTTTTTTTCCCCTATTCTTACAGTCAACAAATATTTTAAGCAAAGTCTGACTTTGCAGTGAAGAATGTTAATTGGATTATAATCTTTTTACTTTTCAGTGATCCCTTGCCACGAGCTGTATACTTGGCGTATAAGGCCAGGAAGAATGTCATTATTCAACCAGAAAACAAGACTTTGAGGGCTTCCATAAGACAGTGTGACAGGTCGGAATTCGTTTACTAAGAGAAAGTTTAAAATTAGCCTACACTGAGGAAAATCTGAAGATTGTACAGGTTTGTCACTTGTGAATGTTTGTTGACATCAATTTGTTTTACATTTGAATAATTGATATTTCACGAGTCACGACAGAGATGAAGTGTCTGCGCAGAATGCTGGGAGTATATCAAGAAGAGACGAGTTTAGAAGTGAAGACATCAGGAACAAGATGGGTACTTCTTCTTGTTCCGCGTTTTCATAAATGGGTACAACATCAGTACTGAACTCCAAGAAACAACAAATTAAATGGATTGGCCACATAAGCAGATTGCCAACAAACAGTGTCCCTCAAAGAGCAATGCTACTCTGATACAGTGAATACAAAGCAAAAGGTTGTCAAGCAAAAGGCGGACCTCGGCGACAACAGAGACAACGCAATCGAAAGCCGTTCTAGAAATCTCTTCTTATCCTGCATTGTGAGGCAAAACAGGATTAGAGAAAATAAAGAAGAAGAAGAAAGAAAATATTTCACTTTTTTAACACCCACTAGCAGTACAATTTCATTTTCAAGAATTTGATACTTTGAGAATTATCCCTGCAGAACATACAACTTGACACAATAACAGAAGAGAGACAGCTGATAAGATTGTGGGACATTCTCTCTGGATGATCTTTACATCACAAGGAAAAAGAGAGGCGGTCTCTGTGGCTAGGCGGTTAAGCCCTTGTGTTCTGAAGGTCATGGGTTTGAATCCAGACCATGTTGATCTGTTGATGGGTGCATTTTTTCCAGAGACCCTTATTATTGTTTATGGAATTTCTGCTTTGAGTAATACTTTTTGCAGGTGGCATGCCATTTCTGTGGAGAAGGACAGATCCATATGGAGTAAAACTTAGTGTAATAAAGTCAATCCTTTGACTTTAGACAAGGAAAAATAGGGGTGGTCAAGTGGAGTTACAGTTATTGTACATAGAATTTTGAGTTGGAGAATTGGTCTTCAAAAATTATTTCTATTCAGTTTGTTTAGAGCACATGTAATAAAGATGGTGTTGTGTCACCGAAGTGGATAACACTCTGTGCTAGCGACCACATGCCATGAAATTTCAGGGTTCAAGACCAGTTTAGCCACCCCAAAAAAAAACTTCTCAGTGTACACACTGTGCGTGGTTGGGCTACAGGTGACCTGATCGCTTTCTTCTGGTTTTAACTTACAAGTACCTCTGAAATCGAGTTAGGCTCGCCTGAATGATGAGGACAACTGATAATAAGGAAAGCAAGTCTTCACACAAAACTCAGAGACCTGAATTCATAACAAGAGAATAAAAATAAAAAATAAAGATGATGTTGTTCTTGTAGTTGTTTTATACTTTTTTTTTGGGTGGTAGTGCATATCTCTTTCAACCATAGACCAGAGTTTCTTTGCTTGTGTCAGGGCACTATATGGATGCTTATCATGGACAATTACTTAGAGCTAGTGGATGTCTTCAGTGGTGCATTGTAGTTGCATTGCGTTGTCAGAAAAAGTAGCAATGTCTCTGCAGTGCAAGCATTGAGTCATTCCTGATCATCACCATCGGTTTATATACATATATTCAATATAATGGAAGACTGCAGTAAAACTATGTAGCAATCATGATTTTGTCATATTGTCATTTAGTTTAAACTTAACAGTTACATTTGTAGTGTATTTATTTAATCACATATTTTAATTTTAGGGCCGTTAGGGATTTATTCACTGACTGATTGACTATATGTTATGTCAGCCGTATAGGAAGTCTGAATATCTTTGTTTTTCTTGTATCGTTTGCTTGATTTTTTTTTCTCGATCCAGAAGCACTTGAGCTTTCAGCTCTTCTTCAGCTCGGTGCCACGAACACCGTAAATCTGGAGAACATGTGGCTTTTCTGCCAGCCTGCGGATGGAATTGAACCGCACTCACAGGGGGCTTGTTACCCGTCGTTCAACCCGCTACGAACACGCTGTGCAAGCGGGTATCCTTTGCTTGATAAAGGCCTTTTGTTCGAATCGTCACTGCGTATTGTTTTTGTACTTTGTAAAAGTACAGTACTTTGTTTTTATGTGTTTCGCCATTGTTACAAATGTTTACCAAGTTACAGATATATGTGAAGTATGGTAGGTGTAATAATCTCTCTCCCTCCCTCTCGTAAGCAATGGAATATAGTACTACATCTTATTACTAACATTGACAGCACAGACATCTGAACACATCCTGCAAGATTGTCACCTGATAAATTAACTGCGGAAAGAACACTAACCAACAGAGACAAACATCCATGTAAAGTTGTTTTTAAGACTTGATGAACTAACAAATACAACAACATACATCCAGAGAACAGGACTCATTATGTAGACATTAAACAGCAACAAACGAGAACAAGAAGATTACTAACACTTATGAGATGGAACATAGAACATAGCGCTGAAATTGTTACCAACACTGTTAGTTTTTCATTGCAGTTTCTGTAACATACTTGTATAGATTGAAGTTATTAAGCTTTAAGTCAACTGCTGACTGCCTGTGAGAATATTGCTCAATAGGGCACAAATTTGTACAGATGGGCTGCTAAGATTTTAGGAAAATAAAACACTACTGGTAGCAGTGTGACGACAAAAGAAGAAGAAGAAAACACTACTTGTTAGTACCACATTTACTGAGTTAGACTTTAGTGTGGTGGTAGATCTGATTACTCTTCTTCTTGCGTTCGTTCTTCGACCCATTTTAATCACTCTTTGTGATATGTTTGATCTTTGCCAAGAACGTGTATCGTTGCACATTGGTTTGGTAGGCCCCTAAACGCATATATTTCTACACGTTTAGGATATGTGCATCCGATTTCAGCCAATCCTCCTTTTGTCGCCTTTTACAACATGCGTGGCAGGTAACAGTGGTTCTATTCTTTACACCCCAAATTTGGGCCCGATAACCACTCGGGCGGATCTGATTACTCATACTGGAGACTTGTCAGAGCCAATGCATGTTCACAGATAAAATTAAATGTTTGATTATTAGATCTAGTGGATGCTGGTGTGTCATTTAAACATTTATATGTGTGGATACAATTGTGTCATTATACATTTTATATGTGTGGATACTAGTATTCTTCACCCGTAACCCCTAGGGAGGCATAGGTCCACAACCAAGGTTTTCCCAATGCCATCTTTTCCAGATCTCTCCACTCTCCCCCTATTTTCTTGCATTCTATTTCCAGCCTCCAGGTACTCCTGAGTATTTCCTTACCTCTATTACCCTTGCATGGCCATTCTTCTTTCCTGGGTGACGAGTAGTGAATTTCATTGGTTGTGGTTTCTGTAGCTATCTAACGCTTTTTTTACTGGGTGAGATAGCTAGCCCCATGCCCGATCTCCTTAGTTGCCTCTCACGCCATGCGTGGCAGGTAACAGTGGTTCTATTCTTTACATCCCTGATTCGAGCCACGGTAACCACTCGGGCGGGGGATACTACTATGTCATCATTTATATTGATTATTGTAACGGATGATCATATGTCATTTGAACAGTAATAAAAAAAAAAGTATGACTATATAACCGACTTCATAAGTATAATTATTGTTATTTCAACAGAGAATTCAGTTACTTCTGTGTGACTGGTTACTGTCAACTCGTACAGATATTTGGGAGATAGAGAATGAAGGTGGCATTGCGAAGACTGCATCTCAGACTGGGCTTATTGCATTCCAACAGGACCTGTCCTGTCTGAGGAAACTATCACATATTACTAGGGCAGCATTGCCAAAAGTAAGTATAACCACACCGACATTGACTTTCCAATGTTAGCTTGTTTACTATTTCAAATATTTATTTTGTTGTTTGTGTAATAATTAGATTTGTCGTAACCATTTCACTGCATCATTTTTTACTTCCGGATGTACCAATATTGTAATATATATACTAAAGTAGCCAGTATACTGGCTTTGCGTTATATTAAAAAATACACTGAGCCAGTAAATCAGCTCAAAAAAGCGAAAGGGCTAATGCTACAGTAGTACATACTATTATATAGAGGAGAATTGTGGACATTAATTAAACAAGATGGTTATAGAGAGGTGAGCGTCTGTAGCTCAAGCGGTAGTGAGCTCGATCACAGACCCAAGCGTACCTGGTTCAAACCCCACAGTGGGCAAGTTTGGAAGCAAATTCGTTTCCGTGGTATTTTTACAAAAGGTAAAAATAGACCTCACCGTTCAGAAAGCAATGGCAAACTACTAAATGTATAAGTGGTGCCTAGAAAATCAACGACTCGTTTACTGTGGTTGATGGCTACGTCCTTTAGGATATGCCACGATTTTCATTATAGAGAGGGGGAGTTACAGAATATTATTTTATGGTTAACATATTCAAATGCTGTGTGTATTTTATTGAGTTTTTCAGACAGGCTGTGATGAAAGCGACGTTATGCAAGAGACATGTTACTACTTTTGTGTTTTATTGATATTATCAATATTATTACATTATGACTTACTGATGAGAGTTGTTTTGTTGTTGTTGTCTAGGTTTTCCTTCACGAAGCCACAGCAAGGATAATGGCTGGTGCAAGTCCTGGTCGTACACAGCAGTTACTAGACAGAAGCATTCGGCACAGAAGTAAAGTCAATGAACCACTTGTTGATAAAGGTACTGTCAATCTTTCTAAGAGTTATCATTTTTCTTGTGAGGGACATTACCACTTCACAGTTTAACTAGATATGCAGATGTGGTCTCAGTGGCCAAGTGGTTAACTCCTTGTGGACCAAACACCATACTACATGGCTTTGGGTTGGACACCTTTTTACCAGGAGCCACACTAAAGGGTGTTTTTATTCTAAAAACAAATGGCTTGTTAAAAAGGTAGCTTTTGCCATGGTCCACTAAGAGTTACGTCATTTGCCTGTCGTGCTGAAGGTTGTGGGTTTGAATCTGGGCCGAGACACAAGTGCAATTTTTTCATGAGATCCCTAGGATTGTTGTCAGAGCTACGGAGTTCGTGCTTTGTGCAATACTCTTGGCAGATGGCATGTCATCTCTGCCGACAGTGACGAAGCCATATGAGGAAACCCGGTGAAATGAAGTTAATCCTTTGCTGTTAGACCCTTTTTTAATTAAACTAGAGGAGAGGAAATAATAGATGCTTCATCTGCTACTGTATGATAGTAGACGGTAACATCTGCAACTGTTAAACCAACTGCCTTGTGGATTGGAGACTCTCAGCGGCAGTGCACAAACTCCGTAGCACCAGTGAGAGTAATACAGCAGCCCTGATGTAATTTAGAGGATGGTGAAAATATGTTGTAGGAATTTTATTTTTTAATCTTTCTAATGAATTTTGTTGGTTGAATAAAGTACATCACCAATGTGCTAAGTGAACTTCCAAGTTTAACATAAATTAACTGTCTGCTTGAAAAATAGCTGGGAAATTGGGTGTCTTCTGTTTAATTAGATATATTCTTTTTGTTGACAGATGGTGCAGATGAGGTAGAGGAGTGTCCTGAAAGGGAAAAGGCAGCAGCCTTGTTAATGGCTGGTCGTCACTTACCATCAGGTATTACTGGGGGTACCAGTGAGAGAATGAACCTCATCAAAGAAGCTGGGAAAATGTATGAAGCTCTCGGAGACAAGAAATCTGTACAGATGTGTCGTAAAGCATTGCTGGATATGGATGAGAATAAGAACTCAGAAGTGCCCATTGCAGGCTTCTAGATAACTACATTGTTTAAAATGATCTCTAATATAAAGCATATGGTCAATTTGACTTATAAAGATATTCAGTTGATAATTACCATGACTATAACTTGTATCAATTGTTGTGGTACCTGAAACCTTAGATTGTATTTAGGAAGCAAGGAGTAATATAACTGTCTATCATATAGACATAGTAGTAAGGAAGATCCTTTGAAGGTAGGAAGTACTAACTACATGTTTGATCATGTAATTCTGAACATAATTTTAAGAGACATAACCTCTGAAGTTGGAGAGGGCATGCCTGTATGGCGAGAAACACCAGTAATAAGGAAAACAGGTCTTCAAGCAAAATCAGAAGCGCCATACCAGCGCCCTGACTACGCCTAACTTCATAGGGCGACGCAAGTAGTAGTATGTAACATTATTTGTGAGTGATGACCTGTAGCTGGTAGCCCTTTGAGTATGCATCCAAGACTAATAAGCTGATGACAGATTAGTACTTGCTGGACTAAATAAATAGTACATCGGAAACAAGAATTCAACATTTTATTTCATTTCAAATGCAGCTAGAAAGTTTGATCTGAATGGAAGTCATAGTGAGGATGTTTACTAGAGATTGATTGATTGGAATGCACATGGTGTGTGAACCGACAATTTATTTTGTTATGATAAACTAACGCACTATGTGGAGGTGTTGAATGAGGTCAAGACACAGAGAAAACTTATTATCAATATAAGAAAAGAGGCAGTCATCATTATTCAGAGATGTGATGAGAAGGGAAGGTTTGGAACACATTGTGACAACCGGTAAAATCAAACTGAAATGAGGAAGACAGAGAGAGAAAATTGTAAGCAGCCTGACTTCATGGTATGGAAGAGCGTCAACATCTGAGATGATAGCAAATGCCAGGGACAGAGATTTATGGAGAGCTGTGATTGCCTATTTCAGCCGACACTGCACCTGAAGATAAACACACTATATTGTGCATCTTTTATCATATAAAAATAATGATTCAATTTTAGGTGCTCTTCTTCTGAGATCAACTTCTGATATGTAATTACTCTGGTATGTGTCATAAACAGAGCGGTGCACTTGAGATCTTCACCGGTCCTCCATAGTTTGTTTTGTATGGTTGTTTCTGTTGGCCAGATTTCCATTCTCACACTGCTCAGGCTGGGGCAGTCTTACAGAATGTGCTCTGGGGACTGCTTTAGTGCTCCAAAGGGCAGACAGCGAGTTCCTGAGACCCATTCTATGGAGGTGTGCTCTGATACCGCAGTGTCCCTTTTTAAGTCTGAAGACTGTGGTCTACGCTTTTCTGTTTAGTGTGTTTATACTGTCATGCTCTGGGTTGTATCCTCCGTTTATTTTTAGGTGCAATAATTAGAAATGTTTAGCAGAAATATTGAACATGTTTGTGGAATAACTGATAACCATTTTGGGTTTGAAGAAAGTCTGGATGAATGCTGCATATGGGTTGTTTGTTGACAACACTTTGTTCCGTCATTGCTATTATTTCATTTTAATAGATCAGATCTATACACATTTATAAGTT
The DNA here is from genome assembly GCA_020796225.1 of Arion vulgaris. Taxonomy (NCBI): domain Eukaryota; kingdom Metazoa; phylum Mollusca; class Gastropoda; order Stylommatophora; family Arionidae; genus Arion; species Arion vulgaris. The sequence goes on along the minus strand of CM036766.1, from coordinate 24,546,726 downwards.
GTTGTTTGTATTCATTACTTTTGAGTTTCTATCTTCTTATCTAGTACTTTTGATGTATATCACATATGTTAGTATTCTTTGGTGTCCAAGCTGAAGGAACAATTGACCATGTGACCCACAGTTCTCAACATGAGTCACACTCATAGGGTATTCAAGATGGAATTTCAGAACATGCGAAAAAAATATAAATATAGTGTATATAAATGTTGTAACGGCAAGCATTTGAGTGGAATCCATAGGAAATGGAAAAGGAGACGTCTTTAACAGACCTGGAGATGGAGTCTTCTTGAGGACTGAAGGATGCTGGACTATCCCGGGAAGTCATAAAGAAAACAGCTAGAGGCCGGGAAAGGTGGATAAAAACTGTTGAGGCCCTCCACTCCACGAGGATCGGAGAGGAATAATGATGTTTAAAGGAATCCAGGGTACATATAATAATCACCATATAATAATGGGGATACAAACCAGTACTCAAACATTTCTAGAAGTGTGTGCATAAAATATGTTGGGGAATTCCTGGTCTAAGTAGTGCTGTAAGACTTAGTGACTGCAGTGCTGATTAAGTTATATGACTGGATCATGAGTTATTGATTTGTGAGTTGAGAAAATTATATTGTGTGTATACTGTATGCTGACTTTGATGATGATATCTCACTGAACTCTTTTTAAAAAAAATTTTTATATCTGCATTAGAATTATCTTATTTTATTCTATGATTTCCTCTTACATTGTTTGTTATGTAGGGGATTAAAGCCTTGTTAAGACGAGGCACACTCTTTCAACCTAAGGATGAGTCTTTTTTGTTTATATCTGAGCCTGTAGGCAAACAAACATGAAAAATAATAATTAACTTCTTTCAGAGAATCCAAGTTATTCTATCTTACAGAATGATGAAGTAGTGATAGTATGTAGCAAATATAATTAATCACTGAGCTTAGAATTCAATATGGCAAGTATTGTCCGATCAACAACACTCTGAACCATGAAGCTGGCTAGCACATGGTGTTTGGATAAAGGATTTAAATAAACCTTTCATTATATTGCATTCTGGTTTCTGCAGTTGCAATGAGAAATTCTAAACCTTTATTCTCAATGATGTTGCAATACATTGTCATTGTTCGTATTTTTTCCCTGTTACTGGAGATTATTAAACTTTTTTAAAGAGACTAATTTAATATGCAAGTTATTAAGAGAACAATTATTATTTTAATGGAATGTTAAGCAGTAATATGCTTCTTCTTGTTTTGAACATTTTGATGAACATATAAAAAGATGGGTTGATGGAGTTACAGACATCTTAAAATACCACACCATATCAGCGACGCGTGATTATCTCGAACGATATCTTAAACCTCTACGCTAGGCAAAAAGCAGAGAAGGACAAGAAAGAAGAAGAATGAACATGGTACAATTTAGTGACGATGAATGTATTTGTTTGATGTAAACATTGTGCTCTTGTGTATTTAATGAAATATGTAATTGATTCTTCTTTTTTATTTATATATATCTAATAAATATGCTTGAATACTGTGTTACAAATATGTGTTGTGTGTCAAAAATAACTTGTGTTGTGTGGGAGTGTCACAGACAACTTATTGCTGTGTGTGTCAAATTATATGATTTGATTTGCTTATTGCAAACATCGATGTAATAATCAAATTATAGGACTAATTTCATCAATTTTGAAATGCAAATATGTCACCATGAACACTAAAAGAACATTGTGCAACATTCTAACAGTGCCATACCTGGATGCTGACATCAAACGATAGAAAAAAACTAGTCATAACAAAGATGAAGTGTCTATGCAGAATGTTGGGAGTATACATAAAAGACCGGTTTAAAAACGAAGCTATCAAGAAAAAAGTAGGTACAACATCAGTGCTGAACTTCATCAAGAAACAACAAATTAAATGGTATGGTCACATAAGCAGATTACCAACAGACAGCGCACCTTAAAGAGCAGTGTTACTATAATAGAGTGGATACAAAGCAAAAGACTGTCCATGCAAAAGATGAAACTCAGAAATAACAGAGGTTGTGAAAGACACCATGAACAAAGCGTACACAAAAGCCCATCTAGAAATCTCTTCTTATCCTAGCTGTGAGGCAAAACAGGATTCCAGAAAAGAAGACTACCACACACTAAATCCATTATTTATTTGAGACTGTTATTTATGTCTTTCCATCAAAGGTCCAAAACATAATTACCTTTACAGATTCACTGTCTACTCTTCTTCTTCTTCTTCTTTCGTTCGTTCTTTACGACCAATTTTAATCACTCTTTGTGATATGTTTGATCTTTGCCAAGAACGTGTATACGTTGCACATTGGTTTGGTAGGCCCTAAAAGCATAGACTTCTATACATTTAGGACACATGCATCCGATTTCAGCCAAACCTCCTTAGTCGCCTCTTATGACATGCGTGGCAGGTAACAGTGGTTCTATTCTTTACACCCCAAATTTGGGCCCGGTAACCACTCGGGCGTGTCTACTCTTCAATCTCTTGAACATGGTAGACATTGCCAATCTGAACCTTTCAAACTAACTCTAGATATTGATCAGCTTATCCACTTGTGTGTTGCCGGGGCTCTCAAGGGGAGCAAAGAATAACAACACTGTGACATACAATGCATGTCGTAAGAGGCGACTGAGGTAGGGCCTGGGAAGCTACCCCAGTAAATAGCAAGCATTGCAGAAATCGGATGTGCTGGTCTACTTGTAGGCACATAACTGGCACAATTACAATTGCTCTTAGGCTCAGATCACATAGAGTGGTTTAACAAGTGATCGATATGGAGCGTTTGAAGACAAAGAAATCAATCTGAACTTTTCAAACTCTAGATATTGATCAGTTTATCATATACTATGACATCAAAATAACTATGAATGGATTTCTGGACATTGAAATACAACCATAAAAAGGATAACACATACAAGTTAGCCAAGAAGAGGTAAACAAGAACAACCCTTCAAAGCAGAAACACTTCAGTCAAATAAATCTTGAAATAACAGAAACATTTTGCTGAACATGTGGGGAACACAGGAAGATAGGTATACAGACACATGGCTAGCCTGAAACCTAGTGAAATCATTAGTCAACAAGGTGAGATCAGATAAACCACTTATCAATGCAGAGTACCTCTGAAGTAGGAGTAAGGCTTGCCTGAGAGGCACTGGTGATAACCAAAGCACACCTTCACGCAAAAATCAGTCAGAGGTGCCATATTAGGTGCTCTGGTTACATGTCTGAATACATAGCGGGTGAATGAGGGGAAAAAAATCAACAGTGAATCCAACCTATACAACTTGATAATCCCATGAACAGAATTCAACCACATATACACACCATCATGAAACTTGGGCACCCTCTCTTCTGGTGCCAGTGGCTGGTTGATATCAGATTCTTCTTCCTCCAGGGGCCAGATAAATGGAACACAATTTATGTTACAAAGCAACAACTTACATAAACATGCAGTCATCACCACCACCATCACATGGCATACATGCAATCACCACTACAACTACATGGTAGACAGGATCATAACCTGGCATACACGCAGACACCACAACCACGTCATGACATACATGCCGTCATAACTTGGCATGTATAGATACCACCATCACATACATGTCATCATATGACATACGTGCAGTCACCGTCATGTATGCAAACACCATCACTACATAGCATACTGTATGTGGACAACGTTTAATCGCAACCTTGTTGTCGCCGCTTTTTGGCATTAAAAATGACCTAACTACGTGTTTTGAAATTTCGTATTTGGAAACCAGACAATCAACTACCTTCAGTCCTCAGAATTATTATTTTCCTTTCGATTTGTAAAGGAAAATGCTTCAACCCTCCACTACCCACAATTCCTCTTATTTACAGACTACAATCAGCGCCTATATGTATTGTTGGGTCTTATCTTATCTTATCTTATCTTAACCACATTTGCCGTGAAGCGTCGTGGGAGAGTTAGTTTCCTATCTTGTGCCAGGTGTGTTGCGCTTGACGTTGTCAGTCCATGCTTTCGCAGGGACTCTGAGATGTTATCTATCCATCTTGTTCTTGGCCTGCCTCGTGCTCTGCGCCCTGAGCGTCGATTATTATAGGCACGTGATGGTAGTAAATGTGGTTCCATTCTCATTAAATGGCCGAACCACTTGAATCTTTGCTTCTCGATGTACTGTATGCATGGTATAGTACCAACGATGCTTCTGATATTCTCGTTTCTCACTCTATCTCGCCTTGTAACGTTGACAGCTTTTCGTAGACATCTCATTTCACATGTTGTAATCTTTCTTTCTTGTGTCTTAGTCAGGGGCCATGTTTGGCACTGATAGCAGAGAGTTGGAATAAATATGCAGTTTATCAGTTGTCGTTTGACTGCCATGTTAATGCTTGGATGTTTTAATAGTGGTGACAGTTGGTATGTCACTGCATTTGCCTTCTGGCATCTAGTCTCGATTTCTCTGTCCATCTTTCCATCTGCTGTGAATATACTCCCGAGATATTTGAATTCTGAGGTCTGTTGTATTTTGACATTATTCACGTGTATATTTAGTTGACCTGTTGACCTGCTTATTGTCATGACTTCTGTTTTGGAGGTGTTAATTTTCATGTCATATTTTTCGCATGTGGCTTGCAGGGCATTTATGTGTTGTTGAAGTTTGTTTTCGTTGTTGTAAATTATACTCTGATCATCTGCAAAGAGTAGTTCGTTTATTAAATTGTAGTTGTTATCGAGGTTGTTATCTGTCTTGGTTTCTTGCGTTATCCTGTCTATGTAAATATTGAAAAGTATAGGCGAAAGCACACATCCCTGCCTTACTCCTGATGATAATTCAAATTCGTCTGTCAGGCCGTCGCTTGTTCGTACTACGCTTGAGCATTTTGGTATAGCGCTCTAATATTGTCTAATAGTTGGCCCTGAATTCCATATTCACTTAGTATGGTCCATAGTTTGTTTCTGTTTATTCTATCAAAGGCTTTTTCTTGGTCTATGAATGCTAAGTTGAGCTGTTTGTCATATTCTATGGTGTTTTCGCTGAGTTGCCTTAGTGTGAACAGGGCATCAGTGCAACTCTTTCCCTTTCTGAACCCAAATTGAGCGATGTTCAGCTGTGGTTCTATTATAGGTTTGATTCTAGATTCCAAAATTTTAGCATATAATTTCCCAACATGACTTAATAATGATATGCCTCTGTATGTATTGCATTCTCTTTTGTTGCCCTTTTTTCCATATTGGTATTATGATGGCTTTCTGCCAATCTTTGGGGACTTCTCTTTCTGTCCAGGCTGACTTGAAGATTCTATGAATCCATTGTATTCCTGTTTCTCCGCATGCCTTGATTGCTTCATTGGTTATACCGTCTATGCCTGCTGTCTTGTGACGTGGACTCTTCTTCACAACTTCTTCTATTTCTTGGATGAGTATATTTGGTTCTTCTATGCTTGTGTTATTTTTAAATCTATTCGCAGTTGGTGTTGGTGGTTGGTTAAGTAGTTCTTGGAAGTATTCTTTCCATCTGTTCTTCCTTCCGTTTGTATTAAATATCGGTGTACCGTTTTATCATTAATAATGTCAGTGGGGTTGAAACTTTCGTCTCTTATCCTCATGGAATTGACACTTTTGAAAAAATTTCGTGGCTGTTCTTTGCATAGTAATGACAGTTGTTGTTGGGTGCTCATTCTTTAGTACTGTAGCATGACCTACTTAAACTAGTACCGATGGCCACGACTGTAGCCACAAGACCTCACTCAGGATGATAGTGAATCAACAGAGTGCATTATGGGCAGGTTGGCAAGGGGGAAAATAAACCACTATGGCGGATTATTTACGTCGGCGACGGAGTTCACTGTCTAATCTTGTATTGAACTGAAACAAGCTATCAACTAAAGTTATTTGTTTTGGAAAGGTGAGAATCATTTATTTTAAATACTGTCTTTGTGGAAGGTGATTAAAATGTATACGTGCACACTGATCAGCTCGTTTTCTTGCATTTCTGACAGTTTTTAGTATGAAATAGTAATCACGTTAGAGTCACAGTGCGTGAGTTATTTTACGGTACCGGTCCGCAGAGGAGATAGTATAAGTATAAATGTAATCAATACCTCTTTGTAGTGCAAGCCCAATGAACAAGGACAGGAAACTCGAAAACATTTCCAACCACTAACGAAGCATATCAGCCCTAATATGCGAGGATACATGTGAATAAAAATAGAATATGTCCATGATGTCAGTACGCATCATGCACTTAAATAACTAAATATGATCAGAATCTAATGGGCTCACTATTCATCACTAGACTCATGAAGCCATCTATTATTTATGAATTTTTAGAATGAAGAACTGACAAAAGAAGAAGATTATAACGAATTCATTAATCATTATTGTTACAAATTAAACTTGTTATCACTTAGTCGTACAATAACAATTCTTAGGCATAGGTTCCAAGATAAAATATGACATTGGATGGCAACATTCGCCGATTAGTGTCATTCATTAGCATTAATGTATTTAAGATTGATGCTCACAGGCTATTGAATTATCTACAATAGTTTATGATATTGTAAACAACTGAATGAGCTACGATAGTACACTGGATAACAATATAAATAGATATGATAGTTCAAGCCGTCGTTGAGTAGTTATATAAATTAATAGAATCTAAATCGATTAATGTTTTTCTCATATATCAGAATCATTTTGTTTTTACCAGTTTGCAGAAATATTGAAACAGCTTGTAATCTATAGTTGGTGTTACTAGGTAGAGATGGCGTAAGTCAGCTCTGACAGCCTCCCTATGACCAACCAGATCCAATACCATACTACACTATAACTGCAGAAGTGTTACTTAAAAGTCAATTTTTTTTTGGGAGTAAAATCTTACCCGTCTGTACAAATTTGTGTCTTGTTGGATAATATGCATACACTTTAGCTGATATTTGGACGTGTCTGTCTTACATACAGTAGGGGACTTTGCTGGGGCGCATCATACTCACGTTCTCGACGCAAACCACACAGATCACAAAGAGTGGTTAACTTGGTTGATAAGAACTTATAAAAACCAACAACAAACTAGGCAGAAATAAATTTGTATGTAAACAAGATTAAAACGAAAGTGCACTGAAAGTCATTGAATTAACTGTAGGGATCTCGCGAGAAGAATCAACTATAAAATTCTTTTTTATGATTATCTGTCTCTAACATTTATTTAAGAGTGTGAATGATCATAAATTAAAGTTCGGGAGAATCTGTACTTGGGGAGAGAACAAAAATAAAGCCATCTTGTCCAGATACTCTTTATTTGTGATGTTTTAAACTAAATCAAATTAATAATTGTATGTCTTGTGGCAATCAAAGAATGCAACCAAACTCCACTGTATACAGAGTTTTTTTTACAATAGAACATCAGGAAAGAAGGCGAGAGGAAGACCATAAAGAAGATAGTTAGATAGAATAGCAGAATCCTGTCAAAAAGCAAAAATTACTATCGCCCAAGCCACTAGAGCAGCGCAAGACAAAAACAGCTAACCACAACACTGTGCTGGTAACAGTGTGACAGTGAAAGAAGAAGTCTTGTGAAGGATATATAGAACATGAGATCAGTTTAGGTACATATATCCTAGACACCTGTGTCATAAAATTAGCTGAACCTTCTATAAAAAAAACTATGTTTGTTCTCTTGTTCAGTTGTGACTGTGTGTGTCCTGAATAATAGAAGTATCCTGTGTGGTACAGATATATAGTACTTTGTTCAGGCGGTATTGTTCAAATTAACACCACTAATCTACTGTTATATACTGTTATAAAAGTAAAGTATAATATATCAACATTTTGGGTATGGAGTAGCTGAATTGGCTTCCACTATGCCAATCAGATCTGACACCATGTTATATTATAACTCAATTAATGTGGTACTATATAATGGGGATTTATGTTTTCAAACTTGTCTGTAGAAATTGGTGTTCTACTGGACAATATTCCATCAGGGGTTGGATTAGAGCAACAACCCAAATCTAGAAAAAAAATACTTTAAATTAGAAAGTGCGATGAAAAATTGACATGTTGTTAGGAATAATTTCAACACTATGTTCCATTCATCATCAGTTCTTGTCAAGATCAACTGCCCAATAAAGCAGAGACAACAATTTTCCATTCAATTTGTTATTTTTCCTTACTTCTAACCTAATCATATGCTTGTCTTTGAGCTCTGCTTCAAAAGACTGTCTCCGTCTGCCCCTAGGTCTTCCCTATACCTGTAGTGTCCACTGCATTGCATGTTTTGACCACCTTTATTTTTTAACTTTGAGGACATTGTCATTTTTTCTTTTGCATCTCTTTATTTATCTCTTCCAGACCAGTTGGTTTAATAAGTCTGATGTTGTTAATCTTATACTTCCAGGTATACCCAAGTATTCTTCTAAGAGGACTTTCTTCAATTCCTTTTAACATACTTTCTGATCTTCTAATTTGTTTTCTAAGTTTCAGATCCATAGAGGAGGACTTTCTTAACACATGTTTTATTATCTAGAGGTTTGTCTTTGTGCCGTAAATGCAAGATCTCCAGTTGTTGCGAAGTCTGTTTTAGGTTTCATTTGTCCTTCCAATTCTTTGTTTAATTTCGACCATCATGTTTTCATTTGAAGAAATGGTGCTGCCCAAGCAGTTTAACTCTATTACTATATCTAGCTCTGTATCCTCTATTTGTGTGTGTCCTCCTGTCTTTGGTCTTATTCTCATTAATTTGGTTTTATTTGTGTTGATCCAATCCGTTTTACTATTTGATTGATCATGTCATATCTTTTGCTGCATATGTTCTTTGATTTGGTTAATGGTACATAGCAAAACACGTACAAACAAAGTACTAGAGTTTTACAAAATACAGAAACAGTGACGATAAACAGCAACGTTTCGACCAAAAGGCCTTTATCAAGCAAACGATACAACAGGAGTGACGAATTTCAAAGAACACTACAAATGGACGGTTACAGAAAACATTCAAACTTATCTAATGTGTCATTCATTTTAATTAATGGCACATACATCATCTGCAAAGACTAAGTGTTCTAGGTGCTTCAGGAGATTCAACTGTAGTCCTGTCCAAGTGTTATTTGTTGACTTCTTCACGACAGTCCCTCATAATAAGAAACAGAAAGAGGAACTGAATGTCCTATTAGGAATGATGAATTTTTTTTTCCGATCCAGAATCACTTGAGTGTTCAGCTCTTTGGCTCGGTGCTATGGTGATCGCAACCCTTCGGTTCGGTGCCACGAACACCGTAAATCTGGAGAACATGTGGTTTTTCTGCTAGTCCGCGGAATTTATCTCGCACTCACAGAGGACTTGTCACCCGTCGTTCAACGCGCTACGAACACGCTGGGCAGGCAAAGAAGTTCAGTCGTTGACATCCGTCATCCACAATCTGCTTTCCTCATATTCTTCTTCGAACGCTCCATATCAACCACTTGTCAACCACTCTGTGTGATTTGTATGTGATTTGAGCCTAAGATCGAGTGTGCGTTGTGCCAGTTATGCGCCTACAAGTAGGCCAGCACATCCGATTTCTGCGCTGCTTTTTATTTACTAGGGTAGCAGCCCTAGGGCCTACACGAGAGGCCTCTTATGACATTCATTGTAGAATACAGTGGTACTATTCTTTGCTTCCCTTACGGGCCCCGGCACCACACAGACGGCTTTCTTCATATGATACTAATGCCTTTCTATAGTGGCTCCCGGGACACACGGATATTCCAGAAAATAACAAAACAGACCATCTAGCCAAACAAGGATCATAAAAACTACAAATAGACAGAGCTGTTTCGGGTACCCTGTCCTACACATGTAGGGACCTAAGAACTGGGGTGCAGCGTACAGTCGTTGTTCTTGACAAAGATCAGTTATACATCACAATAAGAATTATCAGATTGATGGTAAAGAACAAACGCAAACAAACAACAGCAGACAGAGATGTCAGTGACTATCTGTACCGCGCAGAGATGACTAGACCAAACTCTAAGAACAATGGTGTCTTACGTAGGGAGGCGAACCCGAAAAAAGCATACAGAAACCAGATGTGCTGGCTTATGGCCTTTAAGTGCCTAACTGGCACATCAAGCTCACTACCTAAAGCGCAAATCACATATCGACCACAACAAGTAGTTTAACAAGTGGTTTGTGTACAGCGAACGAGGAAGAAGAAATGAAAACATTAGGAAAAAAGTGGGTACAGCATTAATAATAAACTTCATAAAGAAACAACAAATGAAATGATTCGCCACATAAGCAGATTACCAACAGACATTGCGCCTCAAAGGGCAAATGCTACTCAGATAAAGTTTTTTTTACAAAGCAAAAATTTGACCACAGAAATAACAGAGACAGTGAAAGACACCGTATACGAAACGCACACAAGAGCCCGTTCTAGAAATCTTTTCTTATCCTGACGCTGTAATGCCAAACATGATTAGAGAAAAGAAGAAAAGTTCTTGGTAATTTACTTTGTCTCTGGATCATATAACGTAACGTTTCCCAAAGTGGGCGGTACCGCCCCCCAGTGGGTGCTGAAGCGTTCTAGGGGGGCGATAGTGGCTTCAGAAGAATTTGGAGGGTGTTCAGGCGATTAGGGGTCGGTGGCTCCTTAAAGAAGTAATTAATAATAAATATTTTAAAATAAATTATTTTCATGATTTTGCTATTGAATACTCTTTCTTTCTTTCTTTCTCGAATCCTGTATGCCTCACAGCGTCAGGTCAGGAAGAGATTTCTAAAACGGGCCCTAGTATGCGCTTCGTAGATAGTCTCTTTCGTCGCCTCTGTTATCTCTGAGGTCCATCTTTTGCGTGGCCGGCCTTTTGCTTTGTACCCATTGTATCGGAGCAGCATTGCTCTTTGAGGTGCACTGTCTGATGGTAATCTGCTTACGTGACCGAACCATTTAATTTGTTGTTTCTTGATGAAGTCTAGTACTGATGTTGTACCCACTTTTTCCTGATGTCTTCATTTCTCAACCGGTCTCTTCTTGTTACACCCAGCATTCTGCGTAGACACTTCATCTCTGTTGTGACCAGTTTTCTTCTATCGTTTGTTGTCAGCGTCCAGGTTTGGCGCTGGTAACATAATGTGGGGAGAAAGATTGTGTTGAACATTGCTCTTTTTGTGTTCATGGTGACGTGTTTGCATCTTAAAATTGGCGCCATTTGCCTATCATTTGATTTGCTTTGTTGCATCTGTGTTGAATTTCATTAGTTATTCTTCCATTTGCTGAAAAATGCTCCCCAGGTATGTGAAATCTTTTACTTGATTTAGTAGATGATTATCGATGGAGATGTTGGTAGTGTTTTCCTTTCTGGCGAATGTCATTACTTCTGTTTATGTTGAATTCTGCATTTTAATTCATCTTATGCCTGTCGTGCACGATCCATTTTTTCATCAATTTTTCTATTTCATGCTTATAATCATTTGAAAATTCACCATGTATTACAGAAATATATATCAATTTTCTATGTCAAAGAGAAAATTGAGCATGTATATGTGGGAGGGGGCGTTGGAAAACTGTTATAATGTGGAACCCCGGGAGCGTTACAAAGTTTATGTTGTGCAAAGTGGACGGTGGGCCGAAAAAGTTTGGGAATCTATGGTGTAACGGAACTGATTATTGGGTACTGAACTGACGTCACAGCACTCCGGGCAGACCCATAGGTGCTCAGTCTCCCCAAACAGATGTCGAAGGGTATGCATTCTGATGGTTCCTATGACTCACTGGTTAAACACACTTCTCTCTCTGCACCTCAAGCATCCAATTGTAGAACGTATAATTCAAACTCCTTAATTCACTGGATTAATTCAGCGTCACTAACGGAACTGCTATTACAAAATGCTAAACACTAATCATATTTTCTATGGAGACAACTGTCAAGTTTCATTCTTTACACAGTTGAATGTAAATCTGGCTTTGTGAATTCTATCATCAACATTATGGTCCGCTTCTCTATATTTACTAATTTTAGTGTGCAGATATGTAAAACTTAATAGAAATGAACAGGGAGAACAACTGAGGGGAACACCCAAAAGTTGCAGACATTCACCAATAGATGTCTGCGTAGGATACTCCATTTGCGATAGTATGACAGGACTAGGGTCGTGCGGTATATTTTCTCAGTGTGATGCAAGTCTTCGAAATACCGCCCCTCAAATGGTTTTCCTTAAAATAACCTTCAATTGTAATTGTGTTTTGGTTGCCTATGCCGCCCCTCTTACTTACGGTCCCGCCTGATGCGGCCGCCTCTCTGCATCACGGCACGGCCCTGGACAGGACCACAAACAGGGAACTGTGGGATAGAGCGGGACAACAGCAGGTAGAACAAGAGACAAGGGGCAGAATGTGGCGATGGAAATCCAACAGTAGGAAGTCAATGAGACAGAGGCGAGAAGACATAATGCAAAATGGAGGGGCGAAAGTCTATAGGAGCTAAAATGTCGAAAATGCCAGGGGAGGTTGGAGTACTCTAGGGGAAGTGGTCAGATCTGCTAGGGGCTGAAGAGTTGTTGCGAATCTATGCCTCTCTAGGGTGAAGGGTTGGTTGCAAACCTATGCTCTCTAGGGTGAAGGTTGGTTGCGAATCTATGCCTCTCTAGGGTGAAGGGTTGTTGCAACCTATGCCTCTTAGGGTGAAGGGTTGGTTGCAACCTATGCCTCTCTAGGGGTGAAGGTTGGTTGCGAATCTATGCCTCTCTAGGGGTGAAGGGTTGGTTGCAAATCTATGCCTCTCTAGGGTGAAGGTTGGTTGCAGAACCTATGCCTCTCTAGGGGTGAAGTGTTGGTTGCAATCTATGCCTCTCTAGGGGTGAAGGGTTGGTTGCGAATCTATGCCTCTCTAGGGGTGAAGGGTTGGTTGCAAACCTATGCCTCTCTAGGGGTGAAGGCTTGGTTGCGAATCTATGCCTCTCTAGGGGTGAAGGGTTGGTTGCGAATCTATGCCTCTCTAGGGGTGAAGGGTTGGTTGCAAATCTATGCCTCTCTAGGGGTGAAGGGTTGGTTGCAAATCTATGCCTCTCTAGGGTAAGGGTTGGTTGAACCTATGCCTCTCTAGGGGTGAAGGGTTGGTTGCGAATCTATGCCTCTCTAGGGGTGAAGGGTTGGTTGCAAATCTATGCCTCTCTAGGGGTGAAGGGTTGGTTGCGAACCTATGCCTCTCTAGGGGTGAAGGGTTGGTTGCGAATCTATGCCTCTCTAGGGGTGAAGGGTTGGTTGCGAATCTATGCCTCTCTAGGGGTGAAGGGTTGGTTGCAAATCTATGCCTCTCTAGGGGTGAAGGGTTGGTTGCGAATCTATGCCTCTCTAGGGGTGAAGGGTTGGTTGCGAATCTATGCCTCTCTAGGGGTGAAGGGTTGGTTGCGAATCTATGCCTCTCTAGGGGTGAAGGGTTGGTTGCGAACCTATGCCTCTCTAGGGGTGAAGGCGAATTATGCCTCCTAGTGAAGGTTGGCGAATCTATGCCTCTCTAGGGGTGAAGGGTTGTTGCAACCTATGCCTCTCTAGGGGTGAAGGGTTGGTTGCAACCTATGCCTCTCTAGGGGTGAAGGGTTGGTTGCGAACCTATGCCTCTCTAGGGTGAAGGGTTGGTTGCGAACGCCTCTAGGAAGTTGGTGCGAACTTCCCTCTAGGGGGAAGGGTTGGTTGCGAATCTATGCCTCTCTAGGGGTGAAGGGTTGGTTGCGAACCTATGCCTCTCTAGGGGTGAAGGGTTGATTGCGAACCTATGCCTCTCTAGGGGTGAAGGGTTGGTTGCAAACCTATGCCTCTCTAGGGGTGAAGGGTTGGTTGCAAACCTATGCCTCTCTAGGGGTGAAGGGTTGGTTGCGAATCTATGCCTCTCTAGGGGTGAAGGGTTGGTTGCGAATCTATGCCTCTCTAGGGGTGAAGGGTTGGTTGCGAATCTATGCCTCTCTAGGGGTGAAGGGTTGGTTGCAACCTATCCTCTCTAGAGGTGAAGGTTGGTTGCGAATCCATGCCTCTCTAGGGAAGGGTTGGTTGCAATTAGTGCTCTCTAGGGGGAAGGGTTGGTTGCAATCTATGCCTCTCTAGGGGAAGCGTTGGTTGCAGATTCTATCTCTCTAAGGTGAAGGGTGGTGCGAATCTAGCTTCTAGGTGAAGGTTGTTGCAAATCTATGCCTTCTCTAGGTGAAGGTTGGTTACAATCTATGCCCTAGGTGAAGGGTTGTAAGAATCTATGCCTCTAGGGGAAGGGTTGGTTCAATCTATGCCCTCTAGGGAAGGGTTGAGCTTCGCAATCTATGCTCTGGTGAAGGGTTGCATTGCGAATCTATGCCTCTAGGTAAAGGGTGTTGCGAATCTATGCTCTCTAGGTGAAGGTTGTTCGAATTAGCCCCCTCAGGAATGTGGATTATCCTCTAAAGTGTTGAACCTATGCCTCTCTGTGAATGGTTGGTTGGTCCTATGCCCCTCTAGGTGAAGGTTGGTTGCCGACCTTATGCCTCTCTAGGTGAAGGTGTGCGAATCAGCCTCTGGGAAGGGGCAATCTAGCAGGGGAAGGGTGTTGCGAACATGCCTCTAGGGTAAGGGTTGGTGCGAACATGACTTCAGGGTGAAGGGTGATGGAACTATGCCTCTAGGGTGAAGGGTTGGTGAAGACTCAGTCTGGTGAAGGTGATTGCGAACCATGCTCTAGGGATGAAGGATGGTGAAACCAGCTCAGGGAAGGTTGGTTGCGAATCTATGCCTTCTAGGGGTGAAGGTTGGTTGCGAATCTATGCCTCTCTAGGGGTGAAGGGTTGGTTGCAAATCTATGCCTCTCTAGGGGTGAAGGGTTGGTTGCAAATCTATGCCTCTCTAGGGGGAAGGGTTGATTGCAGAATCTATGCCTCTCAAAGGGTGAAGGGTTGTTGCAATCTATGCCTCTCTAGGGGTGAAGGGTTGGTTGCAAATCTATGCCTCTCTAGGGGAAGGGTTGAGTTGCAAATCTATGCCTCTCTAGGGGTGAAGGGTTGGTTGCGAATCTATGCCTCTCTAGGGGTGAAGGGTTGGTTGCAAATCTATGCCTCTCTAGGGGTGAAGGGTTGGTTGCGAATCTATGCCTCTCTAGGGGTGAAGGGTTGGTTGCAAATCTATGCCTCTCTAGGGGTGAAGGGTTGGTTGCGAATCTATGCCTCTCTAGGGGTGAAGGGTTGGTTGCGAATCTATGCCTCTCTAGGGGTGAAGGGTTGGGTTGCGAATCTATGCCTCTCTAGGGGTGAAGGGTTGGTTGCAAATCTATGCCTCTCTAGGGGTGAAGGGTTGGTTGCGAATCTATGCCTCTCTAGGGGTGAAGGGTTGGTTGCGAATCTATGCCTCTCTAGGGGGAGGGTTGGTTGCGAATCTATGCCTCTCTAGGGGAAGGGTTGGTTGCGAATCTATGCCTCTCTAGGGTGAAGGGTTGATTGCGAATCTATGCCTCTCTAGGGGTGAAGGGTTGATTGCGAATCTATGCCTCTCTAGGGGTGAAGGGTTGTTGCAATCTATGCCTCTCTAGGGGTGAAGGTTGATTGCAAATCTATGCCTCTCTAGGAGTTGGTTGGAATCTATGCCTCTCTAGGGGTGAAGGATAAAGAAGAAGATGAAGGATAGAAATGAAGAAAACTGTAAATCAGGAAATGGTGAATTAAAGGAGACGAATCAGAGTATTATAGTGTATTTAAAAGGGGGGGATTTTAAGAGCCGAAGGATTGACTTCATTGCACCGGGTTTTACCCCATATGGCTAGGTCCCTCTCCGCAAAAGGGACACGCCACCTGCCGAGAGTATTGCACAAAACACAAACTCCGTTGCTCCGGCAACAATCCTAGAGGTCTCTGGGAAAAAAATGCACTTGTGAACAGAACGGCGCGGTCCGGATTCGAACCTTCGACTCGCAAGGCAAGGTCTTAACTACTTAGCCACAGAGATCCCATACCATGTATTGATATTATAATTCTCTTGTATCGTTATATAAATCTCTGCAAGCAATATCTCCATATCAATCTATCCTGGACATCTCTTCAATGGAATTCGTTTCAAAGTTCGTTTCATGGTTTCCTTAAGGCATTCTTTATTTCTCGAACCATTTGCCTCCCACTCCAATCCCTGCTTTGTGATTCTTGTATCATTTCTTCTAAGTGTACACCTCATTGACTTTACCTGGACACTTTTGTTTAAAAGGTTATGATTAAAAGAAGAATATTAATTCTTCTTCTTCTTTGCGTTCGTTCTTTACGACCAATTTTAATCACTCTTTGTGATATGTTTGATCTTTGCCAAGAAAGTGTATACGTTGCACATTGGTTTGGTAGGCCCCTAAACGCATAGATTTCTGCACGTTTAGGACATGTGTATCCGATTTCAGCCAAACCTCCTTAGTCGCCTCTTACGAAATGCGTGGCAGGTAACAGTGGTTCTATTCTTTACATCCCAAATTTGGGCCCCGGTAACCACTCGGGCGGAATATTAATTAATTTCATGAACTCAATATTTGATTATTTTTATATTTGTTTCAGCTTGGTTAATTGATTGCGTCTGTGGTTTGACATGAGAGAAAAGCTGGCAGTTGTATATGTGTGTTTTGCGCATGAGAAGTTGGCATTGAACTTTTTTGGGGAGAAGAGATATCCGTCTGTGGTTGCTAGTGGGCAGTGACTAACATTAACACAATAGCTGGACATGAAACTAGACAATGTGATGAACAAATACGAGGTCATTGATATCTTAGGAGAAGGTCAGTATGATGTCAAGTTGTTGTTAGTATCAAATAACGGTTCTTCTTCAACGCTCCATATCGACCGTAGTGTTAGCCACTCTTTATGATTTGTATGTAATCTGTGTCTAAGAGCGATTGCACATTGGGTCAGGTATGCACCTACAAGTAGGCCAACACATCCGATTTCTGCTATGCTTTTTATTTACTATGGTAGCTTTCCTAGGCCGCTACCTCAGTCGTCTCTTAGAATGCTGTAGGTCGCAGTGTTACTATTATTTGCTCCCTTGCAAGCCCTGGCAACACATGGGCGAAACAAAGTCTAAAGGCGAAGGATTGACTTCATTGCATCAGTTTTCCCATATGGTTCTGTCCCTATCAACATAAATGGCAAACCACTCGCCGAGAATGTTGCACAAAGCATGAACTGGGTAGCTTCAGCTATAATCCTAGAGATCTCCATAAAAAATTGCACATGTGACTCGGTCCAGATTCGAATCTACAACCTTCAGATCGCTTGGCAAACGTCTAAACCAAGTTACCATAGAGACCCCTAAGTTGTTGTTAGTGTTGAAAACTAGCTCTGGCTGAACTTGGTTGCTAATTGCAGTCTGTCGTAAGGTAACTGGTCATGGTACATCCGGCTGCTCTTACTGTAGTCGGTCTGCTGTCTCATTTTCTGGTATCCGACAATGAGAAAAATATTCTTGTCATTCGAAAAAAACTTATCAGTTTAAAGTTGATAACACGTTGCGCTAATGACCACATTCCGTGACCATATATTTTCGGTGTGCACACGGTACGTGGTTGCACTACATGAAACCCTGATCCTTTAGTTGGGGGTCTAAATTACAACTACCTCTGAAGTCGGAGTATAGCTTAGCTGAATGGCGAGGTACACCGGTGATAATGAAAACATACCTTCACGCAAAAATCAAGTCAGAGGCAATGTCTACGCCTGAAGTCATAGAATGAAAATCGTGGCATATCCTAAATGACGTAGCCATCAACCACAGTACATTAGTCGTTGATTTTCTAGGCACCACTTATACGCTCAGCAGTTTGCCATTGCTTTCTGAACGGTGAGGTCTATTTTTACCTTTTTGTAAAATCCCACGGAAACAATTTGCTTCAAACTTGCCCACCGTGGGGTTTGAACCAGGTACGCTTGGATTCGTGATCGAGCTCACTACCGCTTGAGCTACAGACGCTCACAAATCATAGAGGTTGAACAAAACAAACAAATCTGGTAAACGTTGTTTTTTCTACAAACCAGTTATTTTGGAAAATGGACATGTATTTTCTTTGTTGTTTGCAAGTATTTAGAGCATTGGCAGTAAATAATATGGCATATGCTGGGTGCAATCATGTATTCTCTATCATCGCATCAAACATATTGGTTTCTTTGTATCATGCTACACTTTTTGGTTTCTTTCTACAGGAGCTTATGGTTTGTCATGAAATGCGACATTAAGGTAAATATATCACATTTATTTTTTTGCAGTATTGAAATAGAACAATAGTCTTATATCTATAGTTGCCGAGTATTGAAATAGAACAATAGTCTTATATCTATAGTTGCCGAGTATTGAAAAAGAACATCTTATATCTATAGTTGCCGAGTATTGAAATAGAACAACATTCTTATATCTATAGTTGCCGAGTATTGAAATAGAACAACATTCTTATATCTATAGTTGCCGAGTATTGAAATAGAACAACAGTCTTATATCTATAGTTGCCGAGTATTGAAATAGAACAAGTCTTATATCTATAGTTGCCGAGTATTGAAATAGAACAACATTCTTATATCTGTAGTTGCCGAGTATTGAAATAGAACAACATTCTTATATCTATAGTTGCCGAGTATTGAAATAGAACAACATTCTTATATCTGTAGTTGCCGAGTATTGAAATAGAACAACATTCTTATATCTATAGTTGCCGAGTATTGAAATAGAACAAGTCTTATATCTATAGTTGCCGAGTATTGAAATAGAACAAGTCTTATATCTATAGTTGCCGAGTATTGAAATAGAACAAGTCTTATATCTATAGTTGCCGAGTATTGAAATAGAACAACATTCTTATATCTATAGTTGCCGAGTATTGAAATAGAACAACATTCTTATATCTATAGTTGCTGAGTATTGAAATGGAGACAACATTCTTATATCTATAGTTCTTTCGGTATTGAAATAGAACAACATTCTTATATCTAAATTGCCAGTATTGAAAATTGAAGACACATTCTTATATTTCAGTTGCACAGGTATTGACTACATGAACAACCTGATACCTATAGTTGGGGTCTAAATGACAACTCTTATATCTATAGTTGCTGATGCAGTAGGTGAAATGAAACAATCTTATATCTAATTTGAGCAAGTTTGGAAGATAGAATGAAAATCGTGGCATATCTATAGTTGCCTCAAAGATGTGTTTTTGAAATAGATCAACCATTTTTTATATCTATATTACCTTTGAAATAGAAACATTTATATCAAGTTGCCAGTGGATTGAAATGAAACACATTCTGATACTCACTAGCTTGAGCTACAGACGCTATTGAGAACAAAAAAACAATCTTATACTTGTTTTCTACAACCATTTATTGGAAAATGGACATGTTTATATCTATAGTTGCAAGTTTTTGAAATTGCAGTATTATATCTATGCAGTGCCTGGATTGCAAATGATCAGTCTTATATCATCCATATTGAATGAGTCTTTACTATGTGCATATCATACTTACACTTCTTATATCTATCAGTGCTTATGGTGTTGTTGAAATAGACATAATTATATATCTTTTAGTTTGTGAGTATTGAAATAGAACAACAGTCTTATATCTGTAGTTGCCTGCCCAGTTTGTGGTTTACAGTAGCCCGTGTGTTGCCGGGCTCTCAGGGAGCAAAGAATAGTAACACTCGACATACATGCATGTCGTAAGAGGCGACTAAGGTAAAGCCTAGTAATTAAAAAGCGTCGGAATGAGGTCGCTGTGAATGTCGGGGTGGGTGTGGGTGCTTTCTCTGGTGAATTGGTTGAGAAGCTTGTATTGCATACTGAAGATTATTGGTTCGAATCCGGGCGTATATCTTAGTTTACAGGTGTATTTTCTCAAGAGATCCCTAGAATTATTGTTATTTCTGCGGAAATAGGCGGAGCCATATGGGGAAGCCCGTGTAATGTAGTCAATCCTTCGCCTTTAGACCCCCCACACCTTCCACTATTTATACACAGATTTAGAGCGTGTAGTGTGTAAAGTGACTCATGCCTGATAGTTTAAAAAAATAACTTCTTTTTTCGGAATATATATTTTTTCTTTCTTATTCGAAATTAGAATAGCACATTATCTCAAAGACATTTTGGAATTTCCTGAGAATATATGACAAGAAATAGATTTATACCCGAGATAATGGTGTGCAGTTTAGGATCATCAAGGCCTTCCTTCACGTAAACGCTAGGCTATAAAAATCATGTATACGTTAGCGATCGATAATACATAAACCAGCCGGTAAGGAATTCATGTTTGAGACGAAATGATATGGACATTTAATCTGTATAGAGAGGTTCGTTAACTTATATAGCGCTAGGGATATACTTGATCCAACATGAAGTCTCGATCATTACAAGCTGGTCTCCCTATTTATCTATCTAGTAATGTTTCCATGGGCGTCAACGTATATGTTTTTCAAGGGGTTTGCAAAATGTATAAAAAATTGTAGTGTACTATGCGGAAATGGAGACGTCATTCATTGGCCTCATATTTTTAGGGGACAATAGGTTTTGCATAAGATCACACTTGAGTATCTCTCTCGCGATCACCGCCCAGACCGATGTACCAGACTTCCCCATAGATTCTATTCATGTGAAAATTTGATTCATGCAGCCTTAGCATTGGTATATTTTACATCACATCTTCAGCACCATTTGGAGCTCTGGTGCTTATCCTTCGACGATGTGTCCGGTTTCAGCCAGCGTTTACTCGGTTCGCTCTCCGTTATGTAGTCATCTAGTGTTTTTTACGGTGTGGGGTATCTAGCTCCACGCCCAACCTCCTTAGTCGCCTCTTACGACGTGCATGGCAGGTAACAGTGGTTCTATTCCTTACACCCCATTTGGGCCCCGGTAACCACTCGGGCGACTTGAGGATCTAAACTTCAATTACCTCTGAAGTCGACAAAGACCTGCTTGCAGGGCGAGGGCCTGCCTGCAGGGCGAGGGACACTAATCAAACTGTAGGTAGGCTTTCTAGCAAAAATCAGTTAGAAGCGCCAATCTAGACCTCATGGCTAATGACCGAATTCACAGCAGGCTAACACAGAAGAAGAATAGGTGTTGCGTCACGTAGTTTGTTCTGTGCTGAATCACAATGTCTTTTGTGGCCATAATGACCTAATCTGGAATGGCAGTCTTTGCCATAGTTGCTTCAGGTGAAACTGGAGACTGGAGTTGATACATAGGGTGGCCTCTCTGTCTTCGGCGCTTTCTTTTGCCTCCATATGTGATGGTGTTGTTCTTCTTTTATTTTTAAGCCGCCCCTCACTGCCGCTCGCCATGCTTTCCTGTCTTTGACCAGCCGCTCCCAATGTTCTTTGTCTATGCCGCATGAAGTTAGATCACGCTTGCAGGTGTCAATGAAGTGTAGTAATGGGCGCCCATTATGTCTAGTACCAGTTGCGAGTTGACTATATAGAATCTCCTTTGGGATTCTACCATCGCTCTAACGTCTTTTATTGATCGCTCTCACACGTGTCCCAACCATCTCAGACGTCGCTGTTGCCCGAGTGGTTACCGGGGCCCAAATTTGGGGTGTAAAGAATAGCACCACTGTTACCTGCCACGCATGTCGTAGAGACGACTAAGGAGGTTTGGTTGAAATCGGATGTACGTGTCCTAAACATGTACAAGTCTATGCGTTTAGGGGCCTACAAACCAATGTGCAACGTATACACGTTCTTGGCTAATATAAAAAATATCACAAAGAGTGATTAAAATTGGTCGTAAAGAACGAACGCAAAGAAGAAGAGAAGAAGACGTCGCTGTGTCAGCATGGAGAAGACTAGATTCGCATAAAACGGTTTTATCCAGGAAGGGGAATGGGGGTGCAAGTGCCCACCTCCCCATCTGCCTTAACGTATGGACGCCCATGAAGGTTTCCAACTTGATTCCAACTCTGTTTTTTATGCCATGTTTTTAATCTTTCTTTTAATTTTAACAGTTTGACAGTTAGACCAGATATCAACGTTCCTGTCTATTTACCTTTATCTCCCGTCTCCCCTTGCTGTTTAACCTCGATTCCTTGTGTGTTAATTATGTAAACGTATGCGTATATATAAGCTGACAAGATCGGTTTACAAAATGTCAGATCTATGGTTCCTGTTGACAGATTTGTCCCAATAAGTCTTGTATATTGACACAGTTGTCAATAGCTTAATGTTATCTAAACTTCAGGTAGCTGTTAAATAAACTGACATCTGAACCCGGTCATAGGCTCATTCAAGTATGTATTCAGTGGCAATGTAAAGCGGGTGATTACAGCGTGCGCCCAGGTCCACAAAGCGAAGGACAAAGCTTCATTCTAATGGTGATCGAGTATAGTCAACATGTTTGAACACTGATCTGATCACTAGAATGCAGGAATGCTTAAGTGATTTACATTTAATTGCATGCATAACGACGCAGGCAATCAAACCGTTGTAGACAACACAGTCCCGTATTAATTAATATTACTCCGCTACAGTAACAACATAGTAACAACACATCTCTCCATGTGACCATTACCTTGTAGTGTTGGTGGAGGCGAGAAAGAAGGGGGCGCTTGCATGCTTCAAGACTCGGAGAGATATTCCTGCAGAAACAATGTTCCTGACAGTGTTATCA
The DNA here is from genome assembly GCA_020796225.1 of Arion vulgaris. NCBI lineage: Eukaryota > Metazoa > Mollusca > Gastropoda > Stylommatophora > Arionidae > Arion > Arion vulgaris. The sequence goes on along the minus strand of CM036766.1, from coordinate 24,524,097 downwards.
AAGCCGGACTTGCCAAAGTAGAGAGGTCAGACTAAATGTGACCACCTGGACATACATTGTTAGGCGTTGTGCTATGGAATAACTACAAATCCAAATACAAAAGGACTCAGTTACCGACACTAAAAACACAAATTTGATTCTACATATCCTGCGAAAGACACAGTCGAGTGTCACTAGACTAGGTTTTAGCGGGTTCCCTATAATTGCTGCTTGAAATTAGTCTCACGGGACCAGTTTTAAGATCTTAGGTAATTGAATGTTTGCTGAATGTGCTCGGAAGTCTGAGGACTATTTTGGCATGTCCATTGATTTTATCTAATGACAACATCAACCACCTTACAAGAAGAGATCAGAGCACAATTTTTAGACGCCGAACCAAACACATTACACTTAATAATCAATCACATGAACAAAATTCAATCACAACACATTCCAGACTGTCAGATGTGTGTACATCATCATGAAACTTTTCACCAGCTCTTCAGGCGCCAAGCACTAGATGATGTCAGGAAGATCCTTTTTCGTCCTCCAAGGTCAGATAAATGGAACACATTATATGGAACAAAAGAAGAACTTACAAACATATGTAGATACCACCACATATCATTGAGCCGAAAGGCAAGAGCCAAAGTGCCGCTGGATCATTGAAGAAGATGTTCAGTTTGAGCAGCTTTAATTTTATGGAGATGGGCTGCCACAAAGCGATTTGTCTGAGGCTTTCCGAGATTTATCCATGATTACTCCACCTGAAAGAGAACCGCGATGGCGTAGCGGTTAGCGTGCTTGCTTTATAGGTGCGTGGTCCTAGCATAAAATTCTACAGTTGAAGTGAAATATTTTTTCCGACCGTAACGGCTCTCAGGTCGACCCAGCTATAACTGGGTACCAAAGAACATGAGTCAGCTCTGACGGCCTCCCTATGCCCAAACAGATATGATACCATGCTACAGTATAACTCCAGATGTAGTATTTTAAGGTTCCTTTTTCCTGTTTGTAAAATTTTACAGTTACCGTCTGTACAAATATGTGTCTGGTTGGACAATATGCATACACTTTGGCCGAAATTCGAACGTGCCTGTCCTATATGCGGTAGGGATCTAACAGCGCGATACTTACTTTCTCAAAACAGACATATCACAAAGATGTTAAGTTGGTTGATAAGAACGAACGTAAACAAACTGGGTACTAGAGAAACACATCATCCATATTAATCACATCATCCATTGTCTGAGAAGGTAGGTGGTCAAAGAAAGATGTGGGCTTAACACTGTATTCTCCATTATACAGAGAGCATGAAAACTAGTTCGTCACTTTAAAAACTAAAATGACCCCCACACGAAAGTAAACTATCTTTTGTTGCGTTGTTGCACAGTGTCTTGGTTGTTTTCTTTGGCTTGCCTTCTCTAGTGGCTTGGCTGAAGTTATTTTAGATTTCTTTTATAGTACCGTCGGTCCTGATATACCTCTCGCCTCCTTTTCTTATGTTGTAGAATACTGAATACAGTGGAGTTTGGTTACATTCTTACTAAGTTGCCGAACCACTTCATTCTTTGTTTCTCAATGTAATTCAAGCAAGGTTATGTCCCAACTTTTTTTCTTCTGCGTATGATGGTAACTTTGTCATTTCTGGTGTTGTTCGTAACTTTTCGTTGACATCGCATTTCACATGTGGTTATTTTATGCGACTGTGCTTTGCTCATTGTCCATGTTTGGTATTGGTAACACAGAATAAACATGAAAATGCTGTTGATCATCTGTTCTTATTAGCTGTCCGTGACATGTGGGTGCCTTAACAAGTTTAGCAAATTTATAAGTCATAAAATCAACATGATTGATCAGATAAAATAACAACATCCCGCTTCCTGTAAAAAATAATTAAGTGAATACATGCAAGTTGTAATTATTGTTGAAATCGGAACCGGTGCTTAAATGCATTACGACATGTTACACGCACAAGAACTCACAAATCAATAACAGTTACAGTTGTCACATTTTTGAATTTAGATAACATACCACGATATTGTGTCTTTTGTCAATGAGAGAGCAGACAGACTTGTCTTGCTCTGCCATCATATCAGGGGGCCAGCCAATTGATAGAGCTGGCATTCTGAACGTTCTCATAGAGTGACCGCAGAGGATTTTCATTTAAATTAATCCACGTCAAATGCTAGCTGTAGGCTGAGATTGAAGATTGGGTAGCTCAGAAAACAGCACAACAGGTATGTGAGTAGACTCATCAACCAAAATCGAACTGGTACGGTCAGTCGCTGAACGCTGTTGGAGATATTGCGAAGGAGATCGGAGCATCTATGGACATGCCCGGAGTGCAACGAAAATATTCCAAACTAAAATTATGTCTTTTCTTTCTCTAATCCCAGAATTCAATGAAATATATCGCACAGTAAGAGTTATGAATTACGCCATTTTTGTTATTTTATTTGGTGTTTTTATTTGTTGCTTGATCGGGGTTGAGTTAGCATGGTCTGATTAAATGGTGGATAATTGCGCTGTCATTGATTTATCGATAAATTATAGTGTTGTATCATTTATGAAGTGCTCAAGCATTTTGATAAATGGGGAGTTTATTGATCATAGGTAAGTTCATTAACGGAATTGGGGGTGGTGGTGACCCTAACCATGACATTCTAAGGTTGTGGATACATAGACGACCTTTATGCTTAACGTGCCAGCAGCGATCTATGCCATTTTTATTTGGGAGGAATAAGTAGTCGTGTACCAAGCGGCTATAATTTCCCAGCATGATATGACGGTGTATCAGATAGCACTGATACACGTTATGAAATATGTTCAATTTTCGAAACATCAACTATCTATAAACGTTTACCACGGTAAATTGGACATTTGTCACGGTAAAGGGTTTGTCACGTAAAGGGACATTTGTAAAAAGTCAACCGGCTGCATTGATACTACCATCGGGAGATGAAACGGTCATGGACGACAACAAACAGATAGTACAACCATTTCTATCGAAGACGGTGTGTGTCAGCTACGGCTCGGAGATTGCATAAATTAGGGCACAAATTTGCACGTGAATGTTTCGTGTGAATCTCAGTGATACAACACTAATAATACTTTAAATACTCTACTCGGCGCATCCCGGAAACACACCTCGAGTATTACAATTTGTCTGTATATATACAACGCTCAAGAATCGAACACCATCGCCACTTCGGTGGCTTCATATCCATGTCCTTGACAGCTGTCTCTAGAACGAGATTTATTCGCACACCATACGAACAACATGTCCGAGCTCTAATGTTCCACTAGCGTCCATTTGTACTGTATAATATACCGTCCTGTGTATACATACATACACAAACCATATATGTATGCTCTCTATCATTGTTCTTCTTTGAAGTATGCGATTTGATTGGCTTACTCCACAGGAAAATGGAGAAATGGTTGCTTTTAAAAAAGTTCAAAGACAGTGAAGGTAAGTATTGATTTCACCATCATCAAGTAACTTGTCATGAGAAGAACTTTATCACTCTAACAGTCCTTCGGAATTTGTCACAGGCAACTCACATTTCACCACATTCTCGTCACAGACCTATCACATTAGATCACACCCCCTTGTCGACCAATTACAACTGACCACACCCCATTTCAGACCAATCACATTTTACTACATTCTCGAACAGACCAATCACATCTGACCACATTCAAGTCACAGACCAATCACATTTGACTACATTCTCGTCACAAACCAATCACATTTGGCCACATTCTCGCCACAGACCAATCACATTTGACCACATTCTCTTTACACCATACATAATTTTAATATAATTATACATCATTATAACATGTTATGTTGTTGGCATATAGCCATTGTGCCTCATTACTATAACATTGTAATGAGGAGGGAAGGTTTAGAACACATTGTAACAACCGTTAAAATCGTGGGGAGACAAGACAGAGGAGGACAGAGAGAGAAAATTTTGGATAGCCTAATTCATGGCACGGAAGATGATAGCAAACACCAGAAACAGAGATTTGTGGAGATACATGATCGCCTACGCCAGCCGGCACGGCACTTGATGATGTTGATATTGTTCCCATTAGACCCCCATTATTGAAATATTAAATCTCATTATTGAGATATTATATCTTGTTTCAGAGCTGTCTCTAGTATATAGACGTTGTTTCTCTTGAGTTTTTCCACTCTTACTCTCTCCATCACCCATTCTTTTCATGAACTTTTGGTCTTTCGTGACCACTGACGTCTGATTGATAAAGGGCGTCAAACTCGTAAATTAATCATAATCGTTGTTTGCTTTTCTTAGAAGCAGATTATTGATCCTGCTTAGTTATCGCACCGAAACACCAGGTTTGCAGCTGTGACAGACATACGTTCGATTAAAAATAGCCATTTTTGTGTCATCAGATCAGATCAGCATCGTAAGATGAAGTGTCATCTCCAAGGTTGACTGTAATGGTTAACAACAATTTATGTCAAGATCAGATTGTATCAAGTGTCTGAAGATCTTTGTGGTGTTGATTTGCAGTATGAGCAGCACTCTTCAAAAGCATTTCGATTTGCAGTGTTAGCAGCACATTTCAAAAGTATCTCGATTCGCGTCCTGTGTAGAGTGATCGGAGTGATTCTCTGATCTGGAAATAGGTGGCCATTTGAGTTGTTCGTATGTGTTGATTCCTCCCCGCCAATAATGGCTGACACATTCCGTTTCTGAGGACATCTTTTTTGAGGTTGTTCTCTAGACAGTTGCAGTCCCCTGCTGACGAGATCTGTCTTCCCGGGTTGGAAATAGGTGAGATCGATGCCTAGTCATATCGGAGACGGATGATAGAACGTAAATTTAGTGTTGAAGTTAAGCGCATTAAAAAAACTTTTGACAATTTAAGATTAACATAAAAAAACAAGATGTAAAGCTACAGCCTATGCACAATTTAGAATTTGAAAAATGTAACTTTGAATACCTATCAAACATCATCATGAAGTAATCGAGAGATCTAACCTGAACAAAAGTGCATGGCGAAATCGAATGTGTTGAGCTGCAATTCACAGATATTGAAACGTTGCTGTAATGATAATACAACGTACTTAAATTCACATTATACAATTACTAACAAGAATGGTCTATCAGTGGAGACATTAGCACCGACGAGGAAGACGATCAAGTGTCATTTCCATTTTGAATGTCGCCTGCAATTGGCTTACACCATCTTCTCCCACATATTGACCACATCATATATCATAGCGTGTTCGTAGCGCGTTGGACTACGGGAGACAGAGCTCGCTGTGAGTGCGGGTTCAATTTCGTGGGCTGGCAGAAAAGCCACAGGTTCACCAGATTCACGGTGTTCGTGGCACCGAGCCGAAGAGCTGAAAGCTCAAGTGCTTCTGGATCGGTAAATAAAAACCAACAAAAAACCAATGTCATCTCCACATTCATCTTCTTCTTCTTTGCGTTCGTTCTTTACGACCAATTTTAATCACTCTTTGTGATATGTTTGATCTTTGCCAAGAACGTGTATACGTTGCACATTGGTTTGGTAGTCCCTAAACGCATATGACTTCTCACATCTCCACATTGAAGACTGTCTGTAATGTAACTCCACATCTCCACATTGAAGACTGAATGTCGGCCGTGTGCTGTCGGTACCCTCGAGGGAAACAAAGAATAGTAGCACTGCGACCTACAAGGCATGTCGTAAGAGGCGATTCAGGTAGTGGCATAGGAGGCTACCTAGTAAATTAAAAAACGTCGCAAAAATCGGATGTTCTGGTCTTCTTGTAGGCGCATAACTGACCCAACGTACAATCGCTCTAAGGCTCGGATCACATACAAATCACAAAGAGTGGTTACCATGTGATCGATATGGAGGGTTCGAAGAAGAACAGTAGACTGTAATTTATCTCCTCTTTCGTTGGTAGATACTGGCCACCTTGTTCGTTGGTGGACGCCGACCACTTCGTCTGTTGGTGGACACTGACAAATTCAACTGTTGACGGACGCTGACCGCTTCGTCTGTTGGTGGACACCGACAACTACGTCTGTTGGTGAACACTGATTCCTTCTTTCGTTGGGAAACTTTAACTTCTTCAATTGGTGGACACTGCTTCGTTCGTGGTTTGACAACCATGGGCAGAAGAACAAATAGGCTGATGGAATATTTTCCCCGTTTGTATCCACATTTCTTCTTTCTTCCATTTTTTTTCTGTTGCAAATAATACGGCGTGAATATAGACGTAAATAAAAAAAAAAAATCTGCTTCATCCTAGCATCTGTACACCTCCCACTGTGACATCACAGGAAATACGTTATAAGACAATGAAAAGGTTACGCTGAAATAATTTGATTGGAATGTTATGATCTAGTGGTTCTCACACTGTGTGTGTAACAGCACAATGTATAAAACCGGGAACGTAATAATAGTTTTTTTCTTCAAGAGGGTGTGGAACTTGACCCGGCTTGTTAATTTGTGTATGTATGCTACACTTGTGAGTCGATGTTGGAAAATGTGTGCGTGTAAATTTTATTAATTTAATATAAATTTGATATATTTTCTTATACTTGTAATTAAAAAAAAAATCATTGAGAACTCTAGTCTAATTCTGGCAATAGTACATACTGATTATAACAAAAATATCAGAGATAGAACTAAGCAGATACCAGTGGAAGAAGAGTTAAGGTAGATGTGCTGGTGATGGATAGAACAAACATTGAGAAGGCCGACCGGAAGCATTGCAAGCCAGGCACTGTTTTGGAACACGTAGGGAAATGGGGATAGGGGACGGCCTAGAAATACACGGAGAAGAAAGCTGGAGACTGATATTAATAGGGTAGACAAGACGTGGAAAAAATCGGAGGAAGGGAGGTCAAGCGAGAGGAAAGACTGGAAGAAGTTTGTTGAAGACTTGTGCTCTGCTGAGAGTTGAAAGAGTTGGAAGGGAGGTCAAGCGAGAGGAAAGACTGGAAAAGTTGTTGAAGACTCTCTGCTGAAGTTGAAAAGTTGGAAGGAGGTCATAGCGATAAGACTGAAGAAGTTTATTGAAGACTTAGCTCTGATGACAGTTGAAAGAGTTGAAGGAGGGCAAGCGGAGGAAAGACTGAAGAAGTTTGTTGAGACTTGGCTCTGCTGAGAGTTGAAAGGAGTTGGGAGAGGTCAAGCGAGGGAAGACTGGAAGGTTTGTTGAAGACTTGTGCTCTGCTGAGAAAAGAGTGGAAGGAAAGCTGAGAGAAGGTGAAGAAGTTGTTGAAGACTTGTGTCGAGAGTTAAAATGTGGAAGGGAGGTCAAGCGAGAGGAAAGGCTGGAAGAAGTTTGTTGAAGACTTGTGCTCTGCTGAGTTGAAGAGTTGAAGAGGTCAAGGAGAGGAAAGACTGGAAGAAGTTTGTTGAAGACTTGTGCTCTGCGAGTTGAAGAGTTGGAAAGGAGGCAAGGGGAGGAAAGACTGGAAGAAGTTTGTTGAAGACTTGTGCTCTGCTGAGAGTTGAAAGAGTTGGAAAGGAGGTCAAGCGAGAGGAAAGACTGGAAGAAGTTTGTTGAAGACTTGTGCTCTGCTGAGAGTTGAAAGAGTTGGAAGATCAAGGAGAGGAAAGACTGGAAGAAGTTTGTTGAAGACTTGTGCTCCGTTGGGAGTTAAAAGTGAAGAAAAGATTGTAACAAACGTTTAGTAAATAAAGATGTCTTTGTAAATAAGAAAATCCAAATACAAAACGATTAGTAACATAAGATGTCTTTGTTAAAATGAAGAAAATCAAAATAACAAAACGATTTAGTAACATAAAGATGTCTTTGTTTAAAATGAAGAAAATCACAAATAACAAAACGATTTAGTAAAATAAAACGTCTTTGTTTAAAATGAAGAAAATCACAAATAACAAAACGATTTAGTAACATAAAGATGTCTTTGTTTAAAATGAAGAAAATCACAAATAACAAAACATTTATTAAATAAGATGTTGTTTAAATGAATACAATAACAAAAATTTAGTAAAATCGTCTTTGTTTAAAATGAAGAAAATCACAAATAACTGCCCATGTTCACATTTTTGTATCTTTTTAAAAGTATGATGGAATTATCAATAGATCATTAATTGATCTCCGTCATACTCGTTTGCTTGATATTATTTGCTCGTTTGATTGATGCAGTAAAAAATACTTTCGTTTTGAACAATGAAATCTGGTATATTTGCATTTTATGTTTGTTCTATGGCAATGCTGGTAATTGAGGTAGACATAATGACGCTGAAAAATATCATTTTTTCGGACCTGTGATGAGAAGGGAGTTTGAACACATTGATTGGCTGAAATCGGATGCGTCTGTCTATCCGATCATGTGATCGGAAAACGTGTAGAAGTCTATGCGTTTAGGTGCCTACCAAACCAATGTGCAACGTATACACGTTCTTGGCAAAGATCAAACATATCACAAAGAGTGATTACAATTGGTTGTAAAAAACGAACGCAAAGTAGAAGAAGTAGAAGAACACATTCTGACAACCGATAAAATCGAAGGGAGACGAGGCAGAGGAAGACAGAGAGGGAAAAAGTTGGACAGCCTGACTTCATGGTACAGAAGAGCGTAAACATCTGAGATGATAGCAAATACCAGTGACAGAGATTTGTGGAGATCCATGATTGCCTACTTCAGCCGGCATGGCACCTCATGATGATAATGACGCTACACGTGCAGAAGATATTAAATCGTTCTCAATAGATTCGATAATTTGTTTGTTTATTAGCAGCTGAATGGACAGATTCGATGAGTTATATGTTTATTGACAACTGATGCAGTTTTGGAACATTTTATTTGTTAACAAGTTCAGCTCTGACGATTGTGCTGCATTCCTTGACATTGTGATTTTGAAACATATTAAAAAAATAGACCTCACTGTTCAGAAAGCAATGACAAACTACTGAACGTATAAGTGGTGCCCAAAAATAGACGACTCGTTTACTTGTTGATGACGACGTCCTGTAAAAAGAATATGTCAGATTTTCACTGTCTTATATAAATATTTAGCCCTTCCTTCCTTCCTTTCGTTCTCTTGAAATATGTCTATATATTCAATGTTGTCTCTTGTATGAACTTCACTGTCGTTATATATATATAAATATGTCTGTCCTTCCTTCTTTCGTTCTCTTGAAATATGTCTATATATTCAATGTTGTCTCTTGTATGAACTTCACTGTCTTTTGTAGCTCACACAGAGGTCCGTGTAGTTTTATGTCGAGTGTTGTTTCGTTAGGCCAGTGAGTTTGCCTCAGTGTATCATATTCGAGGCAGTCTTGAAGTATGTGCTCTGACTCTGGTTGACCTGTCCACATGTACACATGGCTGAATTGCCAATCTTGAATTTTGTATACATGTGGCTGCGGAGCCGATTGTGTCCTGTTCTAAGGCGCAGAATAACAACTTGTTCCAATCTGCTCATATTATAGTAATCGTCTTGTGTTGGTATTTGTGGCTTTCTCATTGATTTAAAAATGTCTGTTTTTACTATATTGAATTTCAAAGATCTAGTATTGCATATATTATTTTGTTAAATCTAATGACATGTTTACAGTAAGTTGATTTTTTGCTCACGAAACTCAAAGGAAGGGCCCCCTCATCCCACTTCTTCAAATGAAACTCAGTATTAATCCGCTAAATTTGGTTCCCCCATCATATACGGACTTCAGTGCATGTTTTGAAAAAGGGATCATTAAATAAAACTCGTTACATCTTTCTTGATGTTTTGTGACAATACTGTAGCCAGACACTGCTTGGAAATGGAATGCGGCACTCCTGTGGTGTAAGTCACCGTTTGAGAATCACTAGTATCGCAACCTAGTAGAGTTGTTTGACATTTGAGAAGTTGGACGTCTCATGTTTGTTTAATTAATGTTCTCTAGAGTGCAGTGCACAACTGAGAATTTGTCTCTCAGCTTGTTTGTCAGATGTTAACGACCTGACATTTCGCCGATGAGCTATTTATTACCTTGTCATATAAACAACAACAACAAGAAGCTGTGTCTTGAAAATATTATTATACATTAGTGCCAGCTGGAAAATGATAGGCAATAGAAAAACCTGTCCATGTAGGTCTGCATATCTTTCTGAGAGTTGGTAGCACAGTCATCAGTAAACAACTGGTTTGAGATGGTTGATTATTTCACCTTGGTGGAGGATTTTAACCTCCTGAGATTGAATAGATTATCATCTGTCCTGTATCTGATCTTTACTCTATGTTCAGCACATTCTCGAAATAATGTTGTAGTATTTAAAAATAAATAATTTTGTTGTTTTTGTTTTCTATTCCATCAGAAAATGAAGATGTGCGTCACACCACCATGAGGAGCTGAAGACCTTCGAGCTCTGAAACAGGAGAACATTGTGGACCTTCGAGAGGCTTTCAGACGCAAAGGGAAACTATATCTTGTGTTTGAGTATGTAGAGAAGGTAAAACAGCAAGATTCATACCAAAACTAGTCTAGTTAATGGCTTTCATTAGTAATGTCAAAAGCAATGGCAACACTGAACGTATAGGTGGTGCCTAGAAATCAAACTTGTTTACGTGGTTTAAGGCTACGTCCTTGGATATCCAGATTTTATTTCATTAAATACAACAGAAGGTGTCGATGCAGTGGTAACTTGTCAGTTCAGGCGAAATTCCAGGGTTCAAGGCGTTCAAGGCCAGGTTGACCCTCCTCCCAAAAATAAATTAAAAATCTTGGTGTGTTTTACACAGTAACGGGTGGACTACATGAGACCCTGATCCTTTACTTGGGGATCTGAAATACATTTGAAGTTAGAGTAAGGGTTGCCTGAATGGCGAAGGAGACACCACACACAATATGGAATGACAACATGAAGAATAACTTTATAGAAATGAATACCAACTTATGAAGCACCTTAGAAAAAGGTGCTCGCCCAAATTTGAGGTGTAAAGAATAGAACCATTGTTACCTGCCATGCATGTTGTAAGAGGCGATTAAGGAGGTTTGGCTGAAATCGGATGCTTGTGTCCGCCAGGGAATGCTAACTCAAAACAAATGCTTGCAGAAAATGGATGTACCAGGACGTAAGGCGCATACCATGGTGCAATGACCCCTCACAATGAGGAATGGGATAACGGATTATACAGTCGCTAATCTGCCTCGGAGATAAAGCCACGCAGTAAGAATGTCAGACCTACCAACCTACCAGACCTACGAGGGTGGCCAAAACTTACTGCGGGAAGAGGTCGGCAAAACGGGAAAGCAGAAATCATAGAAATTATATCCTACAGAATCGCCCCCAGTATGCAGACTTGAGAAGAAAGAGGTGGTCCACTTACACTAGCGTCCAAGACAAACTGTATGGCGTGGCTGATAATCTGAGGCAGATGGCTGCCTTTTAGAGAATCCCCCACACGCATGCACCACGCACAGACAGACAGACAGACAGACACACACCACAGAGACAGACAGACAAAAGACAGACAGACAGCAGACGAGAGAGAGAGAGAGAGATGCAATGGAGAAAGAGAAGAAGGAGCTGAGAAGACTTGATTTCCCAACATATCTTCCTTTCGACATTGACCATTGGTGTCCATTCTTGATTGAGAGATTCTGCCTCGGCTGCTTGACATTAAAAAATCACTGTGTTCTTTCAAAGTATCTATCTGGAAAAGTATAATTTTTCTTGGTGCAACTGTTAGTGCGTGTCTAACCCCAACCTGAAGGAACAGTGAGTCAGTTTTCTGTCTGTTCCTTTACCAGTGACCTTTGGCTGGGGTGACCCAGCTAGAAACAAATATCCCATCAGTATAGCTAATTGGTTCATTTAGGAATGCAATCTTCACCACTTCCATAAGGTAATGTGGCCTAAGGGAGAAAGATGTGCAATGAATGTGTATGAACATCAATCAATGGGGGTGTCGGATGAGAAAGTAGGAGTAGTACCTAATAGAAAATGACAGCAGTATCCTGGTCTTGGATAATCATGGCCGGAAAATACAGAGCTAAAGCGAGAAGCGGTTGTATGGAGTCTCTAGAGAAAAAAGACAGCAAAGAGTTTCCATGTTGGAAAGGTTTCTGGTTACTTTTCAAAGTTCCTAAGCTGAGTGATCCGCATGAAGAGAACCAATTGGAGAACCCTCGATCTCTCATATGCATCAAGAGTTGATAAGACACTGGCATTGCACTGAGCCAGATAGGATCACACTGCTTATGAGGGAATCATGCTGAAAATGGACTATGTGTGTGATGGAAAGGAATATCTGGACGAGTGGAGATGCACAAAACACCTATTCACATGACATTACATGGCCATAATGAATAGCCCAGATTCAGAAGCTAGTGATAAAGGCCTGCAAACATGGTGCACCTATGACTAACGGGAACTATGCGGTGGTGAACTCTCCTCCCCCACAAATTGGAATCAATTAGATAAGAGCACTATACTGGTAGCCAAAGAAGAATAGTAAACCAACAAAGAACCAGTGTCATTAGTTGCCACATGCTGAGAGACATACATAGGAGGAGATCTGAGAACTTATTGACTAATTGGTTCGATGTGCAGTGATCCAACAACTAAAATAAACTAAACTAAACTTACAAATATCAAGTTCACTATCATTCTTATAAATGTCAAGTTCACAGTGTTCTCATAAATATCTAGGGGGTCGCTGATAGCGAAATTAATAACATGTAGTGAAAATTACCGGGTTTGAGGCCAACCTCGACCAAAAACCTTCAGTATGCATACAGTATGAGGTTGAACAACTGGAAACCCCAACCCTTTGCTCGAGGGAATCTAAATTACACGTACCTATGAAGTCGGAGTTAAGCTTGCCTGAATAGTGAGGGGCATTGGTGATAAGGGAAGCAAGCTTTCATGCAAAAATCAGTAGGGTGTGCCATATTCTACTGAATTGATAGCTGGTGAAACAAAAAAAAATCAAGTTCAATATATTTTTATGAATTAGAAGCTCATTATGTTCTTATTAATGTAATATTATATTCTTCCTTCTGGCAATTAAGAACATGCTAGAACTTCTTGAGCCACATCCAAACGGTGTTCCGTTCGAGAAGGTTCGAAGTTTGACCTATCAGTTATGCAAAGCTGTCCAGTGGTGTCATTCAAGGAACATCATCCACAGAGGTAGGTCTTTTGGTAAAAACTGACCACAGACAATGTTTCTCAAATGGAATTTAAAATAAATTATCAAGGGGAAACTTAGGTTGCTATTTTAGTATTTATTTAATTAATTTTTGTATTCTTTTCTTAACCAGTGTTATCAACACATATCATGACAAAAGATAATTTTAAACAGTTCATGAACAATTCGTTGACTGTAATTTTTGTTTGTTTGGCTGCTATAAATTCAGGCATTTCCATGGCACCTAATATGGTTCTCTAACTGATTTTGGCATGAAGGCTTCCTTTCCTTATCACCAGTGTCCATTACAATTCCAGCGAGCCATATTCTGACTTCAGCAGTACTTTGACTGTAATAAGTCTGAATAAGAAAATTAATTCGCCTTGTGTTGCCGGGTGCACAAGGGGGACCAAACTATGACCATACTATGACCTACAAGGCATGTCATAAGAGGGGACTAAGGTAGGGTTCAGCTTGGGGTTGGCTACCCCATCCGATAGAAAATTTTAGCTACAAAATTCAACCAACCATGAAATCATTTGAGTTGGTTGAGAGCCTATGTCCCAACCAGGGTTAAAAAGGCAAACAAGAGAGAAAGAGAGAAAAGAATTAATTACATAATTAGACGAGGTGACAACTGAGAAACTGAAAAACACCAACCTTGGTTCACAACCTGTGGTATTTTTGACAGATGCAAGGTCAGCACTCAACAGAGAAAAACAATATTTGAAATAGCTAGAGGGAGCTGCAAAAGATAACCAAATATAGAAAGACTTGGCATGAGTTGATTGAGGGCCTTTATACCAACCAGGGCTAAAAAGGCACAAGAGAGAGAGATAGAGAGAAAAAGAGAGAGATCACAAACACTTCAAAAACACTGCAGATCAGAAAATTGCTAGGTCTACAGGACTTGCTGTATAAACCATGCGACCAGTGCAAGGTCATCATGCAGTAGACACTATCTGACATGTATCGAATACCAGGAAATGAGACAACAGGTAGACTGGTCAGGAAAGGTTCTCTAGAGGAGCAACTAGATATACCAATTATGTGTCATCAGAAGAACAAAATCAACCAGAATGAATAAGTTAACTACCAAAATAAAAGCAGATTAGAACAAGTTGTCATTCTGTACCTCATAATAGATTAAAATTCACTCTGCAGCCACATGTATAACAAATTCAAGATTGTCAAGTTTGATAGGCATCCACACTGTAGAGCACATCCTTCTAGACTTCCCAGAACATGATATTAGTTTAGTTTAGTCGTCAGATCATCATCACTGCATATCAAACCAATAAGTCTGTAAGTGCTCCGATCTCATCTTCAGTATGTCTCGCAGCAAGTGGCAACTAACGTCACCATTTCTTTGTTGGTTTACTATTCTGTTTTTTCTACCTGTACATTGCTCTTGTCTAACTATGCCATATTTGACTTGGAATTCTTACAGTCTGGTTAATGTTGTAGATTCACCACTATTACTTCAATCATTTATATGGCCTCTCTCCCTTAGGAATTCAGTATTTCAGCCTGGCCCATTTCTTTTCCGCTTTTTACAGCAGCCATATCTGCAAGCCTATCAGCGCGTTCATTTCCTCTTACACCTGCAAGCCTATCAGCATGTTCATTTCCTCTTACACCTGCAAGCCTATCAGCATGTTCATTTCCTCTTACACCTGCAAGCCTATCAGCGCGTTCATTTCCTCTTACACCTGCAAGCACTGGTACCAAAAGAACCAGATTATGATATATTTAGGCAAACTCCATGGCTCAGTAAAACAACTCCATGGCCTGGTAAAACAACATTGGAAATAAAATTACACAGCCGCCCCGTTAAGTTACAAAGATGGTGAAAATAAACAAGAGACATTTAATATGTAGACATTATTTAAAAAGAAAGACAGAATGATTGATTGATTGATTTGATAAGACCATCAGCATTGCACTTCGGTGAGTAACCATGTGTGCTTCAATCTCTTTCTTACATAGGAAGATCTCAGATCTCAGGAGGGTCCCCGATCTAATTTTGAAGATGGTGAAGATATTTTTGTAGGAATTCTATTTTTAATCTTTTCGAATGAATTTTGTCCGGGTAGCGGCTTTCCAGCCTGCTCTTCACGATTTTGAACTGCCAAGAGTTCTTTTACATGCTCAAATTGAACACGGGACCTACGTTTTATCGTCCGTCTCCGATAGTACTAGGAAATATCAATCTCACCCACACTGAGATCAGGGATCTTTGGAAAAATATCCAGATGGCTCCCGAAGGAGCAAACCGGGTACCTTTACCCTGAGAGACGAGGTTTGTTGCAGAAAGACAGTAAGAAGGACATAGACTTATTTTGTTTGCTAAAGTATGTTTAAACGTAGTGACAAAGTTGTTTTTACAGACATTATGTTAGATGGCAGAATAGTTTTACATGAAGTAAAGGAGTTGGGTTTAATTCTGAATTCAGTTGCAGTGTTTACCTTGTTTAATTTTCAAGTTTATTATTTGAATGTTTATCTCTTGTGTCATTCAGCGATATTATGCATATACATGGTTACACTTTTGTTGTTTCAGATATCAAGCCAGAAAATCTTCTCATTAGCAAGGAGGGTGTGCTCAAACTATGTGACTTCGGTGAGATTTTCAGGCTTATTTATATACAGCCTGGTCACTTGTGTTGTTAGTTCTGTGTGCTCAAGTCTGACCAGTCACTTATGTTTGGTGTACTGAAGTTATACCTGTCCACTTGTGTTGTTAGTTTTGTGTACTTAAGTGTAACCTGGACACTTGTTAGTTTTGTGTACTCAAGTGTGCATCCTTAACCCTTAGAACCCGAGTTCCCAATATTTCGAGATTGAATGTAAACGGTGCATATCCCAATCTCCCGATATATATTGGTCTGATAATATTTTAAATTATTTTTCGTATTTGAAAATAAATTGTGTACAAATCTGACGTAAAAGATAACCCACGTGTTTTACATGGTTTAGCAAGATGGCAGACTCTGTTGTGTGATTTTGTTTGGTACTGATAAGGTAATTAGTTAAGTATTTTCACGTTGAAAAGATGTTCTAAAAATTTCGGAAATGGACACTCTAAAAGTATAACAACAGAGCAAGTTGTTGAACTTGTTTTGAATGAATCTGAAGATGAATTAGACAGAATGTGATTATTCTGATAAGGATATAGAAAGTGAGTTAGATGATCATTTAGATGACAAAGAATTGTTTTAATCGATTGCTATTCAAGCTATATATGTGCAATCTGGAGAAAAATCTACATACCATAGAGTATTCGCGGCCGCACCCACATATTATATCAAATAAATTTTAAAGTTTAGTAGTATACTGCAAATAGATAATAAGCAGGAATAACGGAGATGATGGGATAATTCAATAACAAATTATATAGCACTTAAGTTTGCTAAGTTATCGTGTCATAATATAACTCTGATATGGGCTGTTTTTGCTCAGGAACTCCAAGGAAGGGATTGTTAAGGTACAGGTAGCCAGGGTTCAAAGGGTTAAGATTACGAGACATATGTCCTAAATACTGTACCACCCTCTCTTTCTTGAGTAATTTAAAAGCAGGGTAAATTAGTTCTGTATAATCTTTATTTCTGTTTGCTATCATTTTGTACTAGGTTTTGCTCGTAGCATTGCTGGAGGGGAAGATAGCTTGTACACTGATTATGTTGCTACAAGATGGTACCGTTCACCAGAGCTTCTTATTGGGTAGGTAGTCACATCTGTTTTCATGAAATATTTATATATATATATATATATATATATATATATATATATATATATATATATATATATATATATATATATATATATATATATATATATATATATATATATATATATATATATATATATATATGCCATACATTTGTTTATGTAAATTGTTCCTTTAGAATTAAAAGGGAATTATTGCTTTTTATTTGTAAAAAGAATGGTAGCAGAAGCACACGTGACAAAGCTATGTTAAATATTCTACAAGTATGTGAGAACTATTTTATAGCTTGTGTATGAATATTGTTGTCATTTAATACTTTATTTTCATACATTCTTTACCTATGTTGATCCAGTAGCAAGATCAGTATTTGTGATTAAACTATGCTCACAGAATCCTACCTGGCATGTTCTCTATTTCTTCCTTCTTAAAATGGATGTTTGTTATGTTGTTTTGTAGCTTACAGTGAGGTGATAATATCTGCACCAACATATCCACTTTCACGGTTGTATTTTTAAGTTGAGTTTGCCTGCCTTCTACAAACCCTACTCTCTTAACAAGATTGCAGTAATGCAGTCTGTTACCAGGGTCAATACTTAAAGGAAGAGTAGGGTCTTTGTCAACTCTGGTTCACTCACCCTGACCTCTGTCATTCCATTTACTGCGACCCCCAACGTGTTGTAGAAATTGACAAAGAAGATGTTGCATTGACCTAATATCTATAATATGTACAAATCCTTGCCACAGTTGTTGCAGCTGAAACTGGAAACTGGAGAGGATACATAGGATGGTCTCTCTGCTGCCTCTCTTTTGCCTCCATTAATGATGGTGTTTTTCTTCTTTTATTTTTAAACCACCCCTCACTGATACTCACGATTGTTTGCCTGTCTTTGGCCAACTGTTCCCAATTTTATGTAGCAACTACTTTAAGAGCTTATGTAGTGCTTTGATGTGGGTTCCTTGTAAGAAAGATCAGCTGTTATGTTCCAGTGCTTCTTAATAAGTAAAAATTGAGAGAAATTACTATTGTTTTTATAATATAAATTCTCACTAAACATTAATTTTTCCCACATACACCCTATCTTGTTATGTAGCCAGGGCTTCTTCTTTCCTTTTTTTTTTCTTTTCTCTAATCCTGTTTTGCCTCACTGTGTCAGAATCAGAAGAGATTTCTAGAACAGGCTTTTGTGTGCATTTTTAAAATAATGTTTTATATTGCCTCTGTTACCTTTTGTGTGGACAGACTTTTGCCTTGTATCCACTGTATCGAATAACATTGTTCTTTGAGGCGCACTGTCTGTTGGTAATCTGCTTATGTGGCTGAACCATTTAATTTGTTGTTTCTTGATGAAGATCAGTACTGATGTTGTACCCACTGTTTTCCTGATGTCTTAATTTCTAAACCACTCGTCTTGATACTCCCAGCATTCGCATTTAAAACTGTCATCTCTGTCGTGACTAGTTTTCTTCTATTGTTTGATGCCAGCGTCCAGGTTCAACACTGATAGCATCATGTTGAGAGAAAGATTGTGTTGAGCAATGCTCTTGTTTGTGTTCATGGTGACATGTTTGTATTTAAAAATTGGCTCCATTTATGCTATTATTTGATTTGCTTTGTTGTGTCTGTGTTGTAATCAGAGCTCCATATGGAAAAGCAGTGGATATCTGGGCTATTGGATGTATCATGGGGGAGCTAGCTGATGGCAGGCACTTTTCAAGGAGAAACAGAAATTGATCAACTTTATGTTATACAGAAAATGTTGGGGCCCCTGCCAGATGACCAGTTGAGGGTCTTCATGAAGAATCCTCGCTTCAATGGATTGAAGGTAATGTAGACATTATCATTGTGCCCGTTCCTCTGTTGTTACAGTAAAGGATGGGCTACCACTGTCAGTGGTCTTCTTGCTACACAATTGACTCCATCTTGACATATCTATCTATCTCTTTGCCTTTATGGTTAGGCATAGGGCCCTCAACCAACTCAAGTCTTACTATCTCTAGCTATCTCCTCAGTCCCTCCAGTCTTCTTATATTGTTGATCTCCGCAAATCTTGTCTCCATGTATTTCGGCCTCCTTCTTTCGCTGTCCCTGCGGGTTTCAGGCAAGGACCCTTCTTGTTATATTCCCTTCCGATTTTCGCAAAGTGTGTCCTATCCAGCGCCAGTGTCTTTTTTAACCTGTTCGTTCACTGGAATCTGTCTTGTTCTCTCCATAAGTTCCTCATCTTGACATATAACAAATAATAATTCTTCTCGTACCGTTATATGTTACATAGGGCCAGCATGCAATTTCTCCATACCACTCTATCCTGGGCAACTCGCTCAATCTCCTCCATGGAACTGAGATCAATATTTCTTGCCTCTCTCAGCAAAGTTTGTTTCAGGGTGTCCTTAGGTCGTTTTCTCATTCTTGAACCCTTTGCATTCCATTTCAATGCCTGCTTTGATATTTGTTAATCATTTATTCTCAAGGTGTGTCCAATACATCTCCATCTTCTCCTTCTTATAACAGTTGTTAATAGTGGTTGACCAGACATTTCTCTGATTTCATCACTTCTCCTGAATTCGTTCCCTTTTATATTCATTATTTTTTGCAATCTACTTTCAAGTGTATTCAACTTGCATTCTATATCTCTAGCATTTTTAACTCTGACTGGCATATGTTAGAATTAATACAACATTTTAATTGAAAATTCGTTATTTAGTTTTAATACTATATAACTTGCAGTTCCATATTTTATTTAGAGTTTTAAAAGTTGATCTTGACATATAATCCAGGATATTTGTTTTCCTCATCGTTTGCTTATATTGTTTTCTATCTTTTTTTGTGGGACTAAGAAATGATTTTTCTTCTTGTGTTCCCTCACGCTATGAATTCAGACATAGTCTTGTGACTTGTATGGCTCTTCTGACTGATGTTTGTGGGAAGGCCTATTTTCCTTATTATCAGTGTCTCTCGCTATACAGGCGTGTGTTCTCTGACTTCAGAGGTTAAGAAATGCTAAAAAAGGGAACGCTTTTGTATACCTTAATGTATATTGTGGAATAAGATTTGGCCAATATTTTTCATTTAATATTAGCTTGTGATGGTTGATGTCGATCATACCAACCACCTTTACTTCCCAGTGCTTTTGTGGTATCTAATTGAGGCTGAGTTGACCTGAGAACCGTTACGGTAGGAAAAATTCCACTCCTACTGTAGAATTGAACCCAGACAATGGGGGACTGCCTAGAGTAGTTGATAGTAGCTCGGCCTGCTAGCTGTGAGACGCCTCATAGCTCGGGTTCGAACCTACTGTCCGACATTTGTTCGAGTCCCTGGTCTTACTCAGGACGATAACGTGAGTACCTCTGAAGTCGGAGAGAATCTACCTGTATGGCGAGGCAATACTAATTATGAGTACATTGAGCACACGGCTGCCAGTGTAAAGTAATTTACAATGTGCACGCTGCTGCCATTGTAAGAAATTGGAAAAACGGATTTTCACGCAAAAATCAGTTTCAGAGATGAAACTCGTCTGAGTTGAAAGCGGACGAAAAAAAAAAAAAGAACCCAGACGACACACCTAATAAGCAAGTGCACTAACCACTATGCTATTGTGGGTCTCAAGAATTCAAAAAATGAACAACCTGAATCTATAAACATGGCTTCTTACAGGAACTACAATGAATTGCTAAATTATTTTTAGTTTTCTGTGATTAGTTTTCTATGAAAATGAAAATTGTGGCATATCCTAAAGGACGTAGCCATCAACCACAGTGAACGAGTTGTTGATTTTCTAGGCACCACTTACACGTTCAGTAGTTTGCCATTGCTTTCTGAACGGTGAGGTCTATTTTACCTTTCCTATGCTCAGATATATAAACAGCGAGTTGAGTTGCCTCCATGAATCCATTTGTCTGCAGGAGGTCATACTGAGTGCCTCACAATTTCTCTTTAAGATTAGTCTCACGGATCCATATGTGAGACCAAAAGTCACTGAAGAGGAGACACATTTGAAACAGGTGTTAACTCTTTCCATGCGGAGTTATTTTCTCAATTTTTTAACAGTTAATTCAAGGAGGTAAAAAACCAAAAAAACAACGATCCAACTACTCATCAATAAACAAACATATATGTATTATTATATATTAAATTGGGGGACTGCCTAGAGTAGTTGATAGTAGCTCGGCCTGCTAGCTGTGAGACGCCTCATAGCTCGGGTTCGAACCTACTGTCCGGCATTTGTTCAAGTCCCTGGTCTTACTCAGGACGATAACGTGAGTACCTCTGAAGTCGGAGAAAATCTGCCTGTATGGCGAGGAATACTAATTACGAGTACATTGAGCACACGGCTGCCAGTGTAAAGTAATTTACTATGTGCACGTTGCTGCCATTGTTAGAAATTGAAGAGAGGTCGATCCTGGATGGCCGAGGCAGAGGATATTATTAAACAGGTCTGTACTCTAGATGAGCTGAGACACGGTGACGAATGGATGCCTATATCAGAGGATATGACTGCTTACGCCAGGGTTATCAGCACACTTGGACGCCGCTGTAGAGAATGGGCCCGGACGTCGTCAATGCAGAAATTCTTGCACTCGTGGATCAGCACTCCCACCCAGGTGATATCATTATCTACACCGATGGCTCTGTCAAGCGTGGCACCAGATCATCGTGGGCTTACTCAGCACAACGAAGCGGTCGCACACTTCATGAGGACTGCGGGCTTTCGAGACAACGACATCGAGCATGACTATGGAGATCACCGCTGCCTCCAGGGCTCTGTCATGGGTGGCTGAGCAACAGGTTACCCATACGATCATCATATCAGACTCGATGAGTATGCTTCAACTGATTGCATCTGGAAGTATGTGGGTGGAATGGGTGAACAGCATTCGGAGATCACATCTCAAGAAAATGACTTGGCTGTACACACCTGGACATGCTGGAGTGCGGGAGTAACGGCGTGCTGACTCTCTTGCAAACAGTGCCCGACTCAAGTGGGCAGAAGCATGGACAGAGCCGATATCATCAATGCGTTACGCTCTCAATTGTGTGACATGGGCGGGTCTCAGACACTGGAGCGAGTTCGAGAATTAGGTGTTAAGTTTGGACATGCCAGACAGTGTCGTCTTCGTGGTAGAGAGAAAGATATACTATCAACTTCTCATGGGTACTGTGAGCAAATGGACTTTGGGATGGCTGCTGCAACGGAGGACAGAGCACGAATGGGAATGCCCAATGTGCCATGCGTCGATCGCATAACATAACATAACATAACATTGTTAGAAATTGGAAAAACAGATTTTCACACAAAAATCAGTTTCAGAGATGGAACTTCGTCTGAGTTGAAGCGGACGAAAGAAAAAGAAAAAAAAAAAAAAAAAAAAAAAAAAAAAAAAAATTATATTAAATTGAAGAAAACTGGACAACCTATTAGAATAACAAGGTTGAAAAGTAGTATAAGTAAAACAGAAGAAGTAAAACTAGAAAGACTTCTTATAAGGGAAGCAACTCTGTGGCGCAGTGTGCGTCTAATAGCGTGCAATGGACTTCCGCCGTGGTGCAGTGTGCGGCTTAAAGCGTGGAAAGAGTTAAGTATTCTGGGAATTCGGCATGTTAATTGCTGACTAGTGTTGGAAACAGTTTCAGCACAATATTCCATTCAGAATGCAGAATTGAAAACTAATACCTGTGAAGCCGGAGAAGTCACTCCTGTATGGTGGGGGACACTGATAATAAGGAAAGGAGAACTTCACGCACAAAAATCTGTCAGAAGCGCTGTACCAGCTGCCCTGACTATGCCTGAATTCATAGCGGGCGATCGCAAGAAGAAAAAGAAGAAAAATGAATATAAAGATTAATGATTCATTGTAGTTTTATGTTCAATTGTGAACATACAAGAAATGAGAGAGAGTGAGAGAGTAGATATATGCAAACATCAATACATGGACTAGTGTTTGTTTTGGTAATTTTGTCTTGCATTATGTTTTTGTTCCCATATTTACTAGTTTCCTGCAGTGAGAAAACCCAAGACCTTGGAGAAACATTACCATGGTATTCTACCTAGTGTTGCTCTTGACTTCATGAAGGTAGGAGACACTTTACAGTGCTTTATTTCTTATGATCAAGTTATTTGTTTGTTATTATTTCTGATTTTGTCATTAACTCCTTGTGGACTAAAACGCCACACTACATGGCTTTGAGTTGGATATTTTTTTATCAGAAGCCACACTAAAGGACTTGTTTAATTCTAAAAACAAATAGCTTGTAAAAACGTGGCTTTTGTTCTGGTCCACTAGCAGTTTTTTTGTGTGCTCAAAGCTGACTTAAGTTTATTTTTGATAGACAGGTAGTCAAGTAAAGTAAGTGAAGGAACCATGTTTTATATCATGTGGTAAATTAGTATAGTGCTTGCCCGAGTGGTTACCGGGGCCCAAATTTGGGGTGTAAAGAATAGAACCACTGTTACCTGCCACACATGTCGTAAGAGGTGACTAAGGAGGTTTGGCTGAAATTGGATGCATGTGTCCTAAAAGCAATGTGCAATGAGCCTACCAAACCAATGTGCAATGTATACACGTTCTTGACAAAGATCAAACATATCACAAAGAGTGATTCAAATTGGTCGCAAAGAAGAAGAAGAGAGTATAGTGCTAGTCTCATATTTTTCATTGACCATTGGCACACGGTGGGTAATGTGGTCAGCACTTTTCTGTCCTAAAAGTTACTTATTAGACCTAAAAGTCATTACGATGAGAGAAAGATTCCACCACCATTATTGAATTTAACCTGGAGACGGCCCAACTTCCTTCAGGGACCCACATACAAGCTACATAGGCTTGTAGCATTCAGCAACTCATAGCTCACTTCTAGCATCAGAGTCAATATAAGAACAAAGCTGACCAATACTCAACTCCGCTTCTCTGTGATGCCCTCGGAAACAGATGACTAACTAGAAGTCTGGCTAAGTTTGTGAAGATCTAAGAGAGAAAAGCTAATCAATCAATCAATGAAGTGCTGTGCGTGCCGGTGTAGGCGATCATGTCTCTCCACAACTATCTTTGCTTGGTGCATGCAATCAGTTCTGACGTCAATCTTTTGTTGAACCATGATGTCAGGCCATCCAGCATCTTCTCCCTCTGTCTTCCATGATCTTCCTTCCCTGAATTTTACCTGTAGTCACCAAATGTTCTAAACCTTCTCTTCGCATTATATGCACGTAGAACCTTGATTGTCGGATTCTTATTCTTTTGATAAGGTTTCGTTGTGTGCAGGCCTGATTTAAAACCTCCACATTTGTTTTCTTTGCTGTCCATGAAATTTTCAGCATTCTTCTGTAAAACCACATCTCTGTGGCTTCCAATGATCGTATTGATTGTTTGTTCATTGTCCATGATTCGCTGCCATACATAAGTATTGGTTCAATATAGCACTGGAGTACTCGTTTTCGCAATGTCATTGGTAGTGAGTTCACGCATAGTGTGTTCTTCATTTTCATAAAAGCTGTTTTCGTTTGAGCTATTCTACTCCTAATCTCTGTTGTACATCTTCCATCTGATGTTAGAAATGTTCCCAGATACTTGAATCGATGGACTTGTTTCAGTGTTGTGTTATTTATTTTGATATTACATGTTGGTGTTTCCTGTTTTTGAAGACAACCATAACCTCTGTTTTCTTTATATTCATGCTTAATCCTTTCTTTTCACTTTCTCTCACTTTTTTTTTTTTTTCTTTTTTTTTCTTTTTCTTTTTTTTTTCTTTTTTTTTTCTTTTTTCTTTTTCTTTCGTCCGCTTTCAACTCAGACGAAGTTTCATCTCTGAAACTGATTTTTGCGTGAAAATCCGTTTTTCCAATTTCTTACAATGGCAGCAGCGTGCACATTCTAAATTACTTTACACTGGCAGCCGTGTGCTCAATGTACTGTAAATAGTATTCCCTCGCCATACAGGCAGATTTTCTCCGACTTCAGAGGTACTCACGTTATCGTCCTGAGTAAGACCAGGGGACTCGAACAAATGCCGGATAGTGGGTTCGAACCCGAGCTATGAGGCGTCTCACAGCTAGCAGGCCGAGCTACTATCAACTACTCTAGGCAGTCCCCCTTTCTCTCACTAATATGTCTATCAAGTCTTGTAGATCTTGTTCATTTGTAGCCATGAGAATTGTGTCATCAGCGTATCTTAGGTTGTTTATATTTTGTCCACAGACTGCTATTCCTGTCTTTTCTTCTATAGATCTCATGATGTTTTGCTATATAAGTTGAACAGGTCTGGTGAGAGTACACACCCTTGCCGTACTCCTAACTGTATCGTCTGATAGATTCCAATCTGATTCTCTAGTCTTATGGCTGCACTTTGTTGCCAGTACATATTCTTGATCAGTCTCAAATCTTTCCCATCAATATTTATACTTTCTAACATGCTAATTATTTCTCCATATTTTACTTTATCGAAAGCTTTTAAGTAGTCTATGAAACATAGGTATAAGTCCAACTTCATTTCTATTGATCTTTCCATTATTGTTCTTATTGTATATATTGCGTTGTTTGTTCCCCTGTGTTCAACAAAGCCACATTGTTCTTCCTTAACTTCTGGTCTTATTTTGAAAAGCTAATGCAGTACCCATAAAGGCTTTACTGAAGTTGGATCGAAAGGTGCAGATACTACAGCTCATGCCGACAACTGTGATACAATGCATTCCGTTCTCCTGACTGAATCCTACTATAACTCGCTGGACTATGAGACCAAATGAGGAAGAAGTAGAATTGAACCCAGACCATGTGCTTAAGAAGTAAGTGCACTAACCACTATGCTATCGCAGGTTTCTATATAGACAGGTATGTTATAATGATTATCATCCACCTCTGATAAAATTTAGAAAATTACATTTTTGTTAAGGAGAAAAAAAAAATAGGGAATCTAATTTTGATTGTTTGTTTGCTATCATCAGTCGTGCCTAGAATTGGACCCTGCCAGTCGTGCAACAAGTGATGACTGTCTTAGTCGTGTAGTCTTCCAAACTGAGCGGGCAATAGATCGTCACCCATGTCAGCCTCTCAAAGCTAACAGTGCTCATAGTTCTAGCAAGAGAAGAAAGACAGAGAACAGTCATACCCAGTGTACCAGGTTTGTATGTTAAGTTTTCAAGATGATATTAGGGTTGCGTTTGACAATAGTGGTAGGTGGGTGTGTTTGGGAATGTTTCGAAGTTAGTGCAAGTTTTTACTCTCTTCTGCGCTTGTTTAGAGTGTCTTGAAATTTGTTTCATATCCATAAAACTAACTCTGGGGGTGGGGTAGTGTCTAATACAGAAGTTGAATCATCAGAAATCAATGCTAAACCTAGTCTTGAATTCTACATTAACACTCTTATAACATTATCTACTATTTTGTTGTTCTTACCATTAACTTTATAAATCATTGTCCAGAGAGATCAGCAACCTGCAGGATGAGAATGTACCAATGGACATTGAACAGACGCACAAGAAACAAATAGCTCTAGGAAAGACAGACGCTGAAGTTGATGATAAAAATGATGATTATTTTGGGGAAGAGAAGATGCAGGCACAAATCAATAGCAAACATCTGAAACAGGTAGGTACTATTTGCAAACTTCTTGTTTATAGGTGGTGTCTGTGGCTTAGGGGATAGTGACTCGGTCTATTAACCCCGACGTTCAGAGTTCGAATCACGCTGCGGACAGTTTGGTTGCAAATTGTTGCGTGTGGATTTTTAAAAAGGACGATGGCACCACCCATTCAGAAAGCAATGGCAAACTACTGAACATAATAATGCCTAGAAAAAGCACAAACAGCATTAACAAGCTGGGGTTGATTCGCAAAGTGGATATGCAATTAACTTAATATTGCTTTACATATGTTTTCTGAACACTTTTTCTGCATGTTTTATTTTTCGTTATTCTTCAATGTTTATTACAAAAGGTAGTGATTTGCTTAATGAAATATAATAATCTACACCAGTGCTATCCAATGTTTTTATGTGTTGGGCCACATCTAACTAATGACTATGGAGACGCAGGTGCCACATGACAATAGCGATAATAATAATACTAGTAATAACGTAATATTAATAGTAACTGAATAAAATAATAACAGAATACAACTTAATGCTTACTACAAATGTAATTTGAAATAAAATATTGTGCTTACGAAAACACCTAATCATACTATTCTTCAAAAACATACTTTTTTTCTTGAAATTTCGAATAACGATAAAGCCGGAGTAATAAAATATGGCCCCATGCATGTTTTAAACGGACGTCATTGCCCCTGTTGGACAGTGTTAGTCTGCATTATACATAGAAATGCCAGCTTTCCCAGCGTGCTCGTAGTGTGTTGGACGACGGCGACAAGCTCCCGTGAGCGCTGGGTTCAATTCCGCGGCTGGCAGAAGAACCACAGGTTCCAGATTTACGTTGTTCGTGGCACCGAAACGAAGGGTTATGATGTCCATGGCACTGAGCCGAACAGCTCAAAGCTCAAGTGCTTCTGGATTGGTAAAATAAATACATAGAAATCTGTCTATACACAATCAAATTGTTTTGTTGTTGTCATTCAGTAACTAGTCTTTGTATTGTGCAGAAATTTGCCTTCACAGCAATCCTTGCGCATTTATCTCTGTCAGACGCTAGATGATAAATCTTTCTCAGTTTGCTGTCATGTTCAAGTTATCTATCACATCCTGTATCCATCTTTGCTTTGTTCTTATGTTTCCCAGAATACCTCACTTCATTATTGATTCTGTATACATCTTTGCATTATACTAACTTTTCTCCTGCTTCCCAGAATGCCCCACTTATTTATTGTCTTTTCCAACCTTCCTGTCTCATTATGTGCCAAAAATATTTATGTTTTCTTTCTTCCTCTTCTTTTTCTTTTCATTCGTAATTGAGCATAAGGGTTGCATCCTATAACTAACATTTTTAGTTTTTAATGGAACATGGTGATGAGATTGTTCATAATAAAATTTCAGTTTTTCATTGCAGTTGGTTGTTTGTTTGTTAAGTGGTGGATAAAGCCTCGGCACGGATCGTTAAATCTAAGATAAATGTCTTTTTTGGTTATGTCAGAGCCTGTTGGCCTTTTCTTCTTGGTGCTGCCTGGGACTAGTCCGAAAAAGAACTGTTTGTTAAGAGTTGTGTTCTGGTTGTGTGTGAATTTCCTGAGAAGGATTGGTCATTGCAGTTTCTGAAACAAAATCATTTTATAAGTTTAGGTTGTTAGCCTGAGGGAGTATCTTCCAATAGGACACAGATTTGTGCAATGGGATCACTGATAAGATTTGATTAATATAAAAAACCCCATTTTATAGTAGTACATCTATTGAGCTATACTGACGCATGTTATCAGATCTGGTATTCATGGCACATGATGATGCTGATGATTCACTTCCATGTGACAGAATTTGATTGATGTAACACTGAAGAACTCTTTAGTTCTGTTATACAGATTGTAGTATTGAAGAATGACCAAAAGAGATGTCCACTGACTGTCAACTTTTCATAACTTATAAGTACATAGAACACACAAAAATGCTGGGTCAAACAAAATATTCTTCTTCTTCGAAGCTCCATATTGACCACTTGTTAACCACTCTGTGTGATTTGTATGTGATCTGAACCTAAGAACGATTGTACATTGTGCCAGTTATGTGCCTACAAGTAGGCAAGCACATCTGATTTCTGTGATGCTTTTTATTTATTAGGGTAGTTTCCCTAGGCCCTACATCAGTCGCCTCTTACGACATGCCTTGTAGGTCGCAGTGGTACTATTCTTTGTTTACCTTGCGGGCTCTGGCACCACATGGGTGGAACAAAATAAAAAACTAGATTTCTTTTGGATATCAGTTTAGAAAATATGGATTCAAACCCCAAAATTAGCATGACACATGGTTACTAGTGAAGTGTGTTATTGGCTTCACTTTCAGCACTCCTTACTTCTATTGATTTATCAAATTATATATATTGAAGCATTCACTGTTATTCTATGCTTGTAATGTTTTCACATCTACCATTCTCATCCTTATTATCTTTTATTTAAACAGATGAGAAATCAGACCACAGCAAGTGGTATCAGAAGTGCTGTGAAGAGTGGCCGCATAAAGAACGAGACCAGTAGCAACCTCATCACAGACAGTAACCAGAACACTAGTGCTGATCTAAGTTACATTACTACCACCACCACCACCACCAGTTTACCTGTACATACCAACAACAGCAACAAATCTGTTGTGCTGAAGAGGGCAAGTGATGTTGATGGTATGCAGGAAAAACATGATGGAGAAAAACAAATAAGTACCTCCAGGGTTAAAGAATCTGTGTTAAATATTAACTTTGCAACAAAAGATTCTAACCAAGATACGAGTCTGTTGAAAGAATTCAAGAAAAAGACACCCTCGGCAGCAGAAAGATTGGAGAAGACATCAGGATAAGTGTTCAGTAGATATTCGAGGAAAAGGGGTCAGTGTAGGTGTTCCAATTACTAAGGGGGAAAGTCGAACGAACTATTCAAAGTCATATATAGATTCTTATAAAAGAGAACAAGAAACTATGCCAAATGTGTCAAGTAGCGGAATTGTTCTAGGTGATTCTCAAAAGAAACCAAGTGGTGGATATAATGCGGATAGTATCCACGTATCGACTTTTATTGATTATCATACAAAAAATGCTTTAGAGTATTCACCACATACAAGCAACCATCCCTCGACACCAATCCCTAAGTCATACCGAAGTTTAAAACAGCAACGGACAGATGAAAATCATGATTTTATTGAGAAACATCAGGACAATTTAGAATGGGGAATCAATAGTTCTAGATTTTTGAAATCTAAAACAGGTGTTTCATTCAACGATGGAATGAAAAAAGTAAATGCTCAGATATTTTCGAATCCCTCGGACATGCCACCGTCTGCCGCTGCTGCTGATGGTAAAGACAGAACAAGTAACATAGAAAATGTCAATGCTGGAGATACAATTGTCGACGAGGCACATAACACAACCAGTCAGTACAATTTGCAGAATAACAACAGCAGAAGTACATCGGCTGTTAGAAAACTCACCAGTGGTCATAATACTGATAGAAGGAAAGTAAGTATACGTAATGATGATAAGAAGGAAAGTAAGTATACGTAATGATGATAAGAAGGAAAGTAAGTATACATAATGATGATAAGAAGGAAAGTAAGTATACGTAATGATGATAAGAAGGAAAGTAAAGATGTCTGCAAAGCCTCAATGAAAAACTTTTCTATAGGTCCCAGCACATGGGAAGAACTAGCTGATGACAGAGTTGTGTGGCAAGCCAAATTACGAAAGGGTGCAGAGTCTTTTGAGAAGAGACTTAAGTATGAGCTGAACGACAAGAGAGAAAAGCGAAAACTCAGAAGTTGTCACAGTAAAACAATTGCCACTTGATCGTCTGTAAAGACGAAAAAGGCCACATATATAAGTATACGTAATGATGATAAGAAGGAAAGTAAGTATACATAATGATGATAAATGGAAAGTAGGTATACATAGATCAGTATTTCAGAGATGTAGGTGAGATTGTTCCTAGACCTATCGGAGATGGACAATATAACATAGGTCCTGTTTTCAAATTGAGCATGTAAAAGAACTCTTGCAGTTCAAAATAGACGAGCACGCTGGAAAGCTTCTGCCCCTGCAAAACTCATTAGAAAAATGAACAATAAATTCCTTTAAAGTATTTTCATCATTTTCTACATTACATCGGGGGCCCTCTCCGGTGCTACGGAGTTCGTGCACTACCATTGAGATCTTCCAGTGTAAGAAAGAGATCAGAGCATACATGGGTATTCACCAAAGTGCAATGATAATGACCCTAGCAATCAATCAATCAAGTATACATAATGATGATAAGAAGGAAGGTAAGTATACATTTAAGTGGTATTGTCTTGTCTGCTGGTACATGTTTATAGATGATATATTGTTTACAATCATTCTCACTCTGTCACACGCTTTGTTTTTTTTACTTATTCCTTTGTTTCTTTTTTCTCCTCACACTCTCACTCCATCTCTCACTCTTTTCAACATTCAAATGAAAATCGTGGTATATTCTTTACAGGACCTAGCCATCAACCACAGTAAATGAGACGTTGATTTTCTAGGCATCACTTATACGTTCAGTAGTTTGCATTGCTTTCTGAACGATGAGGTATAATTTTACCTTCGTAAAAATCCACAAAAACGAATTTGCTTCCAAACTGCCTACTGCAGAGTTTGAACCGGGTATGCTTGTGTTGTAATCAAGCTCACTACTGCTTAAGCTACAGACGCTCAAATTAGGTCATTCATTTTCTCTTCTACTCTATCACTCTCATACATACTCTCTCTTTTTCCGCTCCCTTTTATTCTCAACACACTTTTTCTCTTTCTCATATCACTCTCTCTTCATCACTGTGATAAAATAGAATATTGTTAACACAAATGATTTCCTCTTAGTTTGGAAACACAACCTCACAGAATGAAATTCAACAAATAAAGTCCAGTACATTCTTGAAGAAGAAGGCAAAAGATAATAAAGAAAAAGATCTGGGTCATGAAACTGCTGGTCAACCTCAGCCAGTGCAGACCATTACAGATAAGCTTTCAGATGCTAGAGTAAGTGTAGTTGTATTCTGTCATTGTTGTATTTGTTATTGTGTTTATAAATGAGATTGCATTGAACTTGCTTGTACAAATTTCTATTACTGTGATCATGCTTCTTCTTCTTCTACTTTGCGTCTGTTCTTTACGACCAATTTTAATCACTATCTGTGATATGTTTGATCTTTGCCAAGAATGTGTATACGTTGCACATTGGTTTGGTAGGCCCTTAAACGCATAAACTTTGACACGTTTAGGACATGTGCATCCGATTTCAGCCAAACCTCCTTAGTCACCTCTTACGACATGTGTGGCAGGTAACAGTGGTTCAATTCTTTACACCCCAACTTTGGGCCCCGGTAACCACTCGGGTGATCATGCTTCTAAATTCTTTTTTTTTTTTTTTTTTTTTTTCCGTCCGCTTTCAACTCAGACGAAGTTTCATCTCTGAAACTGATTTTTGCGTGAAAATCTGTTTTTCCAATTTCTCACAATGGCAGCAGCGTGCACATTGTAAATTACTTTACACTGGCAGCCGTGTGCTCAATGTACTGTAATTAGTTTTCCCCTCGCCATACAGGCAGATTTTCTCCGACTTCAGAGGTACTCACGTTATCGTCCTGAGTAAGACCAGGGACTCGAACAAATGCCGGACAGTAGGTTCGAACCCGAGCTATGAGGCGTCTCACAGCTAGCAGGCCGAGCTACTATCAACTACTCTAGGCAGTCCCCGTTTCTTTTATCTATCTTTCTGTCTTTTCTTTAATCCTGCTTTACCTCACAGCGCCAGGATAAGAGAGAGATTTCTAGAACTGACTTTTGTTTGAGCTTCAAATACAGTGTTTTTCTTTGCCTCTATTATCTCTGAGATCCACCTTTTGCGTGGATAGCCTTTTACTTTGTTATCCACTGTATTGGAGTAACATTTCTCTTTAAAGCGCACTGTCTGTCTGTAATTTTCGTATGTGACCGAATCATTTAATTTGTTGTTTCTTGATGAAGTTCAGTACTGGTGTTGTACCCACTTTTTCTCTGAAGTCTAAACCAGTCTCTTCTAATTACTCCCAGCATTCTGTTTTGTAGACACTTCATATGGTAGTTAGGATATCAAAGCTGGAAGATTAAAAAGTGTACAAAAATAACATAAAAACTGAAAATAAGAAAGGAATGAAGAATTTCAACACATTAAAAAATCATAAGGAAGAGTATCAGATAATCAATCAATCAATCAATCAATTAATCAATCAATCAATCAATCAATCAATCAATCAATCAAAGAATAAGATTATCGTTAATGATGCTTTCAAAAATATTTTTGATTGATCACTTTCAAATATCTTGTTCCGAGTTCTAAACATATACATTGATAACACTGATACTTTTGTTTGTGTTTTTTGTTGTCTGTGATTCTATTCACTTTTATTCTTCGTTTTACTTCAGTGCCTTTTTTGGACTTAGTTGTAAATTATTTTATTTTACATTTCAGCTTCAGACGGTTGCTGGTGGTAGAGACTCTTCATTTTATGTGTCAAGGTTAAGCCAGGCCAGGAGCAAATATTTAGGTATGACATCATCATATCTGATGTTGTGAAGTTTTGTTTAATAATCTTTTGATGTGCTGTGGTTTTGTTTGTTTTGTTAACTTTTAAAATGCTTGTTAGGTTGTCATGTTCATGAAATATTGGTCAGAATGTGTTCTATTTCACATCTGATATCTCCATAAATCTTGTCTCGGAGTGCTTGGTGGTGACCGTTTAAACGTTCTTTAGTGTGGCTTATCTGTCATTTGATCAGTTGCATCATCATCATCATCCTCATGATACTCATCATCATCATCATCATAATCATTATCATCAACATCATCATCATAATCATTATCATCAACATCATCATCAACATCATCATTATCATAACCACCATCATCATCATCATTGGTACTTGTTGAGCCTAAGGGCACATAAGACAGAAACAACAAATGTTCACTCAAATCAGCAATTTGTTTGACTGTTTCTGTAGCTGTTTCCTTTTTATACAGTGTGTGGTCACCAGTTTGATTCTGTAGCTGTTTTCTTTTCTTACAGAGTGTGGCCGCCGGCTTGACTTTACTTCTGTTTCCTTTTTTTACAATTATGGTGTCACCATCTTGACTATGTTTCTGTAGCTGTTTCCTTCATTTTTTACAGTGTTATGTCGCCCATCTCCCTACAACCTCTACATTCACCTTTTACGACATACAAGAGGAGTGTTGTTTCACTCTTCTATCACAAAAACAGGCTAATTACTAATTGTTAGTTACACAGTTAGATTTGTTTGAAATCATAAAGAGTACATTTGTTTCTCATCTTGTTTACAACAGTATAACTAAATTTGTGTAGGAATATGTGCGTGTAATTATTTCCCCTGCATGTTCAGTGCATATAATTATTTCACCTGGATGTTCAGTGCATGTAATTATTTCCCCTGAATGTTCAGTAACACTCTTTCTGATGTCTGCACAGAAAAGTCATTGGATTTGTATGAGTCAGGTAATACTACCACAACTTACTCTGTGTTTCATATTTTTTATTTGACTCACACAAATTTGTACTTGAAATTTGAACATAATAACAATTTTATGGTTCAGTTTGTTGAAGATAATTACATGTTGTCATATTTTTTATTATTATTGAGGATTTGCGTACTTATTGTTGTATGTTTGTTTATATGTGTACACTTAATTCTGGTTTTATGTTCATTTATGGATTGGAATTACTTTTTTTTGTTTTGAAGTGTAGAACCTTTTACTGTGTAAGAAATGTAAGTTAGGAAATGTTTTATTCATTATTATCTTGTAATATACATCCTGGTTGAGTAATATTTGAGTGAAGTGTCAAGACAAACTATTCAAATACATCAATCATTGTTTTTATTTAAATAGATTATGGCTGACTAGTTTGTTCCATAGTATTTGTGAACAGTGTTTTTAAAGAGCTGGGACACACACACAGTAAAAATGTACCAATTGTTATATATATATTTAAAAATGAAACCCTTTTTCACACCTTGAGGTATATTGGGTAATACGGTGTTAGGTCCGTATTTTTTATTGACCGTCAGCACACGATGGGTGATGTGGTCAACATCACGCTGGCCGCCTTTACTTCCCAGTTCTTTTCCTCTTATCCAATTGAGACTGAGTTGACACGAGAGCCTTTACGGTCTGAAAAGTATTCCACGCCCTCTGTGAAATTGAACCCATACCACTAGCCTAGGGAGAAAGTTCAGTAACAACTGTGCTACTGCGGTCTCTAATTGTTATATAACATTCTCTTATAGTTTCTTTCTTCCATTTTGTAACCATTACTGATTATTGTAAAATTACAGATAATTTATATGGCAGTAAGATGAGTGAAAAATCTGGTATTGTTATTAATACTGCTAATTGTCAGATGGAAAAGTTCATGCAGAACTAATGCCAGATTGTTATGTAACTTATTTTGACAGATTTTGGCCACCCTCAGCAAGATACACATGATAAAGGTTTCCTGCAGCCGCAGAACAGTAGACAATATGGCCGTTTTCCTCCATACAACATCAGAACAGAATCTCCTTCTGTTGGATCTTTTCTATCGTGGTGAGTCTTATCATTGGATTAATATGTTTGAGTGTAACAGGTCTCTGTGGTTAAGCTGTTTGCTATGTGTTCTGAAGGTTGTTAGTTTGAACTCAGACTGCACTGCTCTGTTTACAAGTGTTTTTTTTCTGGAGATCTCTAGAATTGTTGCAGGAGAGATGGAGTTTGTACTTTGTGCAATACTTTTAGCAGGTGTACCAGTTTTGCAAAAGGGACTGACACATATGGGGAAACCTGGTTCAATGAAGTCTATTCTTGATCTTATGTGTGATTTATTATGTCTCATTATGTGTCAACATTTATTATACTTCTATATTTGTTTTGTTTAAAGTGGTTGGCACTGCACTATTCTGCACCAGTTAGCCCAGCACATCATCAGTTCTTCTTTTTATTTCTGTTTGCTTGAATACTGTTCTTTTCTCTAATCCTGTTTTACCTCACAACATCACTGATTTCTAGAACAGGCTTTTTTGTGCACTTCATAAACAGTGCTTTTTGTTGCCTCTGTTATCTATGAGGTCCAACTTTTGCATGGACATCCTTTTACTTTGTATCCACTGTTAATATTTGAGTTATCTGTAAGTTGATGTTTGATGGTTGTTTTAGTATTTTATACTGAAGAGTTCTGTAAATATTGACCATATGACCTAATTGGTTCATGTACGACAATCATGTCTTCCTGGTGTCATTCTCATTTGATTTCTTATGGAATATTTTTCCTGAGAACATGCATATTCCCTGTGGGAACATATGGATGGGAATCATGGATCATAACACAAACATTAAATAACAAAATTGAAGCTTATGAAACAAGGTGTTACAGAAAACATCCTGGACAGAGAAGAGAAAAAACAAAGACATCCTACAAGACCTGCA
The DNA here is from genome assembly GCA_020796225.1 of Arion vulgaris. Classification (NCBI taxonomy): domain Eukaryota; kingdom Metazoa; phylum Mollusca; class Gastropoda; order Stylommatophora; family Arionidae; genus Arion; species Arion vulgaris. Next base: position 24,488,157 of record CM036766.1, on the reverse strand, counting down.
TATGGAGGAGCATTGACTCATAAATAACATCATGTCCCAGAAGATGAAATAGTTTATCCATGTTAAACCTCACAGTGGTTTGGAGAGAATGGTAATGGAAAGCATGGTTCCTGGAGTACATGGCAGAGGATGACCAAGATGAAGGTAGCAGCAGGACATCAAAGAAACCTTAAACATGACGCTGGAGGAGGTGGAAAAACTTGCTAAAGACGGAGAGTTTTTTTTCAGGTGGGCTATGATGAAAGCTATGTTCAGCAAGGGACATGCTACTACTTGAGATAGAATATTTTATAAAGTAAAGTTTTTGTTGAGAACTTGAGCTAGTGAGTTGATTGATCTGTCAAACAAAACAAGCTCTATGCTTGATATCATGTACAGACAAAGGCTTAGGAATTATAATGTTTAGACAATTATTACTGCAGAACTGGTTTGATGTTTATTGAAGAAATATAACTTTTCTTTCAGGAGAATGCCTGAAGGCAATAACCAAAGTGTGAATAACTTGGTCCGGAAGAAGAAAACATTTATCCAAGTAAGAAAACTTAAATAGCTTTGTAGAGACTGTCATCTTATGGTTTGGGGAGGGTCTGGGGGGATTGACAGCTTATGTTTGAATTTAACTTGCAACAATACAGACATTTTTTCATTGAAAGCTGCAAGTGCATGTGAGTTTCATGTATGTTGTCAATGAGATGACAACAGTGAAAGCTACAAGTGCATGTGAGTTTCATGGATGTTGTCTATGAGATGATAACAGTGAAAGCTACAAGTGAATGTGAGTTTCATGGATGTTGTCTATGAGATGATAACAGTGAAAGCTACAAGTGAATGTGAGTTTCATGGATGTTGTCGATGTGATGACAACTGTAAAAGCTACAAGTGAATGTGAGTTTCATGGATGTTGTCAATGAGATGATAACAGTGAAAGCTACAAGTGAATGTGAGTTTCATGGATGTTATCTATGAGATGATAACAGTGAAAGCTACAAGTGAATGTGAGTTTCATGGATTTGTAGATGGATGACAACAGTGAAAGCTACAAGTGCATGTGAGTTTCATGGATGTTATCTATGAGATGATAACAGTGAAAGCTACAAGTGAATGTGAGTTTCATGGATGTTGTCTATGAGATGATAACAGTGAAAGCTACAAGTGCATGTGAGTTTCATGGATGTTGTCGATGTGATGACAACTGTAAAAGCTACAAGTGCATGTGAGTTTCATGGATGTTATCAATGAGATGACAACAGTGAAAGCTACAAGTGCATGTGAGTTTCATGGATGTTGTCGATGAGATGACAACAGTGAAAGATATATGGAATAACAAAAAATTAGGGGTTGCTAATAGTGAAGTTCTGGCAGCATCACGAGACAGGCTCTCCGATGGAACCCATGGGGTAATAGAAGTAAGGAAGACCAGAAACACCTGGAGGTGGGAGCTGGAAGTGGAATGAAAGAGAATAGGGAGTTAGTGGAGAGATCTGGAAAAGATAGTCTTAGATAGGAAGGCTTGGAAAACCTTGGTTGCAGACCTATATTTCCCTAGGGTGAAGGGTAAGAAGAAGAATAGTGAAGTTCATAAACACTGCACTAATGACCAATGCTGTGGAATTCTCTTCAGGCTTACTTTCTTGGTAGTTATAAATATTGTTTAATTAAATAGTGAAGTTCATAACACACTGCACTAATGACCAATGCTGTGGGAATTCTCTTTAGGCTTACTTTCTTGGTAGTTATAAATATTATTTAATTAAATAGTGAAGTTCATAACACACTGCACTAATGACCAATGCTGTGGGAATTCTCTTTAGGCTTACTTTCTTGGTAGTTATAAATATTGTTTAATTATATTTTTTTTGTTATTGCAGTAATTAAATAAACTTTATTTATTATCTTTGAGATGTAATTTGATACAGAATTTATCTAGCAGCTGAAACATACATAGTGCAGGAAATGATAGCATATTTTATGGGGTTATCATCATACCACAGATACAGATGTAATACCATTTTAATATAAGAAGTGTTTCGGCCACTTAATAAAAATGCAACAAAACTCTATTGTATCTTCCACTGTATCTGTGTCTTCTGCAACAGAACATCAGGAAAGAAGGTGAGAGGAAGACAATGAAAAAGATGCTTAAATCGCATAGCAGAATCCTGTCAAAAAGCAAAAATAACTATCACCCAAGCTATTAGAGCAGTGCAAGACAAAAACAGAAAACCACAACACTGGGCAACAACCCGTAACAGTGTGATGACAAAAGAAAATAAAGAAGAAAATATAAGAGATTTGCTGACTGCAGATCTATACTATCATTGTTTCAATTTCTCTTTTTTTTTTTGGACTTGTCTTCATTTCGGGGCACATGGGTGTCGCTGGCAATGAGCTAGCTGACAGGCTGGCTGGCTCTGCCACCATATCAGAGGACCAGCCAATGGACAAAGCTGACATCTTGAACGCCCTTTTAGAATGTGGCAGCAGAGAAGATTTTCATCTAAACCAATCCACGTCAACTACTAGATTGCGGGAGCTGGGTTTGAAGATTGGTGGGGCAAGAAAAGAACAGTATGACAGGTATACGAGTAGGCTCATCAATCACAATCTAACTGGTACAGTCAGTCGCTGGACGCTGTTGGAGATATTGCAAAGGAGATCAGAGCACCTATGGATATGTCCAGAGTGCAATGAAGATATTCCAAACTGAAACTGAAACTGTGTAGTTTATATTTTTTTAGGTGGGTAAGACTGGCCATACATAAATAATGAGCGGGCAGGCTGACTGGCTCTGTCACTCTATCGAAGGGTCAGCCAATGTATAGAACAGACATTCTGAACGCCCTCATAGAGTGTGGCTGCAAAGAGGACTTTCATCTAAACCAATTCACGCCAATTGCTAGGTTGCAAGAGCTTGGATTGAAGAAGATTTAGTGGCCAGAAAATAACAGCACAACAAACGTATGAGTAGGCTCATCAATCAATATCAAACTGGTACTGTTAGTTGCTGGACAATGCTGGAGATATTGCAAAGATCACAGCACCTATGGACATATCTACAGTACAATGAAGATATTCCAAAGTGAAACATAAATAAAGAAAGGACATAAGAAACTTAGTCATCATCATCAAGTAGCTTGCTCCTTCCAGAACCGTACTCCCATGACAGCAGTCCTGAAAAACTCTCTAGTCTGTGCAAGATGACTGGCGATAGTAGTAGACCTCAGATTGTCAATGACATCTTGCACCTATCGTCTTCTAGGTCTTCCTCTTATTCTTCTTCTAGGCAGAATTCCCTCCAGAATTAACTTCTCTAGGCATTCATATCGTTTGATGTAACCAAAATATTTAATTTCTCGTTTCCTTGTTTTAAGAAACAATAGCATGTGATAATTTGGTCTCAATTTCTAATGTTCTTTATTTGTATATAAACTAATCCCAGGTACCAGAACCACTTGAAGATGGTCGTCTCTCCCCATCTGCTACTCTGCATAATCCATCTCGTCAATCTCTGTATGACCCAACTGACAGAGATGATGCTGATTATGCTCCTGACCTCCTCACAGCTCAAGATACTGGAGGGTCGCAGCATACCCGTGCCGTAACTCCTGTGCCAATTCAAGTCAGTTTTAACCCACGAAGCCAACAGAAAGTTTATAAGCAGCCAATGAATTTACGAAGATCTGCTGCACCAAATACTCCCAAAGAAAGGGTAGGATAAATATATGTGTAGTCTTTGTTGTATTAGCAAATATTAAGGGAGACGAACCAGAATAAAAAGCATCCAGAAACCAGATATGCTGGCCTATGGGTGTGTAGACATCTAACTGGCACAACAAACTCACACTCTAGGGCACAAATTACATACAGACCACAAAGAATGGTTTAACTAATGGTTGATGTAGAAGAAGCAGAAGTAGAAGTACTAGCAGAAATGATTAGTGGTAGTTTGTGACTCATCATCATCAAATAGCTTGTCCTGAGTAGAACTTTGCCACCCCCAACAGTCCTCCTCAATTTCACTCTCTCATAGGCCAGATGTCTTGCCTCTGCAGGTACCTCTGAAGTTGGAATAAGGTTTGCCTTAATGGTGAGACACTGTAGATAAGGAAAGCTTGTGACTAGGGAAAAATTTGAATATTGAGAAACATTGACACATAAAGAATATCATGTCCAGATAAAGGAATTATTTTGGTCATATTAAACATCAACAGACAGTGCCCCAAAGAGCAACTAGAAAATACTAAGGCCAACAGACAGGTGTCAAGACATCAAAGAATATCATGTCAGATAAGGATATTGGTCATATTAACATCAACAACAGTGACTAAAGAGCAACACTGAAAATATAAACATCAACAGACAGTGTGCCTCAAAGAGCAACACTAAGAAAATACTAAAGAGCCAACAGACATGTGCCTCAAGAGCAACTAAATACTAAAGAGCCAAAGACAGTGTGTCAAGAGCAATACTAAAGAATATCATGTCCAGATAAAGGAATTATTTTGGTCATATTAAACATCCAACAGACAGTGTGCCTCAAAGAGTGATACTACTCTGATTCAGTAGATACAAAGAAACTACAAGGTGGACATAAAATAACAAGGTGAAACCACTATTCATGATACCAAAGTGTCAAACTCATCCTAGACTGTGGTAAACAATTGAGAAGACACACAAACATGTTCTGAAAATCTCTTTTCCTAGCACTTGAGGTAAACAGGGTTAGAAGCACACACAAAAGCTTGTTCTAGAAAATCTCTTCTTATCCTAGCACTGTGAGGAAAACAGATTAGAGAAAAGAAGAAGTGGTTTGGAGAGAACAATAATTGAGGGCATGGTTTATGAAAGATAGGGCAGGAGAAGACCAAGATGATAGTGGCAATAGGACATTACCTTTAACATGACATTGAAGGAGGTGGAAGTCCTTTACTTGAGGATCTAAACTACAAGTACCTCTAAAGTTGGAGTAAAGCTTGCCTTAATGGTGAGGGACACTGTTGATAAGGAAAGCAAGCATTCATGCCTAAGTCAGTAAGAGGTGCCATGACTACGCCTGAATTCATGGCGGCTGAGAAGAACAAAATGAAGGAGATGATATTAGGATTAGGGTAAGCTTCTTAGTTTTCAATGAAGACTTAATCACTGACAGATGAAATGCTTGTCTATGGCTGTTGTCTTTCTTCTTCTAATCATCATAGTTTAGGTATTTTAACTTTGACCTTCTGTCTCCCGCTACAGATATATATATATATATATATATATATATTGCTCTTGTACGGTTATATAGGGCCTTCAAGTAATTTCTCCATACCACTCTATCCTGGAAATTTAAAAGAAACTGGACAGTTCTGAGAATAAATGTCTCAGAAAATTACTTATTGTAAAAGAGAGTGATTTCGTTTCAAACAACATAGTGAGAGATATAACATAGCAACAATTCATATAAAATATTATCAGAAAATGTAGGTGGAAATATTTAGTTCATGATTTTAGATCAGACGAAAAGAGACTAAATCAACAAGTCCTTATGTGGTCACCAGTTGGGAAAAGAAAACGTGGAAGACCTAAGACTACTCTTCGAAGAACCATCCAACAAGAAAGTAAACTATTGGAATGTAAAACCATACAAGATCTTCAACTGCTAGCAACGAACCGCATCACATGGAGATCTAAAACCTCTGCTCTATGTGCCGCCTTTGAAATGAAATGAACAAACTAACTAACAAACCCTTCTGTCCTGGGAATACGCTCAATCTCTTCCATGGAATTGTGTTCAATAGTTGTTGCCTCTCTCAGCAAAGTTCATTTCAGGGTTTCCCTAGGGCGTCCTTTACTTCTTGAACCTTTTGCTCCACTTCAATGCCTGCTTTGGTATTCTTTGATCGTTTCTTCTCAAGGTATGCCCAACACATCACCATATTTTCTTTATTATAACAGTTGTTACTAGTGGTTGACTAGATTTGTATATTATAATTTATTTTCATTTTTTTGTTAATGGCAATAAGAATAATATAGTTTTTATTGAAATATGACTAAGACAAGGAGATTAAAAACATTCAAGAGAAAGTATACAGTATCTTTATTCTAATGTTTGATTTTCATTCTCAATATATTTCCTTGTCCAGGTTGGTAGACTACAACCTTTGGGCAGAGGACAAATGACAACAGTTTCTAATTATCAACAATATCAGAGCAATATTACAGACATTTCACCCAACTCAAAGTCATTTGGCAAGCCAGGTGATCCCAAGGTCGCAATAACATCTTCTATGGCTGCAGCCTCTGATGAACTTAGAGTAATTGGGTCAAGATCAAGGGCAAGTTCAGTGTTTCATGAGGATGATATGTCACCGCTACACTATGGTCCATTTGTGGATGGCCGCTCCAATCGTGGGCCTGTCAAGCCAGGGAAATCAAATCATCATTGATAATTTATGTCTGCTTTCATACACATTTAAGCATTCCAGTTTCCTATTTCCTTCCCTTCACCAACACTATTATTCATGGAAAAATATATAGATATATATAGATACATACATTAATATACTCATAAATATATATAAAGTTTCTGAAAGTCTAAATATATAAAATGTGGAACTTTAAGTTATATAGTTTTAAACCTATTACATATGTTCAATTCCAATGTTGTATTAATCCTAACATATGCCAGTCAGAGTTAGAAAATAACTAAAGATATAGAAAGTTGAACAAAGTTGAAAATAAACTGTCTGTAAAAAATAATGAACAAACTTAAAATGGGACGAATTTAGGAGAAGTGATGAGACCAGAGAAATGTCTTGTCAGCCAACTGTTATAAGAAAGAGAATATGGAGATATAATGGACACACTCTAAGAAGAAATGATCAAAGAATCACAAAACAGTCACTGAAGTGGTAGGCAAAGTGGTTAAAAAATAAAGTACACTCTGTGGAAACACTGAAATGAAAACTACTGAGAGAGAAATGAAATATCCAACTTAATTCGATAGAACAGATTGAACAAGTCAGCCAGAGTATATCGGTATTGAGAAATTGCTGTATAATGTATAACGGTACAAGAGGAATATATATATATAATTATGAAAATATAATATACAAGCATATTCATAAACAACCATTGCAGTGTTTTAACCCTTCACGCATCTGAGCCAATCTACTGACTCGCAGTGTATTTTTAAAAATGATGGAAAGCCAGTTTACTAGCTAATACAGTATGCATTGCAATATAAATGCGTCTGGAGGTAAAATAATAATGGAGTGAAAGATATGTATAAAAAGCCTGAAGTGAACTTGTTTTGTGATGAGACGATCAGTTACTATGTTCACATCATGTTTTCTTGTGTTTCTTTCTTCCGGTGATCACTGGCAACTTAAGTATAAGCTAGACTAGCTTAACTCTCTCTGCATGCTCCCCTGACTAGCTCATCACTACAGAGAAGTTTTTGGCCTCTGGAGGAATTATTTTTAGTTTGAAATAAATTGTACTCATAGTTTAGCAAAACTAAAAATATTGTTTCTAAATATGATTTATAATATGACTTATTATATATAAAATTGAAGATAAATGGGTGTAGTTTCATGTTTCCCAAAATATTTACTATATTAGCAAGAATATTGGAGTGTTAACTATACAGGAAACATATTAACATGCATTAAAATTGGGAAAACAAAAATTCAATTTACCAATGGTCTTGATGAACAATAGGTTGCAACAACAAGGTCAACAGCTCTCTTTATATTGGTAATCCATTTATGAAAATATAAACATTAAGAAATTGAGAATAAATGCATTATTTTTTATGCATTGTTTGCAAACCATCATCATGGCCATTCAGGAAAATCTATAGTTTTTTTGGTCACAGTGTATCCTAGAATGAATGGCAAACTTTGTTTAACTTCTATGTCTACCATACGCACGATGATATGTATTCGTTATCGTTTATACTTCACTTTTAAATAGATTTCAGTTAATATAAAAGTTGAATAGAAACAGAAAGTAATGGAAACGCAACAAAATATTTCCAATTTTTCAAACAATGAAACTTCCCTGAGATAAGCCGGGTGGATCTTTTAAACAACTGCTCATATGCAATCTGTTCAAGTGCAAATTCCGGAAATTATCCTACTTTACGTCAGTGACCTCTGCATTCAGTATTGTTAGATTTACATGGCTTCATTTTGAAAACAACACAATATGTGAAAACAAGGTTATATTTTGTCATAAATTAAATTGAACACTAAGGAATATCGGTATATTGAACACTTTTCATCAATAAATACCTCCATCTAATAGAATTGGGTAAAATTGCAATAACTTGTTCGAAGTCGCATCAGGCATGTAAAAGTCAGCCTATTCTGAAGGAATTTTGTGATTTACCATCAATGAACAAGTATTATGGGCTTCTGGAAAAACTAATTACCAAACACAGGATTAGAACCACAAACCCTTATTTCTTACGGCTCATTTGCCTAGCCCTACAGACAAGTGTTTTAAGAACACAGCCAGCTAGCTCTCTGGTGCTTCCCTTGGAGTTCTTGAAACTCCTTATTCTCTTCTGATATCTCGACTGAGCTAGTCGATCTTGTGCTAGAGTTGGCCATGGTCTGTCTCTTATCTTTGTTTTTTTGGTTTCTATCTATCAATTGTTTATCTTATCTGAAATGTGATGTTCTTTATCTGATATGTTTTGTTAGAAATTTATATTATTGATATTTTATGAACAAATTTGCATGCAACTTTCTTTAAAAATGTTTTTGGGCAGAATTTACTGGAGGTTATTTTCTGATGTATTTAACATTTAATTTCTAGTCTTATATAATTTACTTAGTCCTATACTTAATTTTACTTAGTCCTATACTTAATTTTACTTAGTCCTATACTTAATTTTACTTAGTCTTATACTTAATTATAGGCATGTGAGAAGAATGGACAATACCACAAAAATTGTTGTTCAGTGAACTTTCGATGGGGAAGAGGCACCAAGGCAGACCACTGCTCAGATATAAGAATGTTTGCAAGGCTTCAATGAAGAACATTACTATCAGTTCCAACAAATGGACAAAACTAGCTGATGATAAGAGTTTTGTGCAGAACATTATGCGAAGGTGCAGAATCTTTTGAAAAGAGACTTAAAGATGAGCTGAAAGGCAAGCGCAAACTCAGAAGTTGTCACAGTAAAACACTTGCCAGTTGACAGTATATTTTTTTTTTTTTTTTTTTTTTTTCGATCCAGAAGCATGAGCTTCAGCCTTCAGCTCGTGCCATGGACTAGCTGATGAACCGGTTCGTGCCAGAACTATGTGAAGGGGAATCTTTTGCAAGACCACAGAGATGAACTGAACACAAGAGGGCTAGTCACCACAGAAGTGTCACAGTAAACACTTGCACAGTTGACAGTATATAAAGACAAAAAAGGGTATATCATACTTAGTCTTGTCTGTTCTACTGTGGAGTATAAAACCCATCCAAAGAGAATATCACATGATCATATCAACTGTCTCTCTTCTACCCTGGAGTGTGAATGTTATTCAGAGTAAACACCACATGTCTGATGTTGTTCTTCTATCGGATTGAGTCATCTTTGGGATCCAGCTTCCTTACTCTTTACCTTCTATGCTTCTCATGTCATTCAGCTCTGTTCTATACTACTGAAGTTATCAAGAAATTAGAAGTGAGAATATTCCACTATGTTCTGTATAAGTTGAGCTTTAAGACCTTGAAGGAAAGAAAATGAAAGGAACCCTTTTTCATACCTTGAAATATATTGGGTAATACTGCGTTAGGCCTGTTTTTTCATTAACCTTCGGCACACGATGGTTGATGTGGTCAATATCACACTGGCCGCCTTTACTTCCCGGGAAACAATTGTTGGTTGATGTTAGTCAAAAATATTCCACATCCACTGAGGAATTGAATTTGGACCACTAACCTAAGAAGCAAGTTCACTAACAGCTACACTATTGCAACTCTTCAGGCCTTGAAGATGACCTTAATTCTGGTACATAAGGGTTTCTTTTATATTTTAGAGTTTAATTCTGTTTCGAATTTCATACTTGGATGACAGACCGAATAAAAAGCAGGCAGAAACTGGATGTGCTGACCTACAGATCTTTAGGCGTCTAGCTGGCACAACAAACTCATGCTCTCAGGCTCAAATCACATACAGACCACAAAGAGTGGTTTAACAAATTGTTGATGTAGAGCGAATGTATAAAAGGAATTTCATTCATTAGAAATTTAATCAATCATTTTGAAATATTAACTAATTTGAAAAATAAAAATGTCCTGTAGTCTTTGCTGACCATAATTGAGTGTGAAATGCATGTTACTTCATATTTCATAGTACAAGTATGTAAGTGGTAGATCGGCCTGTTTATTTTTTCACTAGCGAAACATAAGAACATGAATTGAACCCACAAGCCATTTTTGCTCAATTAAAAGAAATGAAGGCTTGTGCAATTCTATCACACATCGTAACTGATAATTAGAAAATTAATTATGTTTTGAAATTTATACGTTGAAAATTTTAGTTTGCCATATTAAACTTATTTAAAGGATTTTACCACCATTTAAAACACGTTTCGGTAGTGCAGATAGCAATGATGATAACACATTGCATTAGTGGTCACATGCCGGTGAAATGACAGGATCTGAGGCTTTTTTGGCCAAAATTATCAGTGTTCACACGATATGCAGTTCAACTACAGAAAACCCTGACTCTTTACTTGGGGATCTAAGTTACAAGTACCTCTGAAGTCAGAGTATGGCTCGTCTGACTGGCAAGGGACACTGGTGATAAGAAAAGCAAGCCTATATGTAAAAATCAGTCAGAGGTGCCAAATTAGGCTACACATGAATTTATATTGGGCAAACGAAAAAAGCATTGGAGATTTACTGAAACAATTATGTACTAAATGAATATCATAAATAGTTCATGATTTTCTGCCCACCATTATTCTAATTGATACATATATCTCCTTTTTGTCTTTACAGACGGTCAGTTGGCAAGTGTTTTACTGTGACAACTCCTGAGTTTACACTTGCCTCTCTTGTCTTTACAGACGGTCAATTGGCAAGTGTTTTACTGTGACAACTTCTGAGTTGCCTCTCTTGCATGTCAGCTCACCCCTAAGTCTCTTTTCAGAAGATTCTGGTAATATTGTTTTCCACATAACCGGATCATCAGCTAGTTTATGCCATTTGTTGGGACCAATAGAAAAGTTCTTCATTTAGACCTTTGCAGACATTCTTATATCTGAGCAGTGGTGTGCCTTGGAGCATTTTCCCTTCCAAAAGTTTACAGAACAACACCTGTTGAGGTATGCGGCTATTTGTCTATACTTCTCACATACCCTAGCCATCTTAGTCTTCTACTGCAGAGCATGCTCATAAAGTAAGGCAAGTTTGCAAGCTGCAGTACTTCAGAGTTGGTTATCATGAACCCATACATAATCAGTATTATATTCATGTTTAGTAGAGAACTCATATTATTATTCATAGGACAAAAAAGCAATAGCTATTTCATAAATGTTTTCTTATTTTGAGTTTTACAGTAACATGGATTTTCATGTTGGTAGTTATGGTGGTCACATACTCATATACATAATTTTTTACTTGAGAGAGAGAGAAATTTACTGAATTTTTTTCAGTACATGTGCAATTACTGTACACATACTAGTAGTGGGTTATTAGTTACTAAACTGACATCATTGCACTCTGATCAGACCCATAGGTGCTCATTCTCCCCCAACAGATATTGAAGAGTATGCATATTGATGGTTTCTGTGGCTTGCTGGTTAAACACACTTCTCACTCTGTCATATAAGCATCCAGTTCTACCTGTACAATGGGTAACTCCAAACTGCTTAAATGCTGGATCGATTCAACATCTATTTTAGTATCTTCATCCAACAGTCGCGAAGAGACTGAAGAACATCCCCTTTATCCATCTTCAACTCCCCAACAATCGATACTGTTGATTCTGGCATGCCTGCTTTCTCATTGCCGGAAACAACCACATACCCAGGATAGTAGGTCCCCGTGTAAGCCTCTGAATGTTAGAAACTTCAATAGATGACATCCACTCATAACAAAATATGCCGTTTTGGATCTTGTGAAGCATTGACTGAGGCTCAGATCAGTAGTGGATACATTTTGTTAAGTAAATAAATAATCAACAGATACGCAGATGATAGCTGATTTATAACTCTGATGTTTTTAGAGCTTTTAGATAAGCAGAAATGTATCATCATTTTGTCTACTTTGAAAAAAGGACTAAATGGGGCCTAAAGACGGAGGATTGATTTCATTGCACCAAATTTTTACACCATATAGCTTAGTCCCTCTCCGCAGAAATGGCACGTTAAGTGCCAAGGGTATTGCACACAGCATGAGTTCCGTAGCTCCTGTAAAATTCATTGGAAGCTCTGAAAAGAATGTACTTGTGAACAGAACGACACAGTTTGAGAATAACATATATATGAAATAAAGGTAATGATTGAACATAATGTGTGTGAGACTGCATACGTATACAGACATATATAAATATACAAATCATATAATGATAACCGGTCATGTATATAGTAATATCATTATAAGGGAAAACTGCAGTAAAAATATGTAGCAATGGTGAATCACATAAAACAAAGTACTGTAGTTTTACAAAGTACAAAAACTATATACAGTGACATTTTGACCTAAAGACCTGTTGGTCGGAAGCTCGCTTTATAATGTTTTTGTACTTTGTAAAACTACAGTACTTTGTTTTACTCGTGTTTCGCCATGTATGTACAAAATATCAGCTATGGCTCACTTGCTTGTTTTTGAATATTCAAACAATATCTGTTTTTTTAAAATTCATTGAGTGCCTTGTAAGAAAATAAACCGTTGAAAGATTTGTTTAAAATAATTGACTTTTTTGTGTGTGAAACAATTTGAGTTGCGCCATCATTTGCACACACCATCCATCTCATTAATCCTCTCCGCTCCTCGTGGAGCATAGGGCCTCAACAGTTATTCGCCACTCTTCTCGGTCTCTGGCTGTTCTTTTTATGGTCTCCCAGGTCAATTGAGCACTCTTCAGCTCCTCAGTAAGACCTCGTCTCCAAGTCTGCTTAGGGCGTCCTCTTTTCGTTTTCCCTGCGGGTTCCACTCGAGCACCTGTCTAGTGACACTCGTCTGTGTCTTCCGCAAGGTATGGCCTATCCATCGCCATCTTCTCCTCTTGACCTGTGTCATCATAGGTTCCTGCCCTGTTCTTATCCACAGATCCGTGTTTGTAACTCTATCATACCATCTCAATCTGAGAATCCTCCGCAAACATCCGTTGACAAAGGTCTGAATCTTATTTGTATTTGCCCTAGTGACTCGCCAAGTTTCCGAGCCATACAGCAACACCGACCATCCATCTACAGCGTAGATTTCTTTCGAAATAATCTCTGTCTTTTTTCTGTTCCGTTCCTAACATAGTATTGTCCTGCAGATTATCAATAGTGTTTAACTTTTCAATTCAGCTTTCCTAATGGAACTTAGTGTTTACATTGTTTCTAACTGCAAGTTTTTCATTGAAATTTCTGTTATCATCAAATAGTTTGTCCTGAACAGAACTCTGCCACCCTAACAGTCCTTCGAAATTTCTCTCTCTTATAGGCCAGATGTCCCACCTCTGCAGACATCATTACATCAGTTACATTCTGAATCCATCTTCTTCGTGGTCTTCCTCTTTTCCTCTTTGTCAGGATGTCTCTTTCCATAATGATCTTCTCCAACCTTTCATTTCTCTTTATGTGTCCAAAATACTTTAATTTTCTCATTCTTATTTGTAGCTTCAAACAGTTTTCTTTGGTGTTGTTATTTCTGAATAAATCAATTTCTTCTCTTTTCTGTCCATGATATATGGAGACATATAGTTGTTCTCTTTTCTGTCCATGATATACGGAGACATATAGTTGTTCTCTTTTCTGTCCATGATATACGGAGACATATAGTTGTTCTCTTTTCTGTCCATGATATACGGAGACATATAGTTGTTCTCTTTTCTGTCCATGATATACGGAGACATATAGTTGTTCTCTTTTCTGTCCATGATATACGGAGACATATAGTTGTTCTCTTTTCTGTCCATGATATACGGAGACATATAGTTGTTCTCTTTTCTGTCCATGATATACGGAGACATATAGTTGTTCTCTTTTCTGTCCATGATATACGGAGACATATAGTTGTTCTCTTTTCTGTCCATGATATACAGAGACATATAGTTGTTCTCTTTTCTGTCCATGATATACGGAGACATATAGTTGTTCTCTTTTCTGTCCATGATATACGGAGACATATAGTTGTTCTCTTTTCTGTCCATGATATACGGAGACATATAGTTGTTCTCTTTTCTGTCCATGATATACGGAGACATATAGTTGTTCTCTTTTCTGTCCATGATATACGGAGACATATAGTTGTTCTCTTTTCTGTCCATGATATACGGAGACATATAGTTGTTCTCTTTTCTGTCCATGATATACAGAGGATTCTTCTGTAACACATGTTCTTCTTCTTCAAACGCTTCATATCGACGACTTGTTAGACCACTCTTCATGATTTGTTTGTGATCTGAGCCTAAGAGCGATTGTATGTTGTGCCAGTTATGTTACTACAAGTAGACCAGCACATCCGATTTCTGTGACACTTTTTATTTACTAGGGTAGCTTCCTTAGGCCCCTAACTCAGTCACCTCTTACAACGGGCCTTGTAGGTCCCAGTGTTACTATTCTTTGCCTCCCTTGCAGGTCCCGCAACACACGAGTGCACTTATATTCAAAAGCAGATATATGTTTTCCACTGCCTTGTTAAATGTCCATGCTTGACACCCATATGTTGCCACTAAAAATATGCATGATGTTAGTATTCTGATCTTTGTTTTATACTGTGTTATATATAAATGGCATCAAGTTGAGCTTGTAAACAATTTTGTTTCGATTTAATGTTTTGGTTCATGAAGTGGCGTATCGGAAAATTAGTAATACCAAAACGGTTTGTCAGTTGGTTTGTCATACTGTAGACGTTAATGAACATTTAAAAATAAAGGGCAAACAAGAAAAACTGTCACTACTACTTGCATTACCACATTTTAGGGCGATGTAGGACAGGTGGGAACGAAAACCTGAGGAATTTAATGGCCGCAATCGCCACAAAGCTGTTCAGGTTAGGATTTTTCATTTATGCCCACAACAGAAAAAATCCTTGCCGTGACGTGAATTGAACACAGGTCTCCGCATGGTAGCCCCGCAAGGTGGTCAAGGCAGTGGACACTTCAGGGACAGCGAAGAAAAGGCAGGTCTCGCTCAGCTCACATGCAATATAAATTTTGATTCAGAGCTTAAAGACATATATAGGACTAAGTTTGAGGTAGAAAGAAAGGCACAAGATTGAATTGAATAGAAATTGATTATCTCTGTCTTAAGTGCCCTTGTGCACGATGAGAACTGATGATGAATAATCCACAGTTGTCCAACTTTGTTTTTCTTTTTAACAAATATTTGTTGAGTTATTTCTCTTGCTGTTTGTCTTATGCAGTATGCAGCAGCTACTGTTGGTAGTGTTTCTATCTGCAGTATGCAGCCGCTACTGTTGGTAGTGTTTCTATTTGCAGTATGCAGCAGCTACTGTTGGTAGTGTTTCTATCTGCAGTATGCAGCAGCTACTGTTGGTAGTGTTTCTGTTTGATATATAGTCTGCTTCAAGTGCTACTACAACAATAGTCAATCAGCCAGATTTTATTAAAATTTGTGTTCAAAGTACACATATCTTTTCTTATTGAAAACAAAAGATGTTCTGGCAACAATTATGTGTTCTGTTTTTATGTAACCGTGTTCATTGTTGTTTTTATTTGTGAAATTTATTTTGGCAGTGCATGATTACAAATGTGTGCTTACTGTTGTTGTTGTTACTGTTCACGTCCTATGTATTCAGGTGTTGTCATGGTGACTAGTATGACGTCTCTGACTAATATTTGCATGAAGGCTTGTTTTTTCTTACCGCCTTTCTTTCTTTTTTTCTTTCTTTAATTCTTTCTTTCAGGCAAGCTTTACTCCTACATCAGAGGTAATTATAATTTATATCACCAGGTAAAGGATCAGGGAACATGTAGTCAGGCAACATACCACTTGCACACCATGAATGTTTGACTGATGCTGGCTTCGAACCCAAAATTTCCATGGCTCGTAGTCAATAGCACAGCGTATTAGCAGCTTCGCTATTGCTGACCCATTGTTAACATGATGAGATACTTGTTTAATCGGCCACATAAAGGAACTAACAGCAGGCAAACCCGTTGCTTTTAACTTATTCAGAGCACCTATATTTTTAGCCGAAGTGCAAGCCGTGGTTACCTAATCCTACTGGACTCACTTCTTCGGTGAGTGGTCCTGGAGTGGTCCTGGAGTGGTCCTGGTTCATTTACACAGTAGGAGTGGAATTTTATTCTACCCAGTTTTTACTTCTTCTTTGAATGCTTGTTAACCACTCTTTGTGATTTGTATGCGATCTGAGCCTAAGAGTGATTGTACTTTGTGCTAGCTATGCGCTTGCAAGTAGGTCTGCAAATCCTATTTCTGCTACGCTTTTTATTTACTAGTGTTCCCATGTTTCCCATGACCTCTACCTCAGTCGCCTCTTACGACATACCTTGTAGGTCTCAGTGTTACTATTCGTTGCTCCCCTTGCAAGTCGCGGAACACACGGACAAACTCTGCAGTAACAATTTCCTACCAGTAAAGCAGTGGGGAGTAATGGTGGGTAGTGTGAAGTTATCAATCGTGTGCCGAGAGTCAATGAAAAATAGTTTCTAACGTCATATTACCCAATATGCCTCATGGTATGAAAATGGGCTTTACTTTACTTACAATGAAATTGGTAACTATCAACTATTGCCATTGATGAGATTCTTATTTGAGTAATTATATTGTCCTGTACCATCAGTTGTGATTGATAGAGATTGATTGATTGATGAATTGATTGATTGTTGATCATCATCATTGCACTTTGGTGAGTAACCATGTGTGCTCCAATCTCTTTCTTATACAAGAATATCTCAGCGGCAGTGCCGAACTCTTAGCACCGCAAGGGTCCCTGATGTAACTTAGAAGATGGCAGCATTTTTGTAGAAATTTTATATTTTAATCTTTCTAATGAATTTCTGGAATTAATCAAGTCTCTGGTTCATCTTAATCACCTCCGCAATGTTTGTTCCGTTGAATAGTATGCACTCAGCTGTAGTTTAATAACAAGAAAAATAAAATTCAAACTTTCATTTGCACTGAAAAGGGAAAGTAAATTCAATAACATTCATTAGCAACAACAACAAAAATATTGCACATTAGAAAAATTGATATATGTATACAAATAGAAAAATTTTATATAAAATCATCATCATCTAGTAGCGTGTGCTGTAAATAATTTTTACCCTATAAATGTCTGTCTAAATTTGTGTCTACCATAGATCAGATATGTTAGGCTCATAACCTACTCATGCTAAATTTATGTTTACCATAGATCAGATATGTTAGGCTCACAACCTACTCATGCTAAATTTATGTTTACCATAGATCAGATATGTTAGGCTCACAACCTACTCATGCTAAATTTATGTTTACCATAGATCAGATATGTTAGGCTCACAACCTACTCATGCTAAATTTATGTTTACCATAGATCAGATATGTTAGGCTCATAACCTACTCATGCTAAATTTATGTTTACCATAGATCAGATATGTTAGGCTCACAACCTACTCATGCTAAATTTATGTTTACCATAGATCAGATATGTTAGGCTCACAACCTACTTATGCTAAATTTATGTTTACCATAGATCAGATATGTTAGGCTCACAACCTACTCATGCTAAATTTATGTTTACCATAGATCAGATATGTTAGGCTCACAACCTACTCATGCTAAATTTATGTTTACCATAGATCAGATATATTAGGCTCACAACCTACTCATCTAAATTTATGTTTACCATAGATCAGATATGTTAGGCTCACAACCTACTCATGCTAAATTTATGTTTACCATAGATCAGATATGTTAGGCTCACAACCTACTCATGCTAAATTTGTGTCTACCATAGATCAGATATGTTAGGCTCTCAACCTACTTATGCTAAATTTTCTATGTGGTCTGACTACCTGAGATCGGTAGGTTTCCGTACATCGTCTGATTAAGAATTGTATATTATAAACGAGTCGATGCTCATGCTCAAAGTGACTACATCAAGTCAAGTAGTAGCATGTCCCTTCCAGAACGTCCCTTTTATCATAGCCCGTCCGAAAGAACTATGTCTCTAGCAAGTTCTTCCGCCTCCTCCAGCATCATGTTCAAGGTTTCTTTGATGTCCTGCTGCAACCTTTGTCTTGGTCGTCCCCTGGCTTGTACTTCATGAACCTTGCCTTCCATTACCATTCTTTTTCAAACCACTGTGATTTAAAAAAAAAATTAATTGCATATCCTTTACATGACTTTTCGAATCAACCCCAGCTTTTTAACGCTGTTTGTGATTTTCTAAGCATTATTACGTTCAGTAGTTTGCCATTGCTTTTGAGGGTGGTGCCATCGTCCTTTTGTAAAATCCACGAAACAATTTGCAACCAAATTGTCCATGAGCGTGATTCGAACTCAGAACATCGAGGTTAATAGACCGAGTCACTATCCCCTAAGCCACAGACGCCACTCTGTGATGTTTAACGTGGCCAAAATATTTCATCTTCCAGGACATGATGTTGTTTACGAGACAATACTACTCGATATGCAGGTCTTGTAGGATGTTTTTGTTTTTTTATCTTCTTTGTTCAGCATGTTCTAAGAACTTTTCTGCAACACATTGTTTCAGAAACTTCAATTTTATTCATTAATGTTTGTGTTATTGCCCATGATTCACATCTATATGATTACATAGAAAACAATTGTGACTCAGAACTTGTACATACAAAACAGAAACAAAGTCTATTTGATTTCAACTGTTTATTGCTGACTTTAATGCATGATGGTCTTCTCCAGCTAGTGTTATTATGGACTGCAAATTTAATAAAAGTACATACTAACAGACATTCATACAATATCCAAGTGTTTTAGTTGAACGTTTAAATTTGAGAAATATGCTTGTTTGTCTTAAGCAGTGCACGACTCCACGGATATAAATTCTTTTAATAAAAGTTTTGACCCAAAATAAAAAAATGGTAATTCAATGAGATGTTACATATCGACAGAATATTTATTTTGGGCAGTATTTTGAATAGACATCAAATATTTGTTACTGTTTGAACTTTATTTTTGTTTGCTTTTAAGTCATTCTCAGAACTAGATCTGCTTGATATAAATGTATTTATGCTGACACACCACGTTTGATGACCTTAGATAAACGGTGTGCAGCACACACATTTATGAGATGTTTATACTCATGACTGCCGGAAATTGTGTCAGATTTAACCATTAAATCTCATGAAATTGTTAATTAAAGATGCTGATGTCACGATATCTTCAAGAATTGTCAACTTTTAGTTTTTTAAATTTGGTTAAAAACAGCAGTGCTTACTATTGTTATAATAGGGGAGGACCAAGATGAAGGTGGTAGCAGGATATCAAAGAAACCTTAAATATGACACTGGAGGAGGTGTGAGAATATGCATGAGACTGATAATATTTCAGGCGTGATGTGATGACAGCAACGTTCGGCAAGGGACATGCTACCACTTGAGTGTTTACTATTAGGTTTTGTTCTGTCGTTTTGTATCGAAATATTGAGGTTTTGTTTCGTTTACTATATCAGTTTTTGACAACGTTGCTAATTAGTAATACGTAATGATATTATTCATATTGTCGTTTGTTGAACTTAGACCGCCATGATATACAATTTATTGGGAATATATGTTACTGAGCTTTGACATCATACCAATATGATATCGAGGTGTATTCTATTTGTATTTTCTGATATTAATTAAGTAATATCATTTTAGTCACGAGAACAGAGATCAAGGCAAATATCAAACGAGCATACAAAGAGTTGTGGAAGCAACAAATCCACAGCACCACAGCAAACACTCACAAGATCCTTTCAGCAGACTCAACAAAAAACAGCACACAACAATCTTCCGTCTCAGAACAGGACACTACAGGCTCAAGATTAATTGGGTACCAACTATTCAATGATGGAAGGACATCTTTGAATCAACATGATAATCTTAGAAAAGGGGGTGGAAATCAGAAGTTGAAATATTTGATCATATCATTTTAATCTGAAGTACATTTAATTATATTTCTGATGTTTGTTATGGGTTTGCAATTAGGGGACGCACACATACATGCACAAACACAGGCGCCTGCAAGCATGTACACATACACACACATACATGAGAACAAGTTGTCATTCTACTCATCATCAGAAAAAAACAGCAATTCATTTAGCATCAACATGTGTACACAATTCAAGATTGGCAGTTCAGCCATGTGTAAAGGCACAATAGACTGCAGAGCACATACTCATATGTACATACACACTAATAGACTACATAACACATACTTCAAGACTGCACTGAATATGACAAACTATGGTCAACTATCTAACACAGGTAAACAACACTGAAAATAAAACTTCACTGTGTGTGAACAGTATGTTAACGATAGTAGATAGTGAAGTTTATACGAGAGACAGTATTGTAGATAGTGAAGTTTATACGAGAGATAGTATTGTAGATAGTGAAGTTTATACGAGAGATAGTATTGTAGATAGTGAAGTTTATACAAGAGATAGTATTGTAGATAGTGAAGTTTATACGAGAGATAGTATTGTAGATAGTGAAGTTTATACGAGAGACAGTATTGTAGATATAGACAATATTTCAAGCGAGTGACAGGAAGAAGAATAAGGAACAGACAGTCACAGGATACACACACATTTATAAACATAGAAACACACATACACACTTTCTTTGCTTAGTATTTATTTACATATGGTCTATGGATGTAACAGATAATATAACCCATGGGCACAGATAGACTTGGAGAACTCGTCGTCAGGTAGCAATGATTTATATCTTCAACGTATCATTTAAATTAATTTCTTCATAAACTAATTGAGAAAAATTATGCACATATTTCTAAGAACTATTTCAGACTGCCAGTGATTGGTAGAGGAGTGATTTTGTTGAGAACTCTTGTTCTTTCTTTTTTTGGGGGGTTTCATGTGTAGGCCAGCTTGTTTTTATCTTGTTGAGTATACACTTTTATTAGCCGGTAATAAATGGGCAGATCACCCATTAGTGTACAAGGATATTGTTGAGTTATCCTGTTGTACCAGATTGAGTCAGTGAGCTGTCCC
Source organism: Arion vulgaris (assembly GCA_020796225.1). Lineage (NCBI taxonomy): Eukaryota > Metazoa > Mollusca > Gastropoda > Stylommatophora > Arionidae > Arion > Arion vulgaris. The sequence goes on along the minus strand of CM036766.1, from coordinate 24,466,785 downwards.
TAGAGAATGTCTCTAGGACTTGTAGGAAGTACCAACAACTGTTCGTTGCTTTGCTGTGCCGATATGTGTGGAATTTGCCTTTGTAGGGAGCTGTTTCAGGACAAGACTGGGCTTTGCATTAGCTTTGTATGTGAACAGTAATGGCACTATATTTGGTTTTTTTTTATCAATCGAATTGTTAGTTTTTTGTTTGTTTTCTTTGCAAGTGCGGCGCTGTTCGAGAGAATCCTGGAATCGGCAGCCACAATCAGATGTTAATTCCGAATCATTCTTACATTCATGAAATCTGCCAGACGATGCTGCTGAACCTGTGTCTTTTCGACTATTTTGTTTTGTTTTGCCAGAATTTGACGCTTTATCTTTTTTAATTGCATCTTTAGTTAAATTGTTAGGCATTTCTTCTTTGCACATTTGTTTGGGTAAATACGGTTTACAAGTTAAATACGAGCACATGGACATATTCTTACGTCGCGCTGCATTTGCTGCGGAGATTCTCATAGACAATGTCTCTTCTCGCATTTTGTTGAGATCTCTGATGAAATCGAACCCGGAATAAATGGAGTATGCACTTTTGCTATCGTTGATGTTTGAACATTTTTTCATGTCTACTGTTTTGTTGTAACTAAACTTCCCAGTAAGATCATGATTTGATATTCCTCCATCGCTGAAAGATACTGATGAACCGTTTTTGAGAGGACATCGTGACAGGTTCACGTTCCTTTGTTTCGTGGGACTTGGATTAAGTTTCTTGCTTTTGTTGTTTGAAATGGTTTCCGGTATCTTGTTTGCTAATGTTTGTGTGTGATTCTTGTTGTAGTTATGTTGATTAGCTAATGCATTCATCAGCAGTGGGTTATATGTAGAGTTATTGTACTGTACATTGTAGTCTCTGCTGGAGCTGTATGGCAGGTATGGTTGTCTCGAATCTATAGAAGATCCGTACCGACCAATACCACCAGACTGAAAATTTTGTCCCCAGTTACCCGGCACAGAAGCAGATTTATTAAGGAAGGATGAAGATTCGCGTTCGTAAGAACTGTCTATCCAATTATTTTTGTGGGCGACCTCTGCTCTGTAAGATGCCGAAGGAAACATGGGGTTGGAATATGCCGTGGCTACTTTACCGCTATCCCTAAACTTGTACATCTCCCGCTGTGGGGAATAGAATCTGGTAGTAAGTGATTTAGGAACGTGCATTATTGGAGTGTTGACTGAAGCTGCAGTAATCAGGGTATCCACTCTCCTTAATCGTTGCCTTTCACTGGATATAGACAATTCTAGTGCATCCGTAGATGAACCCATGCTTCTATGGAGTTCATAACCGATATCCCTGGTCTTTCTTGGTTCAGCTGCTTGTACTACGTCCACCTGGGAACCTTCTGTCTGTTGAAGGAGCGTTGCAGGCATGTGTTTAATGTTTTCTATTTTCTTAGACTCATTTTCCGCGTATGTATTTGTAGGAGGAGCAGAACTATCACCAGTGAATGCTGCCGCTTTTCCGTAATCGTATCTCCCGTAATTAGTTTTCCCTGTAAGTGTGTATTTCCCAGTAGAGCCAGTTATTGTGTAGTCCACTGAAGAACCATATTTTCTTAGTAAATCATTTTCTCCATTATCGTATGTATCAGTTGTCTCATTGTTTTGAGATAGGTTCGTTCTGTGGCTAACAGTCGCAGCAGATACCAAATTATTTGTTTCTCTGTACGACGCTGAAATATTATTAGGTTCATTTGTAGATGTGTTGTTTATGGCTTTGTTTCCTGAAGTCGTAGGCATGTGTAAGACCTCTGTAGATTTTGAAACTACGTAGTCATTGTTTTGTTTGGCGTGGGTTGTTTCCGAAAGAGATGATAAAGTTTCGTTGTTCTGAGAAACATTACTATTTTCAGGTTGACAATCGTTTAAGGCGTTTATGTCAGATTCATTGTTAGTTCCCGTACGTAAACATGGAACTTTATTTGAAATTCCATACTGTTTAAGTATCTCATCAATTGTACGAAGAACTTCACCAGAGTCGGATGTATGAACTTCAGATTGAGGTTGTTCCCATAACCGTAGTTCATTAGATAGAAAATCTGACTGCAGACTGCCACGTAGTTTTAAAGTAAGCTCAGACACATCAAAATCTTGTACATCTCTTGTTGTCAACATACTAGACCTGCAATTCTTACCATCATTTTTCTTTTTCTCTTTCTGAATTTCTCCAGTTATTGCATCGAATGTGTGATTGTTTTTCAGTTTTGTGAAATCAAATTTTTGTGACTGTAATTCTAAATATGAAACAGGAAATTTATTGCTTCGATCAGATTTCTTTTTGTTACCTGTGAACCCGTCATGTTTATTTGTGTTGGATTTATTGTTGGTATATTTTGAACCATTTACGTAGAAATCTGTATTATTTTGTGAATATATTTCTGTTCCAGACCCACTATACTTCTCGATGGATTTCAATGCACTGTCTGTTCTATTATCTTCTGAAGACGGTGTACAGGGATGGTCCCCGCCCTCTGTTGTTATATATTTGGAACCTATATCTTTCGTAAGCCACTTAGGTTCCGAGTTTGAACTGGACGAGTAGTATTCATGCGCCGGGGTATTAGATTCGCATCTGGAAGGGTAAGTTTCGCCGGATAGATAAGAACACATGGACGAGCTCTGCTGACGATCATGATCATTGATGTTTGATTGACGTTCGGAAGTGTGCCAGTTGATCGTGTTAATGTCAGTGACAGTGGCTTGCTGCACAGCTGTAGCGGCCATGATAAGTTTGATCAAAGCTGGTATTTTCTTGATGTGGGGAAACTGCTGGGTGATGGTTTGGTAGCACTGCGATAGTGTAATAGTTTTTCAGGACTGAATCTACTATGGTCATGCAAGTCGAAACCACCTCCTATAGCACGGACACCAGGCTCTGACTATGTGATCACCAATCATCTCACATAGCTCTTAACCTGGTCATTCTGAAGAGATAAGACACATGCATTAATTCACATTTAAAAAGTAAGATTGTAAAACGAGATTATTGTAATAATTAATTGATTAATGGAACCATTATCATTGCACTTCAATGATTAACCTCGTCTGCTTCGATCTACTTCTGCACACATAAGGATCTCAATTGCAGTGCACGGACTCCGTAATACCAGCGAGAGTCCCGGATATAAGTTTGTAGTTCTTAACGTGAACATGACCTATATTTTACCATCCTTCTCCGATATAATTATTACGTTTAGATCAGGGAGGTCTGTCTGTTTTCTTCTGATCTTTTTGCTTTTTCTAGCGTTTACTTGTTGTGACAATGCTTCCTAACATTTTACTTCTCACGACAAGTAAGAGTTTCCTCTCTGTAGTTTTGTTGCTTAAAGAAATAGAGAGAAAATTACATTATACACATGGGCGTCGATATACATTTTTTCCAGGAGGGCAACACAAAGTAAAAAAACTGTTGGTAGTATACTAAACTAAAGTGGGAAGACCAAAATCACATAAAAATGTGTTAACAAAATATCATTTTCCATAGGGTTGCACTTACCGCCTTTGATAACACATGGTCTGGCATGGTTATACACTAATGTATATATACATCTGAACGTAGGGTGAGCTGGAATGTATAACTTTGAGAGATTTGAGACCATACTTGAAATGTTGTGTCGTTTGTTGAAAATAATGTTTGAAAGACAAACTGCCATCAAATGTTATCTCAACATTGCGCAGTTTATCATGAGTACACTCATTCTGCTTCGGCGACGCACTGTTTTACCCGTGCTCCATGTGTTCATCTTACATTTATGGTTCCAGTTAACAGCTGTCACGTCAATCTGATAACTGTCACATGATCGGTGAATAAATTTATGTCACATTGTATGTCATATTGTCCATATCAAATACCCCTAAACAAATGTCACATTGTTCATATCAAATACCCCTAAACAAATGTCACATTGTGCATATCAAATATCCCTAAACAAATGTACCATTGTGCATATCAAATATCCCTAAACAAATGTACCATTGTGCATATCAAATACCCCTAAACAAATGTCACATTGTCCATATCAAATACCCCTAAACAAATGTCACATTGTCCATATCAAATACCGCTAAACAAATGTACCATTGTGCATATCAAATACCCCTAAACAAATGTCCCATTGTCCATATCAAATATCCCTAAATACATACGTATTTGAAGTCAACATGCAAACAATTTCAGTGGAGAAAGATCATACATGCTCATGTAGGTATCTTCTTTGTCTTGTGTCGTCACACTGTTACCAGGTTGTTGCACGATATCGTCAGTTTTTCTCTTACCCTCCTCTAGTGACTTGGGTGATAGTTATTTTTGCTTTTTGACAGGATTCTGTTATGCCATCTAACTTTTCTTTTTCTTGGTAGGTATGTCCATCTTATACATAACTATTTTCAGTATTAGGATGGAGGTTGGTAATGTTGATCTCCAGTGGCTCTATGGGACTTCGTTTACTTGGACCGTTGTTACACGGTTGTTGTATTTGACTCTTAGCGATGTTTCGAAAGGTTAAAAACGGCAGGCTGCCGTATGAGTGGATGTCGTCTACTGAGATTTCCAGCCTTCAAAGGTGTACATGAGTATACTGTCAATGGCATGCAAGGGTTTGCGGCAATGAAATAGCGGGCAGGCTTGCATCAAGAGTATTGTTCATCGGTGAGTTGATGATGGATAATGGGATGTTTTTCGGTCTCTTGGCGACCAATTGGTTTGTTGGATAAAGACACTAAAGTTGATGTTGAATCTCTGCAGTGATTTAAGAAGTTTGAAGTTGTAAAAGTAGTACTGGATGCCTGAGAGGCATAGTTAGTAGTGTTTAACTAGCGAACCACATTATCCTTCAGTATGCATACTCTTCGACGTCTGTTTGGAAGACTGCGCACCGATGAGTCTGCTCTGAGTGTTTAGTAACCAATAATAACCAGACATTTGTAGATTAGTCTAGAAACATTTTAATTTATGCAAAAGACATCCGTTTAGTAGGACTTCGGATGCGCCCACACTGAAGATTGGTGTAAGTAACCTGCTCTTGTTTGTATGAAATAAATGTTAGCAAAAATGTCATAAAAATGTTATCCAAACTGCAAACGTTATTCCTAAGAATGCTACAACTTACCTCTCTGACTGCAGACATTGCATTATGTTTTTTTCAGCTGGGGGTCTCAGAAGTATTGCTTTATGTTATTTTTGTCTCAACAAGAATCACATCCGGCGCAGTCATGGTTTTATGACGTAGTCAGATGACGTTGTAGATTTGTGTGCTGGTTTCTGATGTGCACATTCAGGGACTGTTCAGCACTGAATACACACTTCATCTTGGATCAAGATTGTGTACAATAGAATTGAAGGATTAGCAAAAAACGAAGTTATTGGTTGCTAAACTGATGTCATTGCACTCTGGGCAGACCCATAGGCGCTCAGTCTCCCCCAACATATATCGAAGAGAATGAATACTGATGGTTCTCTGCCTTCCACGATCTCTCCATCCCTGAACTTTACCAATTGTCACCAAATATTCTAAGCATTATATGTATTAATAACCTTGATTGTTTGATTCTAATTATTATTTTGAAAAGGTTTCTTTGTGCGCAGGCCTGTTTTAAAGCCTCATCATTTGTTTTCTTCGCTGTCCATTTGAACTAGTAAGTATTCTTTCATTGAATATTGATTGATACGGGTTGTTGGTATGTCCCATTGAACTATCAGTATTATTCGGTAAAACTACATCTCTGTGGAATGACAGTAAGAACAAAATATCGATTTCTCAAGATATGCGCAACGACGTAAAATACAAAGTTACAGCAGTGCTACACAGCGCATCAACAAACAAAAATCGACTTTTTAACCGACAGATTTTCATCAATCACGCAACACGAGAAATACACACATAACAAGAAAAATGACAACTGATTGATTTGCAACTCAACAAATAGTTGCAAGAAAAAAGCATCAATATCGATGTTCAAATGGGGTCAGTCGTTGCATGTGCTTGTAGCAGTTAGCGACTCATATCTGACTGTTAGCGTCAGAGTCAGCGTAAGAACAAAGCTAACCAAACTCCCCACCCCGCCTCCATGTGTTGATCCAGGAAACAGACGACTATCAAGAAATCTGGCTCAGTTTGTGAAGATCGAAGAGGGAGAAGCTAACCCAGTACCCAAAAATGTCTATGCTGAAGTCGGATATGTCTGACCGAAAGGTATAGGTACCACAGCTCACGCTGAAAACTGCGACACCACGCATTCCGTTCTCCGGACTGAATACTGTTATAACCAGCGGGAGTCTGGGAACAAAGAGAGAGAGAAAACGATGTTGAAATGATTGTTGTGAAATATTTCTTATTCTTCTTCCAGCGCTCCGTATTGACCATTTATTAAACCACTCTTTGTGATTTGTATGCGATCTGAGCGTAAGAGCGATTGCACGTTGTGCTAGTTATGCGCCTACAAGTAGACCAGTACACCCGAATTCTGCTACGCTTTTTATTTACTAGGATAGCTTCCTAGGCCCTACCTCAGTCGCATCTTGCGACTGCCTTGTAAAGCGCAGTGTTACTATTCATTGCTCCATTTGTGCGCCCCGGCAACACACGGGCGGTGAAATATTGCATCAAAATCACAATACGAATAAACTATAGCAGATTTACAGACCGTAGTAACATAATCTTTCTGCGTGTTGGTAATGATGTATTTATCAGGGTTAATTCTATTTGTACAGAGGCATCTCCCTCCTAAGCCATGTGGGAAAAATGTTCACAGGAGTCCTGGAGCCAGCACCCAGCCCACAACAGTTTGGATTTAGAAAAGGAAAAGGGTGAACAGATGCAATATTTGCTCTAAGACAAATTAGTGAAAAGACTATAGAATACAAAAATCAAATGAATATAGCCTACATAGACCAAAAGAAGGCCTTCGATAGGGTTAACAGAGAAATATTATGGGATGTTATAGAAAATTCTGGACAGAGAGATCGAAACTAGAATCCAGCAAGCCAACAACATTACATACCAACATACCTCAATCTTGAAACACTCAGCAATTCCAGTAGAGACTAAAATACAGATTATAAATGCAATCTTCATACCAACACTGCGCTACCAGTGCCAAACATGGACACTGCCGAAAGAACAAGAAAGGAAAATTACCACATATGAAATGAGATGCTTGAAGAAAGCAGTAAATAAAACAAGAAGAGACCATATAAAAATGAGGAAATTAGAAGAACAGTCGGAACAACACCTGCTATTAGATTCATTGAAAAACAGAGACGCAAATGGTTTGGCCACTTGGTCAGAATGAACGAATACACCAGTTGCAAGAGCGTACAACCTGAAAATTGAATCATCAAGAGGAAGGGCAGACCAAGAAAAAATGGGTTGATGGAGTTACAGACATCTTAAAACTCCACAATACCACATCATATCAAGCGACCGAGCGTGCATTATCTCGAAAACCGATCATCAGTTAAACCTGCTACGCCTAACGGCAAAAAGCAGAGACTGACAAAAAGAAAGAAAGAAAAAGAATTATATTTGAGTTTTCCATTTTCATTTCTCTAATCATATTTTACCCACAGCGTTAGGATAAGAAGAGATTTCTAGAACGAGCCCTTCTGTGCGCTTCATAAATAGTGTCTTTCGTCGCCTCTGTTATCTCCGAGGTCCATCTTTTTGCGTGGCCGACCGCCGAACAATTTAATTTGTTGTTTCGTGATGAAGTTCAGTACTAATGTTGTACCCACTTTTTTCCAGATGTCTTCATTTCTCAACCGGTCTTTTCTTGTTTCTCCCAGCATTCTGCGTAGACACTTCATCTCTGTTGTGACTAGTTTTCTTCTGTCATTTGATGTCAGCTTCCAGGTTTGGCACTGATAGCATAATATGGGGAGAAAGATTGTGTTGAATGTTGCTCTTTTTCTGTTCAATGGGAAATGTTTGCATTTTAAAATTTGCGTCATTTGTCCTACTGTTTGGTGTGCTTTGTTGCATCTATGTTGAATTTCATTAGTTATTTTTCCGTTTGCTGAACGAAATCCAACATAGATGCAACAAAGCAAATCAAACACAAGGACAAATGGCGCCAATTTTAAAATGCAAATGTTGTATTTATCAGTGTTAATTCTGTTTGATTGGGGAGTTAAATCGAACACGGACGCATTCCCTGATCGATCTAGCATTTTATTCCAAGCACGCACGTGCATATAGTTCAATGACCATCAGATATGTTAGCAATGACTAATCAGGTCAATCAAGAGATCTGATTTCACTTTGGACTTTGTCGAGAAAATCAATTAGCTGTCCACACAACGGCCGGACATTCTTTTGCACACACGTGGACAGATCTCAGATGTTGACGCCAATCCGTACAATTAATACATGGTGTTCAAGATAAAAGCGGCCCGAGTGACAAATCAAAAGTTGCCAGTTACTTATTGTGTTGTGTCTATTTACTATTTAAACCGGTTCTGACTAGCTCGTCCTACGTCACATTTGTTCATCGCCCCTTCCGCACTACAATTACACACCATTACACAACCTTGATCTATACTACGATATAACTGAACCTTATCGCCCGGGTGGTTACCGGGGCCCAAATTTGGGGTTTAAAGAATAGAACCATTGTTACCTGCCACGCATGTCGTAAGAGGCGGCTAAGGAGGTTTGGCTGAAATCTGATACACGTGTCCAAAAAGTGTAGAAGTTTATGCGTTTAAGGGCCTAACAAACCAATGTGCAACGTATACACTTTCTTGGCAAAGATCAAACATTTGACAAAGAGTGATTAAAAATGATCGTAAAGAACGAAAGCAAAGAAGAAGGTGGAGACTGAACCTTCTCATTTTCATAAACATGTGCCAGATTAGTTCATTTGACGACGATGCTTCATTAACGACGAGGCTGCTTTTATATTGAACACCCTGTATAGTAAGTACTGCGCTCATTTTACAGAGCTTCTGTCATGTGATGCTTCTATCATGGGATGCTTCCAGCTTATCATGTCTGTACTATCACATCTGATTTGTCAAAGCTAGTCTAATCTGTTCTCGTATGTGCGTTACCGGGGTCCGAAAGGAAAGCAAAGAATAGTAACATCATCATCAGGTGGCATGTCGGCTGTCGTAGGCGATCATGGATCCCTACAATCTCTGTCTTTGGTGTTTGCTATCAACTCAGATGTTGACGCTCTACCATGATATGAAGTCAGGCTAGTCAAAATTTTCTCTCTCTGTCTTCCTCTATTTCGTCTACCCTCTATTTTACCGGTTGTCACAATGTGTTCTAAACATCCTCTCCGCATCTGCACTAAGCATGCGGTCATTAAATTCAACAGGCTCATGTCCCTCCAGTCCTACATCGCCTACAAAGCGGTATTACAGACACTAACGACCGTTTTTTTTTGGCGTTTTTACATTTGGCTGACTGAAGCGTTATTGTACCCAGGCGCGCCCTCTGTTAACTTTGAACAGTAAACATAGCTTGTCAAGTTAGTGTCATTAAATATATTAGTCGATGACCTAGCGACATATATATATATATATATATATACACGATTATGAAGGTGATTCATTTCCAGTAGACTAACACAGAGAAAGCTGTTCAGTGCCCGGAGACTGCACTGCACGACATCTTACTAAATAATTGCTAAACTAACTGCTGTTGCTGCTGATTTGATAGTTTCTACAGAGAAATGTCTACATATGATACCATGTAGACAAGCGCAGAAACTACCATGTAGACAAGTGCAGAAACTATCATGTAGACAAGCGCAGAAACTACCATGTAGACAAGCGCAGAAACTATCATGTAGACAAGCGCAGAAACTACCATGTAGACAAGCGCAGAAACTATCATGTAGACAAGTGCAGAAACTATCATGTAGACAAGTGCAGAAACTATCATTAGACAAGCGCAAAACTATCATGTAGACAAGGCAAAACTATCATTAGACAAGCGCAGAAACTATCATGTAGACAAGTGCATAAACTATCATGTAGACAAGCGCAGAAACTATCATGTAGACAAGTGCATAAACTATCATGTAGACAAGCGCATAAACTACCATGTAGACAAGTGCAGAAACTATCATGTAGACAAGCGCAGAAACTATCATGTAGACAAGTGCATAAACTACCATGTAGACAAGCGCAGAAACTATCATGTAGACAAGTGCATAAACTACCATGTAGACAAGTGCATAAACTACCATGTAGACAAGCGCAGAAACTACCATGTAGACAAGCGCAGAAACTACCATGTAGACAAGCGCAGAAACTACCATGTAGACAAGCGCAGAAACTACCATGTAGACAAGTGCATAAACTATCATGTAGACAAGTGCAGAAACTATCATGTAGACAAGCGCAGAAACTATCATGTAGACAAGTGCAGAAACTATCATGTAGACAAGCGCAGAAACTATCATGTAGACAAGTGCAGAAACTATCATGTAGACAAGCGCAGAAACTATCATGTAGACAAGTGCAGAAACTATCATGTAGACAAGCGCAGAAACTATCATGTAGACAAGTGCAGAAACTATCATGTAGACAAGTGCAGAAACTATCATGTAGACAAGTGCAGAAACTATCATGTAGACAAGCGCAGAAACTATCATGTAGACAAGCGCAGAAACTATCATGTAGACAAGCGCAGAAACTACCATGTAGACAAGCGCAGAAACTATCATGTAGACAAGCGCAGAAACTATCATGTAGACAAGCGCATAAACTATCATGTAGACAAGCGCAGAAACTATCATGTAGACAAGTGCATAAACTACCATGTAGACAAGCGCATAAACTATCATGTAGACAAGTGCAGAAACTATCATGTAGACAAGTGCAGAAACTATCATGTAGACAAGCGCATAAACTATCATGTAGACAAGTGCAGAAACTATCATGTAGACAAGTGCATAAACTACCATGTAGACAAGCGCAGAAACTATCATGTAGACAAGTGCATAAACTATCATGTAGACAAGTGCAGAAACTATCATGTAGACAAGTGCATAAACTATCATGTAGACAAGTGCAGAAACTATCATGTAGACAAGTGCAGAAACTATCATGTAGACAAGTGCAGAAACTATCATGTAGACAAGCGCAGAAACTATCATGTAGACAGATTAGAAACTATCATGCTAGACAAGCGCAGAAACTATCATGCTAGACAGCGCGAAACTATCATGTAACAGAGCGCAGAAACTCAACGTATTAGACAGTGTAGAAACTATCATGTAGACAAGCGCAGAAACTATCATGTAGACAAGTTGCAGAAAATATCGATTTGAAGAGCGTCAGAAACTATCAGTGTCAGACCGGCGCGAGAAACTATCATGCTAAACAACCATGACTATCATTTGACAAGCAGCAGAAACTATCTGAACAAGCGCATGAAACTATCTGTAGACAAGCGCAGAAACTATCATGTAGACAAGTGCAGAAACTATCATGTAGACAAGTGCAGAAACTATCATGTAGACAAGCGCATAAACTATCATGTAGACAAGCGCATAAACTATCATGTAGACAAGCGCCAAAACTATCATGTAGACAAGCGCAAAACTATCATGTAGACAAGCGCAGAAACTATCATTAGACAAGCGCAAAACTATCATGTAGACAAGCGCAGAAACTATCATATAGACAAGCGCAGAAACTATCATGTAGACAAGTGCAGAAACTATCATGTAGACAAGTGCAAAACTATCATTAGACAAGCGCAGAAACTATCATGTAGACAAGCGCAGAAACTATCATGTAGACAAGCGCATAAACTATCATGTAGACAAGCGCAGAAACTATCATGTAGACAAGCGCATAAACTATCATGTAGACAAGCGCAGAAACTATCATGTAGACAAGCGCATAAACTACATATAGACAAGCGCAGAAACTATCTTGTAGACAAGCGCATAAACTACCATGTAGACAAGCGCAGAAACTATCATGTAGATAAACGCATAAACTATCACGTAGACAAGTGCAGAAACTATCAAGAAGTAGAGAAAGCGAGCCCGAAGAAAATGCTAACAGAATAAGGATGTGCTGGAACGATAGGCTTAGATATCCCAACCTCGTCGTAAACCTCACTACTTGTTTATTTGTGTGCTTTCTTTTAGAGAGGGGTCTTGTTTTATAGAGGGCTTGTTTTATAGAGGGCTTGTTTTATAGAGAGCTTGTTTTATAGAGAGCTTGTTTTATAGAGGCTTGTTTTATAGAGGCTTGTTTTATAGGGGGCTTGTTTTATAGAGGCTTGTTTATAGAGGGCTTGTTTTATAGAGGTTTGTTTTATAAGGCTTGTTTTATAGAGACTTGTTTTTAGAGGCTTGTTTTATAGAGCTTGTTTTATAGGGGCTTGTTTTATAGAGGCTTGTTTTATAGAGGGCTTGTTTTATAGAGCTTGTTTTATAGGGGGCTTGTTTTATAGAGGGCTTGTTTTATAGAGGGCTTGTTTTATAGAGAGCTTGTTTTATAGGGAGGCTTGTTTTATAGAGGCTTGTTTTATAGAGGGCTTGTTTTATAGAGGCTTGTTTTATGGAGGCTTGTTTTATAGAGGATTGTTTTATAGGGGGCTTGTTTATAGATTGCTTATTTTACAGAGGGCTTGTTGTATAGATGACCTGTTTTATAGAGGGCTTTTTTTATAGAGGACTTGTTTTGTAGAGAGTTTGTTTTATATAACTAAATGTAGAAGAAGGTTAGAAAAAGTGACACCAAGGTAGCACACAAGGGTTGGGGAGGGCAATGACATATCAAACAAAGGGAGACAATAGCTTTGTTTGATTGATAGTCCGTCTTCAATTTTTAGTCTAAATCTTGGAAATTTTATATGTTCTTAAGAACTAGACACACTTTAGCATGATAACGGCCTTACTGGAAAACAAAGTATGGACATATTTGTCCTGGATAGACAGAAAAAAAAACCCAGTAGATTTGTGTCGTGGTTTTTCCTCCCCGAACGTAAGAAGGTAGACAGAAACATGATCCGGCTTGGGACGGGTCCTGGCCTGTATTTGTTTTACTTGTTCATTAACCTCTATTTCCTCCTCCAAGATTATTGATCTACTCGGTCGCCGCCTATGATCTTCTTCTGTTCTGTTTTATGTTGGCAGTACACGCTTCTGTTCTGTAAACTTACAGAAATACAATCACAAAAACAAACACGGTAAAGGTGAGATATATTCAACAACGCATAAACTTAAAGCAGAATGATAAATATGTACACTGAGATATATATATATACAGAGATAAAGAGAGAAGATCAAGAAAGAGAAATAGAGAAGACATAACAAATGATAAGATAGTTTGATAAGCACAACTTCTAAGTTTCCAGGAACTTTGAGGCAAGTGGTTAATGTAACTTTGAGGCAAATGGTTAGCTGTAACTTTGAGGCAAGTGGTTAAGCTGTAACTTTGAGGCGAAGTGGTTAAGCTGTAACTTTGAGGCAAGTGGTTAGCTGTAACTTTGAGGCGAAGTGGTTAAGCTGTAACTTGAGGCAAGTGGTTAAGCTGTAACTTTGAGGCGAAGTGGTTAAGCTGTAACTTTGAGGCGAAGTGGTTAAGCTGTAACTTTGAGGCGAAGTGGTTAAGCTGTAACTTTGAGGCGAAGTGGTTAAGCTGTAACTTTGAGGCGAAGTGGTTAAGCTGTAACTTTGAGGCGAAGTGGTTAAGCTGTAACTTTGAGGCGAAGTGGTTAAGCTGTAACTTTGAGGCGAAGTGGTTAAGCTGTAACTTTGAGGCGAAGTGGTTAAGCTGTAACTTTGAGGCGAAGTGGTTAAGCCTTTACCTTACGTTCCGAAGGTCGTCGGTTCGAATCCGGACCGTGTCGTTCTATTCGCGCTGCATTTTTACCAGTAGTCCCTAGATTTGTTGCCGAAGCTACGGAGTTCGTGATTTGGGAAATACTGTTGGTAGGTGACGTCTGATTTCTGTGGAGAGGACCGAGCTATGGGGTAAAATCCGGTGCAATGAAGCCAATCCTTCAGCTCAGACCCTTTACGTTAGGGAAATATGAGAACGAGCAAAGAAGAAGAAGAAGACGCAGCAGTATCGACATTAGCTATATCTGTAGTAGTATCGATATAACTCATATCACTATCAGTATCGATATTATCTATATGAGTATCGTCCTTACTTGTAGTGGAGGCATTATTACAAACTTACAGAGAGCAACATAAGTCTCGAGAAAACCAAGTGCAATCATCATCATCAAGTAGCTTGTCCCTTCCAGAACCTGGCTCCATGACAGTAGTTCTGAATAAAAACTATCTCTTCTGTGCAAGTTGACCGGCGTCAGCAGCAGTCATTCTCAGATCAGCAATGACATCTTGCACCATCGTCTTCTAGGTCTTGATCTCATTCTTCTTCCAGGCACCGTTCCCTCCAAAATGAACTTCTCTAGGCACTCATATCGTTTGATGTGTCTGAAATATTTAATTTTCCTTGATTTTATGCTCTTTAATAGCCAGCCCTCCTTAACTCCTTGCGAACCAAACATCACAATATGTGACTTTAGGCTGGACACCTTTGTACACTAAATGAAGCCACACTAAAGGGCGTTTTTAATTCTAAAAACAAATGGCTTGTAAATACGTGAATTTTGCCCTGGTCCACTAAGAGTTAATGTCAAGCTGTTGCAGAACAGAATCATTTATTCTTTTCTCTGTCCATGATACTCTAAGTACACTTCTGTTAACATATAATCTTTCTAATTTAGTACAGTTTGTTTTGAAAAAAAAGCCAAACACGACATCTTGCATGCTCAGACATGACAGATCGGAGGACACTACAGCGTGTATTAGATCGTAGCTTGGAGACTGGACAGTGAGATGACAGCTGGTTATAATCAGTACATTAACTGTCATCTATGACATGACATTATACAGCTCTATTGTTATTGTTATCTTCTATTGATTGTTGCGTTGTGGTAGCAATTCGTCATTGACAGCGTGCTTTTTATGGATAAATTCAACATTTTAAATATTTGTTTCTTGTGAGATATTGTTGTTCAGTTTATACATATCATCATCATCATCGTCATCATCATCATCATCAACAACATCGTCATCATCATCACCATCACCATCATCATCATCAAATAGCTTGTTCTGAGCAGAACTTTATTACCCTAACAGCCCTTCAGAATTTCTCTCTCCTATGGCAGATGTCCTGCGTCAGCATCATCCGTTGCATCCTGAATTCATCTTCTCTGTGGTATTCATATTCTCCTCTTTGTGTAACCGTATGGCGTTTGAATCCTCTACTGAATACATTTAAACATATGCATACTATCCTAAACACTTAGAATATGTAAGCGCGTGGCACTTAGAATATGTAAGCGCGTGGTATCAGATTATCAAATACGCAAGTTTCTTTATTCTTAGATTCTATTCTTTGCATCACGAAGGAAATCAAAATACTTGCATATCTAATTATTCAATCCTCTATTTTGCATACGTGTACAAGTATCATGGTACACTGACATACGTATTATAAAAATACACACAATTAAAATACACATTACTTAACGCTGAAACTTGAAACTTGAAAGAATGTCACATTCAACCGATTCCTTCTACGGAAACTGGTTCTTCTAAACTACTTA
Source organism: Arion vulgaris (assembly GCA_020796225.1). Classification (NCBI taxonomy): domain Eukaryota; kingdom Metazoa; phylum Mollusca; class Gastropoda; order Stylommatophora; family Arionidae; genus Arion; species Arion vulgaris. The sequence goes on along the minus strand of CM036766.1, from coordinate 24,451,150 downwards.
AATTACATCGTCTTAATGCGCCGATCGCTCCACTGTTCAACCCTAATTTCTCAATTATCTATTAGATGTCCTTCGAATGTATCCTTCTATCTCTACACACAAGATTTACACGTTTTGGATTTAAACTGAAGCCCTTCCAAATCCGCCTGTGTACCAGTTAACTTGATGCTCGAACTAATTGACGAAGTAGAACTGAATCGTGGTCTCTGATCAAACCAAAGGCTAACGCTGGACAACTGACCCACATGGTAACTATTGCTCTGAACAGTTAAAATCAGGCTGAGTGATGATTAAATGCGATGCGTCGCACATTCTCAAGGAACGACTCTGTAGAACTCAAGTCTAATGAAAGACTCAGTCAACTTAAGATAAAAAGTCCTCTTCCACGTGGTTGATGGCTATCGATCTGCAACGTTTAACACAAGCTGAGGCTTGGCGAAACTTGATGAAGTTATATGTCGCCACGTAATGATAACTATTATAGCTTTCTGACACGTTATATCCACGGTGAGTAATATAATAAATATGACGAGGTTGACACTCTGGTATATATCAAACCTAACAAACTCAGCTTTACATTATCTAACACTTCATTAATTTCTTATAATATGTTCCTACTACCTGTATCACTTTCCTGCATAAGTCATCTGAAGACCGCGTGGTCTCCTCTACCGTACCAAACTTCGACACGACGACAGTCAGCCTGTTCCTATGAGTATTTTCCTGTCTCTCCGAATCTTCCGCCGTTCTCCGAATGTGTTCCGGGGTTCTGTGAAGGGTCACATAGCATAGTCAAATAAAGAAAAAAGTCAGTTAATAAAGAAGAATCAAGTAATAGGAATAGTCATTAAAAAGCAATAAACAATATGAATAGTTAAATAATAGGAATAGTCAAGTAATAGGAATAGTCAAGTAATAGGAATAGTCAAGTAATAGGGATAGTTAAGTAATAGGAATAGTAAAAGTAATAGGAAAGTAAGTAATGGGAATAAGTCAAGTAATAGGAATAGTCAAGTAATAGGAATAGTCAAGTAATAGGAATAGTCAAGTAATAGGGATAGTTAAGTAATAGGATAGTTAAGTAATAGGAATAGTAAGTAATAGAAGAGCAAAGTAATAGAAGAGCAAAGTAATAGAAGAGCAAGAGTAAAAAGAAGAGCAAAGTAATAGAAGAGCAAGTAATAGAAGAGCAAAATAGAAGAGCAAGAATAGAGAAATAGAAGAGCCAAGTAATAGAAGATTCAAGTACATGTAATAGAAATAGTCAAAAAACATGAAGAATAAGAAACATCATATCAGAGAAACACAAAGAACAAAAATATATACACAAGTTTGCCAATTGCTGAACAAGATTGAGCACCTATAGATCTGGGATGAGTATAGTAAACTCGGTTATGTAACATAATAACCAAATATTAAATCAAAAGACAGTAGTAGGGAAATAGTTTCTCCTGTTTGTTACAGCCATCTTCTGTATGAGATTAGCTATCGTATTCTTGATATGAGATTCCATGTAAGCTCTATAGAACAATCTTTCTCTGGTTACTTGATCTGTGATTTTCTACACCAGGGATTCTCAAACTGTTATTGATTGGAACCCACGACCCTCGGAACACAAGCAAATGCACAACCATTTAGACATAGACAACCACAAGCAAAGAATAAAAGTGATAGATATAAACTGTAAATGGACTTGGTGACATGTATAGTAAAATAACAAGTTCGCTGTTATGATGATCTATTTTGTGAAATACTGTGTTAGATTCGCATTTTTCTCTGATAAACGGCACACATAATGTACCCCCTATAACACAACATATTTTGAAGAAAAACTTAAAATGGTATATATGAATTTTAATATATTTTTGAAAAAACAACCAAAAACAATATTTGAAGATAATATATACATTTATGTGTTGGTGGCAGACGCATTATATTAACACATCAAACTTTTAATTCTTAGCATTTTCACATTTAAAAAATAAAAATATGAAATAAAAATAAAATAATTTTTTAAAATAAAAATATTTCCTTTGGCATCTCATTATATTTTTTTAAAAATAACAACAAATAAATATCGTATATATATATATTATGTGTAACGGCACAAGATGTATGAAGACGTCAACATTACACCAGACGTCTTTACTTCCTGTGGTTTTGTGATACCCAGTTTTATGATACCCAGTTTTGTGATACCCAGTTTTGTGATACCCAGTTTTGTGATACTCAGTTTTGTGATACCCAGTTTTGTGATGCCCAGTTTTGTGATACTCAGTTTTGTGATATTCAGTTTTGTGATACCCAGTTTTGTGATATCCAGTTTTGTGATACCCAGTTTTGTGACACCCAGTTTTGTGATACCTAGTTTTGTGATATCCAGTTTTGTGATACCCAGTTGAACCTAGAAAGATCTGGAACTGATAACTGTCTAACAGAAATCCCACTTAAACTGAATAATTGGATTCTGAATAGCCATGGTTATTTCTTTCAAGGAACATTAACCCTTCCACTCCGTAATTGTTCTTACATCCCAACTTTATTAATATTGCAGTGTTTAATAAACTAACCAGTATATCGGCTTTGTGTCATTTTAAGAAATACAGCGAACCAGTAAATCGGCTTTGTGTCATTTTAAGAAATACAGCGTGCCAGTATATTGGCTTGTGTCATTTAAGAAATACAGCGTGCCAGTATATTGGCTTTGTGTCATTTTAAGAAATACAGCGAACCAGTAAATCGGCTTAGAAGGTTGAAGGGGTTAAACACCATGGCACTTCTATTTTTGTTTTAGTTGGAATTTTTATATATTTTTATTTATAGGGTTCAACCCGGAAGTGTCACACTGGGTGGACCCAGTACTAATGAACGTGAAAACTTTTCAAACTCCTAACGTCGTCCATCTTTCGAATGAGAGCGCTCGGAATTGTTTAAGGGGTTTTATTGTGCAATTTGGTGTTTAGTGAAGGCCCCTTCACTTTGGCCTCGATCAAGGGTGCACTAGAACTGTAAGAACATATACTCCATTTAACTCTTTCCACGCGGAGTTATTTTCTCAATTTTAAGCAGTTAATTCAAGGGAGGTAAAAAACAAAAAAAAACAAAACAACAAAACCGATCCCAACTACTCGTCAATAAATAAACATATATATATATATATATATATACTAAATTGAAGAAAACTGGACAACCTATTAGAATAATAAGGTTGAAAAGTAGTATAAGTAAAACAGTAGAAGTAAAACCAGAAAGACTTCTTATAAGGGAAACAACTCTATGGCGCAGTGTGCGGCTTAAAGAGTGGAAATAGTTTTAAAAATTATTTTTTTAGGCCCCTACCCTTCAGTGCCGGACAGGGTGGTACCCGGTCACGTTGTAAAACGTGTAAAATCCGAGCGTCGTCATCCTTTCGAATGAGAGCTACTCGGAACTTTTTGGTTTTGTTGCCTATTGGCTATATGATAGCTCCCGCCCGTTGGCCTCGATCAAGAGGACACTAGCACTGTAAGAACATATACTACAATTTGATCTTTGCCAAAAGGTAGAGGAGGTTTAAACAGCAATGAGCCTCGAAAAACTACAGAACATCTACTAGCGACACACACAACTTGAGAATCCCTGTTAGAGATATCTACTGCAATGAAATGTCCTTGCTGTAGGTAGTTATATATTTAGAATAAAATAAGTCAAGACTAGTATGACGAAATCAAAGTCAAAGACTAGACATACTCTTCGATCTGGTCCAAATCAAGAAGGTAAGCTTAGAAATAAAGCTAACATACACACAAGTATATCAGCAAGTTTCACACATTTAGATACTGTACTATTAATGATGGTAATTTTATTTGCACTTGCTGGGAAATAACTAACATCAGCATTGTACAGAATCGAGTTAGTACAATCTAGAGTTGTGTAACGTTTTATATCGCTATCTGTTACTGACATACAGACAGTCTGGCTGTGCGCTTTAATGGACACTGATAGTTCATGTGACAAATACTGAGAAGGTTGATTTACATTAGTCTGGTCATTAGTGTCAAATTATTTGCGTGTGAGAAATGAACTTTTGATGACAACACTGATTTTTATTTCCCCATAATTTGAAATTGTATATTACTTCCCTTCGTTCAAATCTAGAATTTAAATTACTTCCCTTACTGTTCTTTATGTATATGTTTAGTGCTCATTTTTTTCCTTCAATATCTTCTATGTTGTTATCACTTAAAAAACAGTTTGAATAACTCAAAGAAAAGAAGATCTTCTTCTGCGTTCTCACTAGATTGGGATTTCGGATTCTCTAATAAAGGCAGCCGTCTGCCTCAGATTATCAGCCACGCCATACAGTTTGTCTTGGACGCTAGTGTAAGTGGGCCACCTCTTTCTTCTCAAGTCTGCATACTGGGGGCAGTTCTGTATGATATAATTCCTATGATTTCTGCTTCCCGTTTGTGCCGACCTCTTCCAGCAGTAAGTTTTGGCCATCCTTGTGATGGTAGGTCTGACATTCTTACTGTGTGGCTAAATCTCCGAAGCAGATTGGCGACCGTAGAATCCGCTATCCCATTCCTCATTGTGAGGTATCGTTGCACCATGTTATGCCTTACGGCCTGGTGCATCCGTTTTCTGCAAACATGTGTTTCAGGTTAGCATTCCCTAAGAAAAGAAGATGAATAAAAGAAAACATATGTACAACACATATATATATAGTCCAGTGGGTGTCTGGTGCTAAGCGATAGTGAGCTCGATCACAACCCAAGAGTACCTGGTTCAAACTCCGCGACGGGCAGTTTGGAAACAAATTTTTACGAATGGTAAAAATAGACGCCACTGTTCAGAAAGCAATGGCAAACTACTGAATGTATAAATGGTGCCTAGAAAGTCAACGACTCGTTTACTGTGGCTGAACACGACGTCGTATCAAGGATATGTCCCGATTTTAATTTTTCGTAGTCCAAACATTTTACTTGAGAGAAGCTATTAACAAACAAATATAACGAAGACACATATGACAAGTAACGCAGATATCACACTGAAATATAAAAGGTTAAAAATAACAGTCCAGTTTACTTATTTGGGTTGTAATTTTGACTGCATGGGAAATTCTAAAAACTAAATTGTACTACGAATTGTCAAAGAGGCACCAGATGTTAAAAGCCATAATAAAATTGCATAGTTTTAGAATTAAACTACGAATTTTCAATTGCAATATTGTATTAATTCTAACATATGCCATCAAGAGTTTGAAAGTAACCAATTTGATTGAAAGTAAGTTTAATGCATTTGAAAATAGATGTCTGCGGAAAATAAATAAACAAAAAATGGCAAGTGCTAATTCAGGAGAACTGAGGAAACCAGAGAAATATCTGATCAACCACTAGTAGCAACTGTTACAAGAAGGAGAAGATGAAGATATGTTAGGTATACTCTGAGAAGAAATGAAGTATTAAACAGACATTGAGTGGGGAGCAAATAGTTCAAGACAGAAAGGATGTCCCATGGAAACCCCTGGTAGTAGCTATAAATTGTACGTCTCCCCTTTGTTTTCTTTCCTCGCTGGTTTCAGTCAAACTCATCTAGTTATCTTGTGTGGGTGTTTTCTGACGGTGTATCTAATTTACTGTCACACTCCCGCTTATATCTCCAACTCTATTACTGTCTGTCTCTTTCCCTTCCGTAAGTATATATCTGTTATCAAATGTTAAAGGAAGAAAAGGAAAGTAATAAACGATTACATCAACAACTAGATGTGAAATAGAACTGTTCAAGAAGATAGAAATTTAAAAATTGTGATATATTGATCACATTAAGTCAAATAAATAAATGAATGTTTGCACAGAATAGAAATTGAATGCAATACGCTTGTCTAAGCAACATAAGCCACTGAGATCAAAATGACTTCCACGAGTATTGGCGGGGTCGACTTGGGGTTGGCTACTCCATTCGATAAAAGACTTTAGCTACAAAATCCAGCTAACCATGGACTAGCAAGAGTTAGTTGAGGGCCTATGCCACCAACTGGGGCTTGAAAGGCAGGAGAGAGAGAGAGAGAGAGAGAGAGAGAGAAAACAGAAAGAACAGAAAGGATGAAAATAAATGATATGTTTACTAATGAAAAGTCACAATGAGATAAGACGTATTGAAAACGATATTTTTTGTGGTCGGAGAGAAGACAGACCGACAGGACTTAGTCCAGAAAAGAAATACACACACAGAAAAACGAGAATAATTAAGGACAAATTAATCCTAACTTAAAACTTGTCCTCCATGTTGATATTAAACAGCCGACAGTACAAAATAACGAAACAACAAAACGAACGGATTCTAAGAATTATCATTTCCAAGAAGAAATGTCTGACATTATACATTCTGTGTTTACTTTGTGCCGTCCACCACAAATGTCTAGAAAAACTGAATTAGCTTCTCTGACAACCTGCATCAGCTGACCAAATAGTTCAGTAACTCAAAGGTCAAGGTTAATCCCCAAGTGGACAGTCCTGTTTGCAGAGTCTAATCCGTAGTCTGCTCATGTTCCGGTTGTATGCTTGGCTCTGTCTCATGGGTATGGGCAAACATCTCCAACATTATCCTACAGTGGTTTCAATACTGCGGGGATAAAACAATAAAAAAAAATACTAAAAATTTTTACAATTATTTTATTTCTTCTTGTCAATCCTCCCCGTTTCTTTTCCTCCATGAATTTTATACTGTTAAAACTACTGCGACTAATAATTATTGCCACAGAATAATTCAACTATTACAATTCAAAGGATCAAAAAAGATATATGAGTAATGAAGGGTTATATATAATGGGGTGAGAGAGAGGAGAGAGCGAGAGAAAGAGAAAGATAGAGTGGTAAGAGCGAGACGCAGTAGTACAATTGTTAGTGCAATGTCTTCATAGTAGAGTGATCTCGATTCGGTCACCGGTTAGAGTTCGAATTTTAGATCACGTATGGAAATGGCACTTGATTGAGTAAAAGAGAGCAAGCTAAATTAAGTAATTATAGAAAAAATATTTCCAACTTAAAAACACACACAGACATTGTTATAAGATGTGGATCGGTTTAAGTGTCAGAACATCACTGGATCACTCAAGAAGAAGAATTTTTTTTTTCGATCCAGAAGCACTTGAGCTTTTTCAGCTCTTCGGCTCGGTGCCATGGACATCGTAACCCTTCGGTTCGGTGCCAAGAACACCGTAAATCTGGGGAATCTGGGCTTTTTCTGCCATCCCGCGGAATTGAACCCGCACACACAGAGGGATAGTCACCCGTAGTCCAACGCGCTACGAACACTCTGGGCAGACGGACAAGAAGAAGAATAAAGCAGTTCAAGATCGTATATATGGAGATAAAAGCAGATTTGATAAACATCTCCAGAGATAGGAAGCTGTAAGCTCTATAATCACGACCACCTGCCTTAGGGTTTTTTTGGAAGAAAATTAAAACATATATTACATTTATAAAAATCTATACCTCAACCACGAATGTGAGCTTGGGAGATGCATGATAAAACCTCAGCAGGATGAGGGTTTTGATTTAGATGTAACACACACATTTATGACCAATTTTAAAACTGAAATGTTACAGATAGCAACGTTCATAACATAAGTTGTAGAAATTCTGGAAACAATATCTTCTTCTCCTTCTTCTTTGCGTTCGTTCTTTACGACCAATTTTAATCACTCTTTGTGATATGTTTGATCTTTGCCAAGAACGTGTATACGTTGCACATTGGTTAGTAGGCCCCTAAACGCATAGACTTCTACACGTTTAGGACATGTTCATCTGATTTCAGCCAAACCTCCTTAGTCGTCTCTTACGACATGCGTGGCAGGTAGCAGCGGTTCTATTCTTTACACCCCAAATTTGGGCCGATGTAACCACTCGGGCGCGGAAACAATATATAGCTTGACTCAACAACGACTTTATGTATCCCATACTTTTAATACTCATACACTAAACTTCTGTTTAAAACTAAAAAAAACTACATTTTTAGCAAGACACAAGTTGGGAAAACATTTTTTTACTCGAATGTTTTGTTTTAGGGCAACAACAAACAAAGAAATCAATAGCGTTCAATTTTTAAACGGTTGGACTAAATGACGAAACCGAGCAAGGAGACAAAGCTAACCATTCAAGCGAGAACATGTCTTCAATAATTAATATGCAATGCAGTTTAGATTCAGGCACTCGGGAAATTTAGTAGATATAATACCTCGCCTCATCCTCGGATGATCACTTTGGTAAATGAATCACTGTGATGGTAGACTCGCGAAGAGCAGCATTAAGAATGTTTATAATGAAGCTGCTCTTTCAAAGAGCATGTCGCTTGATATCAGACTATAACCGCTAGCGGCACGTAATATATATATGATTATGTGAGCTACCGTCAACATTATCATCTTCTTCTTCTTCTTCTTCGAACGCTTCATATCGATCACTTGTTAAACGATTCTTTGTGATTTGTATGTGATCCGATCACTAGGAGCGATTGTACGTTGTGTCAGTTTTGCGTCTACCAGTAGGCAAGCACATCCGATTTATGCGACGCTTTTTATTTACTATGGTAGCTTCCTAGGCCCCTACCTTAATCGCCTCTTACAATATACCCTTGTAGGTCACAGTGTTACTATTCTTTGCTCCCATTGTGCTCCCCGGCAACCCACACGACGAACTTTATCATCAATATCTTTATGAACTTATCACCAACACGATCATCATCCGTGGTATCATCTTCACAAAGACCACCACAATTCCAAACAGTTCAAAATTTAAACTTACCGTGTTCTGTATCAATAAAAATTAAGAAGCTTTCTCTAGCACATGCCAGACTTTAAGGCCATTTATAAAACAAATAATGATGAATATAAAAACAAAGATATGATTTTAATAAAAAGGGGCATCTCGATGTCTTCCAAAAGTAAAAACTTAGACTGATTAAAATTGCAAGACAATACAGTGAAAATACAACAGAAATATTGATTGATTGATTAATAAGATCACCATTATTGAACTTCAGTGTGTAACCATGTGTGCTCCTATTACTTTCTTACACATGAAGATCTCAGCGGCAGGGCACAAACTCCTTAGCACCGGCGCGGGTCCCCGATGTAATTTAGAAGATGGTGAACATATTTTGTAGGAAATTTTATTATTTAATCTTTCTAATGAATTTTGATCGGGTAGTGACTTTCTAGACTACTCTTCTCAATTTTGAAGTGCCAAAAGTTCTCTTCTCAATTTTGAAGTGTCAAAAGTTCTCTTCTCAATTTTGAAGTGTCAAAGGTTCGTTTACGTGCTCAACTTGAACATGTTCATCCGTCTCCGATAGGATTAGGAACTCAATTTCGCCTACACTGAGATAAGGGATGACTGGATAAATATCCCGTGGCTCCACGAGGAAGCAAACCGAGTATCTTTGGTACGAGAAGCGAACAGCTAACCTCTACGCTACAGAGACCCTCCCCCAACAGATATATTAAAGTGAGTTACACAATACCTGGTGGCATCCCAGGCCTGGAGGATAGTGACTCGGCTTATTAACCCCGACGTTTTGAGTTCGAATCACGCTGCGGACAATTTGGTTGCAAGTTGTTTTGCGTGGACTTTTACAAAAGGACGATGGTACCACCCGTTCAGAAAGCAATGGCAAACTACTGAACGTAATAATGCCTAGAAAAATCACAGCGTAAAAAATCTGGGATTGAATCGCAGAGTCCTGTAAAGGATATGCAATTAACTTTTTTAACGCAATAGCTAAACTTTGGGATTAAACTCACAGTGTGAAAATACTGACGTATTAGACAAAAGACAAACGATAATGTTATATAAATGATAAACATGGAAAATTGCGTTTAAACGGAGGACTGTCAATTATCAGACAATACTGGTTCTGGTATAATTATGTAACTTGTTACTGGCAAAGAAGAGCCGTTGATTAACCGATAGAAAACTATTGATGGGCCTAGAGATGTTTCTAAACTAGCTTTGCTAATTGTGTTTGTTTTTCTGTTGTTAATAAGAGGCAATCATTACATTTCTGGCATGTCATGGGAAGACGAGTTTATAGAGAACATTTCAGGAGTCGATGAAATCAATGATTGAGAAGATGAAGGACGTCATCTGTGTAACATTCTAAACAGAATAACTACAGAACACAACATTATATAAACACACATAATTATAGATACCTGTGTTGACAATAACAAATATAGATTGTTCCACTTTTGAAGGTTCCAATTATAATTTCCTTAACTGTGTTAATTAATTTTTCAGTGGTAATAGCTGAAAAGTTATTTGATTAATCGGAAAATATGAACTTGATTAGAAAACCACAGTTTAGGATCAGTGGACCGTAAATTCACATCGAATGAGAAAGTTTTTAGTGAACAAGAAAAATGGAGGAAAAAATAAACCAGCTCCTGGAGATTGCATATAATTTTGATGTAGTTAAGAGTTTTCAGTAGGCGTCGAATGCTAGAAATGGTTGCATTATTTATCAGTCATATAAGCAGAAAGAACTAGGGGCCTACCAAATCAATGTGCAACGTATACACGTTCTTGGCAAAGATCAAACATATCACAAAGAGTGATTAAAATTGGTCGTAAAGAACGAACGCAAAGAAGAAGAAGAAGGAGCAGAAAGAACTTTAAAGTTGATTACGAAGAATATATTCCAACAGTAATTTTTGCTCCCATTGAGAGCCCCAGTAACACACGCTCGATTTCAACATTTAAGTAAGAGCTAGAAAAATTAAGTTTCCAACATTCAAGTCATACCAACTTATAGTCTAAGAGCAACTATGATTTTTCCTACAGTTGGCCTGTAAAATCTACTGTTCAACTGTTGAATGTTAGAAAAGTGCAACATCCTCGGCAGCAGATGGCTTGACATTTCTGTCGACAGAAACAGAGCCATATGATGAAACCCGACCAGGTGCATTGACGTCAGTTCTTCACCTTTAGACCCGTTGCAGACATGAAACTGTGTTCACCGACATACCTCAAGGTATGAAAACTGGTTCCTTTACTTTTGTTTGTTTATTGTTAGTCTAGAGAACAAAGTGAAAATATTGTAACTTGAAATAGTGTTATACTATCATCATCATGTGACTTGCCGCCTGGCATAGGAGATGGTAGATGTTTCAAATGGTGTGTTTTTGGTTTCTGACTATCGGTTGGTATTGGTATCTGTGTAGAATAGAGAGGAACTTGAGATGTTGTGTTTGGGTCACAAATGAGAAGCTTATAGACAGAACGAAACAGATCACAATAACCTAAGAGGTGAAGAAAAGACGCTGGCGTTGGATATAACACAAATTCAGAAAATTCGAAGGGAATATAAAGAGAAGGGCCCTTTTCTGGAACCCACAGGAAAAACGAAAAAGGGGAGCCTAGAAATACACAAAGACGAGATTTGGATGTAGATATTAACAAGATACGGAAGTGCTGAAGGGAGCTGAAAGAGACAGCTGAAGATAGAAACTTAGCATAAGTTAATAGAGTGCCTATGCCCCAATAGGAGTTACAAAGGCGAGAAATCAAGATAGTTCGGATGTTAATACTCTCCCGTGACATGAAGCCAGACTGTCCAGAATTTTCTTCTCCTGTCTTCCTGTCTCGTCTTCCATGGATATTACCGGCTGTTACAATGTGTTCTAAGCCTCTCCTCCTATCACATTACCAAACAATTATTACTACCTTTTTCTTATATTGATAATACATTTTCTTTGTATCTGACGTCTATCAACACACTAGACATGTTCACTAGATACACTCATTTTCTAGTCAACAATTTGCAGAATTACATTTATCTTCGTTACGGGGCAAATGGGTTTCGTTGGCAATGAGAGAGCAGACAGGCTGGCTGGCTCTGCCCCCATATCAGGGGACCAACCAATGGATACAGCTGACATTCTGAACGTCCTCATAGAGTGTGACCGCAAAGGAGAATTTTCATATAAATCAATCCACGTCAGCTGCTAAATTGCAAGAGCTTGGATTGAAGATTGGAGTGGCCAACAAGAACAGCACAACAGGTATATGAGTAGGCTCTTCAGTCAAAATCGATCTGGTACAGTCAGTCGCTGGACGATGTTGGAGATATTGCAAAGGAGATCGGAACACATATGAACATGTCCGGAGTGCAATGAAGATATTCCAAATTGAAACTGAAATTGAACTAATTTTCAATTCATTTGTTTGTCAAATAATGTTGAAATTCCAGAAATGTTCATTAAAATCAGAGTTTCCGGTCATTACCAGGTCTTTCTAACTGGACAGGTTATTTCAAGCTGTATTATAGCCATTAGACATTGAATGATTACTAGAAGTTGGACGGGCTAGTCTTCTAGTGACAGGTTGAGTAGTAGTTTGGAAATTATGTGTGTTACGTGTACAATATTAACAATTGTGACGGTCTACAATGTGTGTTCTGTGCCTGGCTCTGCACCCAGCAGACGTAGTCGGCAAGTCTTTTGTAGGAAGGGTGAAAAGTGAAAGTTATGGTAAATGAATATACAATAAACAAATATTTAGAGTCTCCAGAAAAAATAAATTACCAAACACAGAATTCGAACCATAAACCTTCATTTCTTACGACAGTCATTGCCCAACTCTGCAGACAGCAGCAACCAGCTAGCTCTCCAACAAGATAGCTTTACTTTCTTGTGTCTTTTAAACAGCGTAGACTACATATACACCATGATAAAACATTTACTAGAGGGGAAAGTTGAGGGGAAAGAGGAAGACCGAGAGATAAGTGGATGGGAAACTTTAAGAAATGGACATGTTACAGTCTGGCAGTGTGCAACACCAAAGGCGAAAGACAGAGGATGCTGGAGATTCATTACAGCCAAACTTCGATGTGGAGACGGCACCTGATGATGATGATGATGATGAGACTGCATATAACAGAAAATCAGGTGATTTATTTTTCGAATGGGTTACATTGACCGCGAAACCAAAGACTAACGGAGGTCTTGCTCGCCTAGGAGAATGGACTTTCCCTAAGGATAATTTTGTGGTCTTCATTGGGACGCGAGGCCGAATACAAATGCATGCATAAACCGGATGTGCTTTCCTATGGGTCTGTAGGCGCTTAACTGGCACAACAAACTCGCGCTCTAAGGAACAAATCCCATACCTACCACATCATTCTAAAGAAAGGTTTAGCAAGTGTGTGATAATGACAAAACGGAGAAGAAGAAAAGAAACCTTTGCAACTATTTGCAATATTTTATTCTTTTGTCTTGTTTTTTTCTTTATTACTCGCCCTGACAGTTGTAACACTGTAGCAAAATTTGAAACAAAATTGTGATGCAATACTTGATGAAACATTCATTTTTAGAGTCGAATCACTCAGTAGACATTTATCATGTTTTTATAATGTCAAGACTTTAGTTTAAATATCATCACCACCACCACCAGCAGTATATTTGTTTTCTTTGACATTTTTGATTTATTGTAATATAATCACATACAAGTCAAACATAATCCAGTCTAAAATCGTTTCTATTGGAGTACTTCTCCACACCGAAGTTCATCTGTCATGTATCTTAAACATTTTCCGTCTCTTACCATATTCTGTATTTTATAAAACTGTGGAACGTTCACCTCCTGCTTTACTCACATTAGAAGCCACAGAGATATGGTTTTACAGAAGAATGCTTATAAAACTGTGGAACGTACATCTCCTGCTTTACTCACATTAGAAGCCACAGAGATATAGTTTTACAGAAGAATGCTTAACATTCGATGGATAGCGAAGAAGACATATGATGAGGTGTTAAAACATGCCTGCACACAAGGAAACGAATCAGACATTCAAGGTTCTTCTGGCATATAATGCGAAGAGAAGGTTTATAAATTTTGTTGACAACAGGTAAAATTTAGGGAAGGTGAGATCATGGAAGACAAAGGGAGAAGATTTTGGATGGTCTAACATCTTGACATTTGAATTGAAAATTCGTAATTTAGTTTTAATACTATATAACTTGCAGTTTCATATTTTCTTTAGACTTTTAAAAGCTGACGTTGCTTTGACAATTCGTAGCATAATTTCTTTTTTAACATTTCCTGTGCAATCAGAATTGCTACCTAAATATGTGAACTGCTCTGTTATTTTTATCATTTTAGATTCCAGGTTGATATCTGCATTACTTGCCATATGTGTCTTCATTATATTTGTCTTTTCATAACTGATCTACAGTCCAAATTTTGATGCTATAGATGACAAGTTGTCTGTTTTTCTTTGCATATCTTGGTTGTTTTAACAAAGCAATATTATCTGCAAAATGTAAATCTTCTAATTGACTATATACATATTTAATGTCTATCACATATTGCAATGTTTCTCACATTTTTTTCCCCATTTCAATTTCATATCATTCGCATCTCTAATTGTCTACTTCAAGATTCCATAATCCTGCAACTTGCTCTTGTAAATATACATACGTTTGTAAATAAAAAAAAAACCTCCATCTAATGAGGTCATGTGTAAATAATGAAATAATTATAAGAATAATGAAGAAATATTTGAAAACACATTTCGTATTCAGAGATATTTCAACGGTAGATAACTTCTTAATGCAGTCTGATGGCCGGTAAAGTCCTTTCCCCTTTATCGTTTAAAATATTCATTATTATTCGATTTTGAAACTTGAAATCAGATCGCAGGAATCTTAAATATGTTTATGATTAATATAGATCTTCTGGAAAAATCTCTCATAGTGCCATGCCAGGAAGAATCCATGATTACTGGGGGGCTAATACCAAACCTGCAAATACCTTTCGAAATCTTGCATTTCGAAATCAACTGAAAAAGATGAAAATTGGAAATAAACGAACAAATATTGATGTTTTCACATTCTATTTGCTTCTTTAAATGGTGTAGTAGCTAGAGAAGAAGGCTGTTATTTGTCACCAGTTTTTAATATCTTGCATTGCCCGTCTGCCCAGCGTGTTCGTAGCGCGTTGGACTACTGGTGACTATCCCTCTGTGTGTGCGGGTTCAATTCCGCGGGATGGCAGAAAAAGCCACAGATTCCCCAGATTTACGGTGTTCGTGGCACCGAACCGAAGGGTTACGATGTCCATGGCACCGAGCCGAAGAGCTGAAAAGCTCGGGTGCTTCTGGATCGGAAAAAAAAAAATATCTTGCATTATTTGTCCCCAGTTTTTGATATATTGCATTATTTGTCCCCAGTTTTTGATTTATTGCATTATTTGCGAATCTTATTACAAATGAACAGTGAATAAAACATCTAAATGAATTAAAATAAAGCTTTACGTTTAGGATCCTTAGTTTGGGAGGATGTGTTGAAGATTCTTTAGGCTCTTTTGGCAAGTGTGTTAGTCAATTTTGACAGCTTTCAGTTGATGTAGATGAACTTCCAGTATGCAGTGTCCTGTTCGGAGTCTAAATATGATGATTTGTTTGTTTCTTTCTTACTTAAAGATAGGGTCTTGTAGTGATTGCTGTATGTTCTATGACCCATGCACAAGTGTATTTTCTTTCGATAAGTAGTTTTGCTTCCTTCAGTGAGATTATAAAAATATAAAAAACTTTGCTGACTTAAATCGAGGAAGAGCACGGAGAAGATGGATTCAGGAAGTGACTGATGGTTTGAACATGATGGCCGCAGAGGCGGAACATCTGGCCTATGAGAGAGAGAAATTCCGAAGGACTGTTGGGAGCAAAGTTCTGCTTAGAACAAGCTATTAGATGATGATGATGACTTAATTCACAAAGTGAGAACATGCTGGTTTGCCTGTAGATCTGGAAGAAAAGAAATGAGTTAACATTTAAATTATTGTTGTTTGAAACTCGGAATTCATGATTTTTTCTTTCCAAAAACTAAAATATTATAAAAATTGAACAAAATAAATGATTAATTAATCGTTATTATTCAAATGGATATTTGCCTTGGGGTTTTTGATTGCCTGAGGAGATGAGATGCAACCATTCAATCGACCTGAAAAAAGCTTTGTTAGAAAACATGACAGACCTCAAGCTGACTGCCCAGGTTATGGTCCACGGTGGATTTAACGCATGGCCGGAGATAGTCGAAGAGAACTAGATATTTTAGCAATCCTTTCCAGAAAAATAATTCAAAGAGTGTGTATATATGATGTCTGCCTGCCTGCTTGTGTTTGCATGTGTGTGTGCGTGTGTGTTAAAAGGGCATAAATATGAAATATTGACTTGATTTCACCGTTTGACCCCATATAGCCTGATCCCTCTCTGCAGAAATGGAACGCCACCTGCTGAGAGTATTGCACATAGTAAGAACTCTATAGCTCCCGTAACAAAATTAGGGGTTGTCCATGTGTGTATATCATGTACTACATAAATAACTTGAACACTGAACAAACAGCTGGTAGAGAAGATCAAATATATTAAGATATTGCTTTATCTACTTGATGTGTAGAATCTACAATTAGAAACTAACACATAGGTATATAGTAAAGTTGAAGAACAGGAGAGCAAGAGGAAGACAAAGATACAATTGGGAAGAAAACATCAGAGGTAGACGAAAACGCTCTGGCAGGTGTACCGTGAAGTCAGGAGACAGAACTTGTTGGAGAGGTTACGGGTTAGTGAAGATCATCATCACAAAACTGCTGTCAGGTTTTTAAAAAACGGTTTTTACTGCCCGGTAGTACAGCTTTTTGGGCGGTGTAGGACGAGAGCCTGAGAGAAATTTAATATCCGTATGGCTAGTGCAGTCGCCGCAAATCTGTTCAGGTTAGGATTTTTATTTTATGCCCACCACAGAAAAAAAATCTTTCCCTTACGGAATTAAACACGGATTTCTCTCTTAGAAACCTCGCTCTAATTCATTCGGCCAGACGCTACTCCTGTCATGTCTTTACCAACGTATCATAACTACTCTTATTTACTCTTATATTCAGTCGTTTAGGGGAATCTACCAAACCAATGTGTAACGTACACACGTTCTTGACTAAGATCAAACATATCTCAAAGAGTAATTAAAATTGGTCGTAAAGAACGAACGCAAAGAAGAAGATGAAGATACGTTCTGTGTCGATTAATCAAATATTTTATGTGTCTAACAATGTGTTTGTATCTGGTAGTTCCCATTTCCACTCCTATCTCCTTCACACTGGATATGGATGTGGATTTAGAAATGTTTTAAAAGTCATCTATACGACCTGCTTCTCGTAAAGCATTGAGGATAACTACACTATCCATTTATTGCCCTTCCTCGATCACTGCTGTATCAGTCAGGTGATCTGCACACTTATTGCCTTGTACTTCCGTATTCCCTGGTACACAATTCTTCTTTTTCTTGGAACGCTCCATATCAACTACTTGTTAAACCACTCTTTGTGATTTGTATATGATCTGAGCATAAGAGCGATTGTACGTTGTGCCAATTATGCGCCTACAAGTAATCCAACACATCCGATTTCTGCGACGCTTTTTATTTACTAGGTAGCTTCCTACGCCCCTACCTCAGTCACCTCTTACGACATGCATTGTAGGTCGCAGTGTTACTATTCTTTGCTCCTTACGAGCCCCGACAATAAAGGTAACTTGGATCATTCGGGATGAGCTAAGTGAGGAAAGTCATTCATGCCATATACAGCCAACATGAATTTTCTTCAACAAACTTTCTGAATTTTTTTTGGGGGGAGAAATATTACAGACAATCTTTGATGCGGAAACGGCATACGATTAAATGATTGATATAAAAAATAGAAGAAGGAACAAGAAATATAAGCAAAGATATAAAAAAAAACGATGTGAAGATATTATGCTTTATACTGAAAACAATGTAGAAGATTTATTAAATTCAACAATTGGATACGTGTATGTAAACAATATATTTAAGCTTGATTGATTGATTGATTGATTGATTGATTGAATGAAAAAAAAGGTAAAATTCATTATCAGTTGATTTCATCTTACTGTGGTTGTAAAGGCAATAAGTCGATGTCTTGGCTAAGGAAAAGAGTTAAGTGCGAAAAAGCAAATTTAACAAAGTCTTTTCAAGAGGTCAAAACCCTCATAACGAGAAAGTCTGCGGTAGAATGGAAGACAAATACTGGATATGATTATGGAAGAGAGATCATTATATTTTGTTTATGTACCGGACACTGCAGACTCAACAGACACTTACATAGACTAAGCATAAAATCAAACAGCTGTCTGCCAATGTCAGCAGCCGGAACAGACACCGAACTGTCATGTCCTGGGTTAGCAAAGAAGCAACATGTAGCCAAATCCAGACTACTTGAAAACTAAGCTTTTGAGAAACTTGATAGACCTGAAGCTGGCTGCTCAGTTTGTAGTCTATGGTGAATTAAACGCATGACCAGAGATCGATGAAGAAGAAAATTACTTGATTGATATTTACCATTATTATTGCACTTCAGGGGAAAAACCATTTGTGCTCTGATGTCTTTCTTACACAGGACGTTCTCAGCAGCAGTGCTCGAACTCTTTACGAGTGTCCTCGATGCACATTTGAAAATGGTGATATTGTTGTCGAAATCCTATCCTATTTATAAACATCTAAATATTTTCTCTATATTTAGTTTCACAGAAGAAGAAGAAGTGTATCTCCGTATCATATTTCTGGCACTGATAATTATTATCCGAAGATTTAAACCTTGGACAGTAACTGACATCCTGTCAGCGCGAGCTTGCTGTTGTTGCATTCTCTTCCCTGTAATTTGTTGACCTACTCTAGCCTGTCCTGACAGGTACAAAAATGTCCCAAGTTTAATTGTCAGCCTGCATATCGTCTTCCTGACCAGGCTGTCGGATTGAATTCAGGATCAGATCTTTAAAATAATTCAAACTCCCACAGAGATGTTGTCACGTTGAATATATTACTACATATTTCATCGTCAGTCTTGTATGCGCATCATCAATCCCTTCATATTTCATCGTCAGTCTTGTATGCGCATCATCAATCCCTTCATATTTCATATTGAGTTCTTAAACAAATTAAATTAAAAAAAAACCCAATAGGGTTATAGAAATTGGGACGTTTGATAAAGAAATAAACGAAATAAAATATGAAATATATTCTTAACCCAAAATTGTGGATGTTTAAGTTAATATTTGAACAGGCGCCGTGTATTGACGGGGCTCCTAAAGGGAGCAAAGAATAGTAACACTACGACCTACAAGACATGTCGTAAGAGGCGACTGAGGTAGTGGCCTAGGGACCTAGGGACGCTACTCTAGTTAATTAAAAGCGTCACAGAAATCGAACATACTGGGCTACTTGTAGGCGCATAATTGGCACAGCGTATAACCGCTCTTATAACATTCTAATGTATTCTAGCAGGACTGAGGAATGGTGACAGACATGTCAAGAAAGTTGATACAAGAAGTGGAGAATGACGTTGAAACAACACGGGAAGGGACAAAAGTAGTTATAAAAGCGGCCCTTAAAACGAAATGAAAATGAGCCTACACAAAACAAAAGGAAAAAAAGGGTGTGTATTTCTAGACAAACATCATTTTTCGAGGTACAAAAGAAACAGCATATTTAGACACGGTATATAAAACAGATTCAAGATTGGTACAGTAGAATAAGAGACCATCTATAGAACAAAAGGCTTCCATATGAGATTTTCATTGCTGACGTTCTGCCATATTTCTACTTATTTATTCTCGTATCTCTTTCTCTCTTTGCCTTTTTAGTCCGGATTGGGGCATAGACCCTCAACCAACTCCTGCCAAGTCTTCCTATCTCTAGCTATCTCCTGCAGCTCTCTCCAGCTCTTCTTTATATTGTTGATCTCTCCCTCCAATTTCCGTCTCCACGTATTTCTTGCAACCCCCCACCCTTTCGCTTTCCATGCGGGTTCCAGGAAAGGACTACTTGTTATATTCCTCTCGAGTTTTCGCAAAGTGTGTCCTATCCATCGGCAGCAACTTTTTTTTAAACCTCTCGTATCACTGGAATCTTGTCTTATTTTTATTCTCATGTCAGGCCACAATATTTCAACTTTCTTTCCACGGGTTCTTCTCCATGTCTCTTTAGGAAATATAGATTTTTTTTTCCATCCTCTGTCCTTTAGAGAGTTGTACTAGCCAATGTTACTACTGGCATGCGTCATACATAACTAATCCATCTCCATCTTTGTGTTTTAATAATGGTCTCCAGTGACATACAAGTTTGTCCGGTTTAAAAGCTCTTCATTTGCTATTGTATGTGGCCAGAATTTTTCTTAAACATTTATTTTGAAATGTCTCCAACTTGTGTATGATGTTTTGGGTCATTTTCCAGAACTGAGAAGAGCAGGTTGGAAAGCCACTGCCCGGGCAAAATTCATTAGAAGAGATTTAAAAAAAATTTCTACAAAAATATCTTCACCATCTTCTAAATTACATCGGGACCCTCGTCGGTGCTACGGAGTTCGTGTACGGCAGTTGAGATCTTCTTGTGTAAGAAAGAGATCTGAGCACATATGGTTACTTACCGAAGTGCAATGATGATGGTCCTATTAATCAACCACTCACAGGACACTGCTTCTATAGATCTTAATTTTTGTTTTTGTATTTAAAAAAAAAACTGATTTGAAACTGTCTAAAACTATTAACTAGTTAAAACTTCCACATCGTCTAGTTTATAATGACAGTTCTGCACTAATAACATCGTCTAGTTTATAATGACAGTTCTGCACTAATAACATCGTCTAGTTTATAATGACAGTTCCGCACTAATAACATCGTCTAGTTTATAATGACAGTTCCGCACTAATAACATCGTCTAGTTTATAATGACAGTTCCGCACTAATAACATCGTCTAGTTTATAATGACAGTTCCGCACAAATACCAGCAATAAGATATCGGTCTATGTTTGAAATTAGTGTGACTCATCACGCCGTATTAACAAATTCTATCTCAGCCAAAAATCAAACAATTTAAAAATCACTTTATTATTACTTTTAATGAGAGTTTTTTTAAAATCATACTGATTTGTGCGATTACTGTTTACAAGTCTCCTCGGTTCGATCCATAGTAGGAGTAAGATTTCTACTCTGCAAACGGCTCTTAATTCGATTCTGGAACATTTGGGTACCGAAGAAACTCTGGGAAATAAAGATGGTCAGACGAATGATGACCGCATCCCACATTGTGTGTTTCTGGTCAAAGAGAAACACAAACTTAACATCGCATTCTCAAATATACCATTAGGATAAGGAAACTGGATATTTAATTTTAATTTTCTTGTTAAAAAAATGCTGTTAATAGTGAAAGCAGCATGAATATCAGGAGATAGGACAATATTTTCTGATTGGTTTCATTCGGACGACTGTTATGAATTTAGGCGTAGTCACGACGCCAAATATAACACTACTGACTCATTTTTGCGGAAGGCTTGCTTTCATTTCACCAGTTTCCCCTGCCATTTATGTCAGCCTTACTCCGACTTCATAGGTACTTGTAATTTAAATCTCCAAGTAAAGGATCAGCATCTCTTGTAGTTCAAACTCATACCGTGTGCACACCAAGAAGTTTTAGCATCAATCTGACCTTGAATCCGAGAAATTCCACGGTGCATTGTCAGCAGCGCAGCCGGTTATCAGTTTGGTATTGGTGGCCCTAGTATCATCTATAAATGTGTCAGCTTTAAATTTTGCAATATTAGCAGCAGCAACAGAGTTTGCAATATTAGGCAGCAACAGACTTTGCAATATTAGCAGCAACAGACTTTGCAATATTAACAGCAACAGAGTTTGCAATATTAGCCGCAGAAACAGAAACGTGCAAAAAAAGAAAAACATTGCAATTTTATTCACCTTAGTGTCATTGTTTTCCTATTATGTCTGACTGTTTACAGCTGACTGTTTACAGCTGACTGTTTACAGCTGACTGTTTACAGCTGACTGTTGAGACACGTGATGAGAAAGGGAGGTTTAAAACACATTGTGACAACATGCAAAATTGAGGAGAGAAGTGACAAAGGAAGACATAGAGAGAGAGAAAATATTAGACAGCCTGACTTTATGGTACGGAAGAGTGTCAACCTTTGAGATGATAGCAAGTACTAGGGACAGACGCTCGAGTGGTTACCGGCGCCCAAATTTGGGGTGTAAAGAATAGAACCACTGTTACCTGCCACGCGTGTCGTAAAAGGCGTCTAAGGAGGTTTGGCTGAAATCGGATGCACGTGTCCTAAACGTGTAGAAGTCTATGCGTTTAGGGGCCTACAAACCAATGTGCAACGTATACAGTTCTTGGCAAAGATCAAACATATCACAAAGTGTGATTAACATTTAGTTCGTAAAGAACGAACGCAAAGAAGAAGAAGATTAGGGACAGAGATTTGTGGAGATCCATGATCGCCTATTTCAGCCAGCACTGCCTCTGATGATGATGATTGTTCTTATAATATATTAATGGTATTAGCACTTGTTAAGCGAGTGGTGTAAACATCGTACTTAATATTTAATGAGCTCACACTCGACAATTTACTCAATAAAAACAGAGAACAAACAACTTCTGCTAATATTTATATAGGTCAAAAAGCGAAGGATTGACTTAATTGCACTGTGGTGTTCGCTTTTAGCTCTGTCACTCACCAAAGAAATTGCCCACACACACTGTCGAGAGTATTTCACAAAGCACTAACTCTGTAGCTCCATTAACAATCGTATGGAAGTTCTGAAAAAAACAACACAACTTCGTTCTTGAATGTAACGACGTGGGCCGGATACGAATCCATTGCTTTCAAAACACAAGGCAAACTGCTTAACCACTTCACCACAAAGACTCTCTTTCCTTGCTAATCTTTATTAGATGGTAGCTATGTATGGTAGTGTGTGTTCTGTGTGTGGATTCTTTGTGTGAAGTTCTGTGTGTGGGGTCTTCCTGTGAAGTTCTGTGTGTGGGGTCTTCCTGTGAAGTTATGTGTGTGTCGTCTTCCTGTGAAGTTCAGTGTGTGGGGTATTCCTGTGAAGTTCTGTGTGTGTGGTCTTCCTGTGAAGATCTGTGTGTGTGGTCTTCCTGTGAAGATCTGTGTGTGTGGTCTTCCTGTGAAGTTCTGTTTGTGTAGTCTTCTGTGAAGTTCTGTGTGTGTGGTCTTCCTGTGAAGTTCTGTGTGTGTGGTCTTCCTGTGAAGTTCTGTGTGTGTGGTCTTCCTGTGAAGTTCTGTGTGTGGTGTCTTCCTGTGAAGTTCTGTGTGTGGGGGTTTTCCTGTGAAGTTCTGTGTGTGGGGTCTTCGTGTGAAATTCTGTGTATGGGGTCTTCCTGTGAAGTTCTGTGTGTGGAGTCTTCCTGTGAAGTTCTGTCTGTGGGGTCTTGGTGTGAAGTTCTATGTGTGGGGTCTTTGTGTGAAGTTCTGTGTGTGGGGTCTTCCTGTGAAGTTCTGTGTGTGGGTCTTCATGTGATTTCTGTTTCTGTGGGACGTAAAAGTAGTCGTTTCTCGTTTCATAGGTAGCTATCATTTCGTATGTAGCCATCATTTCAAATGTAGCCATCATTTCATATGTAGCCATCATTTCGTATGTAGCCATCATTTCATATGTAGCCATCATTTCATATGTAACCATCATTTCATATGCAACCATCATTTCATATGTAGCCATCATTTCATATGTAACCATCATTTCATATGTAGCCATCATTTCATATGTAGCCATCATTTCATATGTAACCATCATTTCATATGTAACCATCATTTCATATGTAACCATCATTTCATATGTAGCCATCATTTCATATGTAACCATCATTTCATATGTAGCCATCATTTCATATGTAGCCATCATTTCATATGTAGCCATCATTTCATATGTAACCATCATTTCATATGTAGCCATCATTTCATATGTAACCATCATTTCATATGTAACCATCATTTCATATGTAGCCATCATTTCTATGTAGCATCATTTCATATGTAACCATCATTTCATATGTAACCATCATTTCATATGTAACCATCATTTCATATGTGCATCATTTCTAAATTTATTTATATTTCATCATTTGATTGTTAGTCATTTTCAGAACTGAACACATGCAATAGCCATGCATTTCTGAGAAAATTTTAATGTAACAATCTTCAATATTTTAACCAATTTTTCATATCTGGACCTTCATTTACGAGTATTTCATAGTTGAGATATTTTGCAAGTAAGCAATTTAATGTAACAATTTTATCAATAATGATGATCCTATTAATCAACCAATCAATTCAAGCACTCTTTCTATATTTAATTAGTTTCTATTAAACATCAATATGTAACCATCATTCAAAATGTAACCATCTTATTTCCAATCATAGTTCATATGACAGTTCCACATTCATTAACCTCAGTTTATATGTAACATTCCAAATACAGAACATATTCATATGTAACCATTTTAAATTATGTGCTCATTTCATATTAGCCATCATTTCATATCTCAACCAAACATTCATATTTAACATCATTCTTATATTGACTATATTTTTAAATTGACATCATTTATTGTAGATACTGTTACAAGTCCTCATTTCAACCATAGTGAATCAATTTCATATGAAGACGTCTTTCATATCGATTCTGAATGTTTCCAAAGAACTTTCAAATATAGATATGTCATGATGAGACCATCATTTTGTGTTTTGGTAAGAATTCAATGTAGCACATTTACATAACATCATTTGATAGAGCAATCATTTTAATTTAATTTTCTTTTATAAATGTAATATAATTCATATGTAATATCATGATGAAATATTTCTATGTTTAACATTCATATGTTATGAATTTATTAGTAGCCAAATATAACATATTGACTCATTTCAAGTAGCATCATTTCAATTTGTCATTTTAATGTAGCTCATTTCATATTCCACTTTCATATGTAATTTAAATTCATAATAACCATCATTCTATGTAACCATTTTCAATTACCATATTTCATATGTAGACAATTTTTTTAGCAAAATCTTGACCTTGAACATGATTTCTATGTGCATTTTCCATGCAGCACTCGTTATACTATCATTTCATATGTACCATCTGTTATGTAGCCATATTTCATATTAGCACAACAGCTTATATTAACACAATTTCATTTGTAAATCATTTCATAAGTAACTATCATTTATTGTAAGCAACAGATTTACAATATTTACATGAGTGCAATATTTCATATGAAACCCAAACTTTCATATTAGCATCATTAAGATACCAATTTTTCATATGAGCAACAATTTCATATTAACAGCAATTTTATGAAATTTTATTTAGCAACACATTTCAATAAGAACCAATTTTTCATCATTAGCATTTTCTTGTCCAATTATTCTATATTT
The DNA here is from genome assembly GCA_020796225.1 of Arion vulgaris. Lineage (NCBI taxonomy): Eukaryota > Metazoa > Mollusca > Gastropoda > Stylommatophora > Arionidae > Arion > Arion vulgaris. The sequence goes on along the minus strand of CM036766.1, from coordinate 24,425,848 downwards.
AACTGCTTTTATGTACACGATATAAGGATGTTTAGAACATTCATATGACAACATCAATTGAGAGTAACAATATTAAAGAGAAAATATTAACAGCCTGACTTTGTATGTAGCATCATTCTTGTAGAGATCATTTATTGTAACACCCTTTCATAGTAACCATGATTCGCTAAATTTTGAAAATAGCAACACTTTATGTACCATCTGTCTATGAGCCATCATGGTTGAACTAATTTCATCAGTGCCACAATTTCAAGTCTATTTTATGGCCATCAATTTACAATTGAACTATAATTCATATGTAACAATTTTCAAATATCACAATATATGTAACTTATAGTTTTAAGAACATCATTTCAAGAAGAAGTTGACAGATTTGTAGTCCATCATTCTATTACCACATTCTCATATGAATGATTTCTTATAACTATTTATATGAAAGCCATCTTTTCATATGTGCAGCATTCATATGTAAATATTTCATATGAATCACATTTCATATAAAACAAGATCATATTAACTCTCATTTATATGAACTATCAATTCATGTAGATTGACTTATTGAACTAGTCATTTCATATTAATCATTTCATGGACATCATTTCATAATTGCCCACACATGTCAGTATTTCAATGCACCACTTATCTCCATGAACATCATTTCTAAACAACATCAATTGTCTTAATGTAAGACATATCATCCATTAGACATCAAAATCAAATGTTACCACTTCACCACATAGCCATCTTTCATATTGCAATCTTATTAGATGTGAGCTATTATGGTAGTGTGTTCTTATGTTCTTGTAACCATATTTCTATGTAACGTCTTTCATATGTATTCTGTGAGTCTTCTTGATTATGTGTTGTGATCTTCAACTCTTGCATGTAATTCATTAGTCTGTGTGCTCATTTCTGTGAAGATCTTTGTGTATGTACCGATCATTTGTGTGTAGTCTTCCTTGATTGTGTAGACTCATTTGAATTCTGTGTTGATTTCCATGTGAATTTCAGTGTGGCCATCTTTAATGTTGAGCGTCTTCATAGTGTAAATCTCATTATTGTAACCATATTTTTGTAATCTTTAGATTGTTAGTCTTGATATGAATTCATCATTCTATGTGAATAGTCTTTGTGACATTCTTTGTAGCCCATCCTTGAAGTTCTTGTAGCGTCTTTCATGTGATCATTTTCATTGTAGCATCATTTCATTGTAGCCATCATTTCATTGTGCCATCATTTCATAATGAGCCATATTTCATATTAGCCATCATTTCATATGTAATATATTTCATATGTAACCATTTCATATGTACCATTTTCATATGTAACCATCATTTCATATGTATACCATCTATTCATCTCATGTAGCAAACTTTCACATGGCCAATGAGATCGAATACCCTTTCTATGGAGACCAACGAAGCTTCTAGGTTATGTGTTCAAATTAACACATCAAAGAACTATTGCCAGTTAAGAATCGAATAGAGCAGGTTACAAAGCTGATGTCCGGACAAACTTCACATTTTTAAAAGAAGACAAATTTAATCATTTCAAAGTCTGCAATCATGAACAACGAGAGAGCGAACCGGTACAAAAATGTGCATGACGAAATATAATGCTGGTCAAAAGTCGCAGATATCGTAAATGTATTTTAAACATAACAATAAAACATAAAAAAAGACAGCAACATCATACAACAGAGATAGTTCAAGTCAACCAAGAACAAAATATCATATATATATATATATGTGTATATATAAAGAAAGTACATGCTAGAAAGAACAAAGAAGAAGAGTATTAGTCCCAATAAAACTATTCTAAAAAATGAATAGGTGGTAATCTGATCATCAGATGATTTAAAAATTTCACTCCTTAATGTTTTGTTTACCTCAGAAGCACTTATATGTTTGCTAATGTAGACTGGCTGGACGTCATCTTAAAAAAATGCTGAGAGCCGGGATATCGGGTCAAAGAATCGAAAGGGTTAAATTGATTGTGTACATTTTTCGATTCTTTTGTTTCAGGACCGTCTAATATTAGTGAACATATAATAATAATAATAGCCGTCCATCGCAAGCGATGATGACAACAGTCTCAGACTTGTGCTGCTGCACCTCTCTGGTGTGTGCAGAGGTGACTGTAGAGTCCAATCTTAGAACATAATCCCCTACAACAGGTGGGGCATACATGATCAAGGTTAGACATGTGCATGTTGTGTGTTCCGTCTTTTCGCGCAGCTCGTTTTCTTTGTGAATCAACAACACGATGATTCTCAGCTATGCGGGCTCCTCTTGTGTTGTTACAGCGCTATATTTGGCGATCTTGAGCAAGAGATTCCCAGCATGTGGTGTCTATATCGAAGCATTTCAGAGACACTTTAAGAATGTCTTTGAAGCGTTTTTTTGTCCACCAGCAGAACGTCTGCCCCCTTCAAGTTTGCCATACAGCAACTGTTTGGGGATGAGTTTATTAGGCATCCGAGCAACTTGACCGGCCCATCTTATTGCGAATCATATTGCGAGTGAGAACAGATTTTGATTTTGATCACGAAATGTATGAAATTCCATTTTTCTTTAGTTCTTTTTTGTTCACCCAACATCAATCATCTGTTCAGTCACTTTTTTGTGATCTATTTGTGATTTGCACCCTAGATCGTGAGTTGGTTGTACCAGTTAAGCGTCTACAGACCCATACGACAGCACATTCGGTTTCTGTATGCTTGACATTCAAGTTCGCCTCCCTAAGTCGTGATAAACAACAACACTGTAGGCAGACCATCTCCCTAGGCGAGTCAGATTCTCATTAGCATTGAACTTGACTGTCAAAGTAGTTTCGCGGTCTACACTACTAGGAGCGAGGGGGGGGGGATGTTGGCGTGTGTGTTATACGGGTCATCAGCAAGCTCCATGCTCTCACTTTCTTCCTTCCGGAAAGAGACTTACTGACCCCAACTCTGCTGGATACAGAGCCAATCACAGAACACACCTTGTAGACTATATGGAGTTCAAATCCCGTTTATTCACATTTTTACGATCAGCTGAAAATATGAATCGACTTTCTGAGTTGGGAGTAAGGAAGTCGGAGAGGGGAGGGAAGGAACATTTAGAATCGTAGCCTGGGACACTGTGTAAGTTGTTTGACGCTGACACGATTTATAATCTAAAAGGGACTGTGAACTCGAGTGTAATAGCATCAATTTTAATCAATTTTCCAAATTGTAATATGAAAAAATCATCTACTTTTTTTTGTCGTCACACTGTTACCGGGTTTTTGTCCAGTGTCGTGGTTTTCTGTTTTTGTCTTTCGCTGTTCTAGTGGTTTGGGTGATAGTTATTTTTGCTATTTGACAGGATTCTGCTATGCCATCCTTCCATATTTTTGTGGTCTTCCTCTCACCTTCTTTCCTGATGTTCTGTTGTAGAAGACTATGTATACAGTGAATTTTGCTTGCATTTTATTAAGTGGCCGAACCACTTTATGTTTTTGTTTCTCAATGTAATTCAAGCAAGGTTCTGTCCCAACTTTCTTTCTTATCTGATGTTGGTGACTTATCTTTCTTGTGTTGTTAGCAACTTTTCGCAGCATCGCATTTCACATGTAGTTATTTATTGCGACTGTGCTTTTCTCATTGTTCATTTTTGTCTTTGATAACACGGCATGCCAAACCTAGAACCTTTTAAAAATAAAATAATGCAAGATGGTTACATGCTAGTAAGACCATATGAACAAAGCGTGTTATATGTTGACAAAAGAATATTATTTTCTGTGGGGTTTCCAGTCATAATTTGACTAAAGAATTGTTCAGTAGGACATATCGATTGACAAGCGTCCATCAACTGATCCGACCTGCTAAAAGATTCAACAAATGGACTCCCCTGTAGAGTTTCTGACACAGATACATCACCGATAGACACATCCAATGAAAACATAGACACAAATATCTCAGTGGATTTCACTAATGGACGTTTGTTTTCTTTAAGATAATTAATTATTTGTTTTATTTTATATTTGATTGTGTATGTGTTTATCTAACAGTGTGCCCGAGGTTGGGTTCATGTTGTGCTTCCCTGTATATCATCTATCGATCTATCTGATTGTATCTGTTCTTCAATGTAAAACCATTTATCTTAATGTATCTGCGTTTTACCTTTATTGCAGGTTATCTGACTGTATATCTGTGTTTTTTTAATGATCTTTTTAATGATTTATTCTTGATACATTTGAAGAGATTTTTGGTTAAAAGTGTTTTTTTTAATGATAATATCATCGTTACTGCTAGAAAAAAAACACACTTTTGTAATTGTTTATTTTGTGGACACATATTCGTGATTTTAGTGTTTTTTTTCAACATGTTTATTGTTTGCGAAGACATGATATGCATACACTCAGATAAAGAACTAATAGATTAACCCGTTCCGTACCCACGAATGTTATTGAGTTCTGATTTCATTTGCTTTATGATACCAGAAGTTTTATATCTCACATGTTTTATTGTTGGCGTAGTTTATGGTAGGTATCACATTAATATCGATTATGAAATGAAACTCCCTGCATATTCTTTACAGGACCGTAGTCATCAACCACAGTAAACGAATCGTTGATTTTCTAGGCACCACTTATAAGTTTGTGGTTTGCCATTGCTTTCTGAACGGTGAGGTCTACTGTGGGGTAATCTTGATACGTGTCCTAACCATTTGACCTGTTGTTTATTTTTATGCTATAACACTGGCAATGTTCCCACTCTTCTTCTGATTTCATTATTTCTAATCTTATCTCTTCTTGTTATATTTAGAATTGACTTCAATTCTGTCGTTTGGATTCTTCTTTTCTCATTTGTTATCAGAGTCCAGGTCTACAAGTCTACATAAAGTAATGAAATGATAATTCTGGGCAAAAAAGTCATTGATTTGGACAAGCGATATTTGAAGCATATACTTTGAATTTTCTACGTGACATTGACAAACAAAACTTGCGGAATATCATTTGTTTTTCCAACATGGCCACGTTTCATGACTTGCACCACATAAGATGGCTGAATCACGTGTGTCGAGTGTAGGAGGGCGAGTTCCTAAAGATATCGTTTACGGTGATCTAGCTTCTGGCAAAGAACAAATAAACGATCATTCTTACGCTCTCAGCATGACCTCTGTAAACAAAATATGAAGAAGCGGAACATTGCCGTTTCAAAACATGAAACAATTTGCCAGACGGTGAAGTTTGATAATACGAAATAAGATAATTTTACATATGACCAAAAAAAACCTAGTAAAAAACAAGTTTAAATAGACATTTCCAAAACAATAAACCATTATCAACAGCCCATAGCGTGAAAAGAATATTTTATTCCAAATGGGAATTTAGTTATTTGTTGTACAATAACGTTGCTGTTTGGCTTATAGTTTTGTTGTAATTTGTTACATTATTGATGAGATTGTACAATAACGTTGCTATTGGCTTATAGTTTTGTTGTAATTTGTTCCATTATTGATGAGATTGTCAGTACAGAATTAGATGAGGATAAACTATGAACACTGATCTATATGGAGACTCGCTAAAACTGCACTGAGATGGACGCCGGAGGGTAAACGAAAACGGAGAAGATTCAAAACTATCTGAAGGAAAACAGTAGAGCAGAAACTGAAAGAAACGAATCACACCTGGAACACAATACAGATGACAGCCAAGAACAAAGAAGAATCACGTGGATTTGTTGCTAACATAAGCGGGCCAGGACGTCACTGTCTAGAGTGAGAAAGTGGGAGAGAAAGAGAGAAAGAGAGAGAAGATATAGGCATGTAGTAGTCTGCCAGGACCGGGCACAACCGTTCCCCAACCCCAGGTAGTAGCCAACAGACTAGACAGGTAGTTTAGATAGATAAGTTTGTAGAAATGCATAAGTAGAGACTGTAGTGTTTGCACACCAAATCTGCTCACTATGAGCAGTAGCAACACTAGAACGGAACATTGACGTAGTGAAACTAGTTGACGTAGATTTGTTAGTACTGCTTAGCGACGTAGATTTGTTAGTACTGCTTAGCGACGTAGTGACAACATAAAAAGACGAACATAAACACGATTAATGGACGGACGTGTTTTGATTACCATCATGTAACAAAGTCAATAAACACGTTATGTAACTACCAGAACGAAGTTGTGTCATTCAACATCTTGGGTCATGTACTAAATGTCTTGAGTAAGTAATTATACCATCAATCGAGCAACATCGAAAGGAGGGATGACAATAAATACCTGATTATTACCACTACCAAAAAAAAAAACCTCCTACAACAGGCATCTTCTTAATCGTGTAACGTTTAATTTCAACTTGCTGCAAGTTCATGCTAAATTCTTCTTTTATTGTTGTTTATCTATTTCATTGATTCTTGGCTAGAGAGCAACAAAGCAATAACTGAACATCATACCTGGAAGGAGATTTATAAACTAAACCAGTTCTACTACGATCTGCAGTCTTAATTTGCAAGGTGATCATTGCTTCAATCGTGCATCTTAATTTAGTTTGAACAGTCTTACATTTCTTTGGTCACCTTCGTCTTATCTGCAGTCAGCATGATTGGAAGCATATCAGAGCTTTCTCTGGTACCGTCGGTCATTCTCTATTTGTTGCTTTGATGTTTATGTTATCATGCTCTTAGATACCAACTGTTGAATAACGATCTCTGTCTCTCTCTCTGTTCTCTCTCTTCTGCCTTTTATACCCGGTTGGCATAGGCTCAACAACTCATCAATCTTCATTCTCTAGCTATCTCCTGTAGCTCCTTCCAGCTCTTCTTTAAATTGTTGATCTCTGCCTCCAAATCTCTAGCTATCTCCTGTAGCTCCTTCATCTTCTTTAAATTGTTGATCTCTGCCTCAATCTCTAGCTATCTCCTGTAGCTCCTTCAGCTCTTCTTTATATTGTTGATCTCTGCCTCCAAATCTCGTCTCCATGTATTTCTAGTCCTCCCTTTCTTTCGCTGTTGCTGTGGGTTCCTGGAAAGGACCCTTCTTGTTATATTCCCCTCTGGTTTTACTTCTGCAAAAATGTTATACCATTTTTTTAATCGTCGTAGACATTCTGTTTGAATGATAACATTTTAGACAAGTCTATATTTGTCCTTCTCGATCATTAAACTCATGTACAACAAGTACACAGCTATTGAATATTTTAAAAACATTTTTCTGTCTCATCATTCGAAGGCGAACCTTGAGTGACCTGTTTTTAAATGTCTTTTTCCCTACAAATATATATAATGTCAAATTATAGACACTTTAGAATTGAGAGCTTCAGTTCATTTGCATCATGAACTTTTCTGTGTCCCCGATTGCAGATTCATGAAGGGCCCTGGAGGTTTGAGAATTCTATTGGTTATTTGTACTCATGTTGTATACATTCAGGTTTGACCTTTTATTGACAACTGTCACATTTAATGTGGTTACAGAAACATACTTGGAGAGCCGCAGTAGCGTAGCTGTTAATCAACTTCCTTCTTAGGCTAGTGGTCCAGGTTCTCTCTCTCTCTCTCTCTCTCTCTCGCGTTCACCGCCCAGACCGATGTACTAGACCTTCCCATAAATTTTATTCATGTGGAAATCCGATTCATGCAGCCTTAGGATTGGTGTGTTTTCGTCACTCTTCAGCACCATTTGGAGCTCTGGTGCTTAACCTTCGGCGATGTGTCCGGTTTCAGCCAGCGTTTACTCGGTTCGCTCTCCGTTCTGTAGCCATCTAGTGTTTTTACGGTGTGGGATAGCTAACTCCACCAACCTTCTTAGTCACTCTTACGATATGTGTGGCAGGTAACAGTGGTTCTATTCTTTACACCCCAATTTGGCCCCGGTAACCACTCGGGCGGTTAAGGTTCAATTCCATAGTGGGCGTGGAATATTTTTCAGACCGCAATTGCTCTCAGGTCGACACAGTCTCAATTGGGTACCAGGAAAAGAACTGGGAAGCAAAGGTGGCCGACGTGATGTTCACCCCATTACCCATTGTGTGCTGAAATTCAATGAAAAATACAAGCCTAACACTGTATTACCTGATATACCATAAGATATAAAAGGGTTTCTTTTCCCCTTTTACAGACATTTTTTTCAGTGCAGTTACAACTGTTACATTTACTGTGGTTATATAAACCCACTTCAGTACTGTTACAACTGTTACATTTACTGTGGTTACAGAAACCCACTTCAGTACTGTTACAACTGTTACATTTACTGTGGTTATATAAACCCACTTCAGTACTGTTACAACTGTTACATTTACTGTGGTTACAGAAACCCACTTCAGTACTGTTACAACTGTTACATTTACTGTGGTTATATAAACCCACTTCAGTACTGTTACAACTGTTACATTTACTGTGGTTACAGAAACCCACTTCAGTACTGTTACAACTGTTACATTTACTGTGGTTATATAAACCCCCTTCAGTACTGTTACTACTGTTACATTTACTGTGGTTACATAAATCCAATTCAGTACTGTTACAATTGTTACATTTACTGTGGTTACAGAAACCACTGGAGCTAGTTACAACTGTTACATTACTGTGGTTACAGAAACTCCGTTCGAGTACTGTTAAAGTTCATTTCTGTGGTTACAGAAACTCACTTCAGTACTGTTACAACTGTTACATTTACTGTGGCTACAAAAAACCCACTTCAATACTGTTACAACTGTTACATTTACTGTGGCTACAAAAAACCCACTTCAGTACTGCTACAACTGTCCCATAATGCAGTAGCTTCGTAAACACATGGTACGGGATTCAATTCTACATTGGAAGTTGTATTTTGTCCCGACAGTCGCGGTTCTCAGATCGCACAGTCTGAGTTGGGTACTAGAGAAGCATGCGGAAGTAAAGACGATCAACGTTATGCTGACAGCATCGTCTATCTGCTGATGATGGTGAAATAAAAATACGGCTCTAAACACTGTATTCATAAATAAAGATACTAGAGAATAAGAGAAAGAGAGAAAGAGAGAGAGAGAGAGAGAAAGAGAGAGAACAAATACTTAGCACAACATTTAACATATTATTCCACCCGTGTATTGCCGGGGCCAAAAAGGGGATCAAAGGATAGTAACTCTGCGAACTATAGGGCATGTCGTAAGAGTCGACTAGGTAGTGGTCTAAGGAAGCTACCCTAGTAAATAACAAGCGTCGTAGAGATCAGATCTGATAGGTCAACTTGTAGGCACATAACTGGCAAAACGTACAATAGGCGGCTTGGATCACATACAAATCACAAAGAGTGGGTTAACAAGTGTTCGATATGAAGCGTTCGTCAAAGAAGAAGAAGAAGAAGAAGATATTATTGCATACGTCATAAGTCAATATTATAAAATCTGACATGGTAAGAAATATATTCCTGGGCATACATATTATATTCTCTTGAAGTAGGTTTTTTTTCTTCTAAAACACTGTTATATAAAAGGAGTTTTGTGCACTGAATGACAACTTCTCAGGACACGCCTATGAAACTAATCTTCTATTAAAATATCACAGAGAGTAAAAAACAAAATGAAAGTTTTAAGATGAAAGTTTATTGAAGGGAAGATCAAGCATCGGATATTTGATCTTTAACTGCAGCAAACAAATGTGTTTAATTGTGCACGCCTTGCTCACATAACAAATAATCTTGCGATGGGCATGGATGATCTAATTTTTGGTGTCAAACGGAGCTCTTCAAATTCCTTCTAAAAACAAAATCCGTGATTTTGTGCGTGTTTTCCATCAGTTTGCTTTCATCTCTGCTCTTCCATCTGATTAATTCTTCGTACATTATTAATTTCGCTTTTAAATATTTCTCGCGTCAGCTATCAAATCTGGAAATAGAGTAAAAGCTCTGATGGTTAGCGTTTAAAAAAAAATCTGGGACAAAGTCTGGGAGACGCATTTGAAACTTCAAATATAGAAAAAAGTACTCGCATAATGTATTCTATCATGACGTTACTGCACTAGGTTTTATCCTATATGGCTCGGCTCCACACCACACAAAAATAGCATGGCACCTGTCAAAAGCACGAAATATGTAGCTCCGTCAACAACTAGGGATCATCGGAAAAAATGCACTCTTGAACAGAACGGCGTGGTTCAGATTTGAACCTGAGGCTTTCGGAACCGGAGACAATGGATGAACCTCGTAGCTACAGAAACCTCAGAACATATTTATATATCTAAGTAACACACTTTCTCAACATATCATCTATGGTGATGATGTCGATCATGATGATGTCGATGATTATGACGATGATGATGATGATGATGAACACAAGAATCTCCAAGACTGGCAGCACATTTGGCAGACTATACATAAAGAGATTAGGTGCACATCCCTCGTTCTAAAGGTACTGGGTTTTCTCCCTCGTCGAGTCATCGAGTCATCGGGATATTTTTCAGAGTTCCCTGATCTCAGTGTAGGCGAGTTCGATTTTATACTCCTATCGATTTTATACTCCTATCGATTTTATACTCCTATCGATTTTATACTCCTATCGATTTTATACTCCTATCGATTTTATACTCCTATCGATTTTATACTCCTATCGATTTTATACTCCTATCGATTTTATACTCCTATCGATTTTATACTCCTATCGATTTTATACTCCTATCGATTTTATACTCCTATCGATTTTATACTCCTATCGATTTTATACTCCTATCGATTTTATCTCTATCGATTTATACTCTATCGATTTATACTCTATCGATTTTATACTCCTATCGATTTTATACTCCTATCGATTTATACTCTATCGATTTTATACTCCTATCGATTTTATACTCCTATCGGAGACGGACGATAAAACGTAGTTCCCATCTTCAAGTTGGCACGGAAAAGAACCATTGGCAGTTAAAAAATCGAGAAGAGCAGGATGGAAAACCGTTGCCCCGGCAAACGTCAACAAAATGTTTTCAGCATCTTCTAAATTACCGGGACCTTGCGGTGCTACGGAGATTGTGTACTTTCGCTGAGTTCTTTCTGTGTAAGAAAGAGGATGGAAGCACACATGGTTACTCACCGAGTGCAATGACAATGGTCCTATTAATCAATCAATCAATCAATCAATCAATCAATCAATCAATCAATCAAACATTAATACCAGGCACCGAAATGACGAATGCCCTTTATTTTCTTCTCTACTGTCTCCTGTGCTCCTACAGCTCTTCTTGATATTGTTTCTTCTGCCTCCAAATCTCGTCTCCATGTATTTCTAGACCACTCTTTCTTTTGTTGTCCCTGTGGGTTCCAGGAAAGGACCCTTCTTGCTATATTCCCCTTTAGCTTTACTTCTGCAAGAAAGCAAATTTTCAGAGCGTATGTTTTCTCTTAGAGCTTTGATGATGTCGCTTCTGTCCATAGAATGCCTATTCTCGATCATTACTCGCCAGTACATCCGCTATCTGATTGCCTTTCATCTCAGAATGACAGGGGATAAAGATGAAAGTGTCTGTATTGTCGCATTTTGTATTAATTGTATCCTCCTTCGTACATAACAGGTCTTGATCTTCTGTATTATGCTCATAGAGTCACTGAGCATGCATGCATGAGTGAATGTTTGCGTCTTTAGCTCTCCAGGAGTTTATCACCGCCATGGCTTCCATAGTTATGCTGCTGGTAGTTGTCCCATATGATCCACCTGCCTATTTTATGCCCTTTTAGATTTAACCGTAAAGTCCTAACACTTCGACTGTGCCGACCACAGAACCATCAGTGTAGACAACAGCATCTTCCTCCGATGTGTAGTCATTTATTAACGCTTCAACTTCTGCGTTGACAGATTGTAAGCAGCGAATCTCGACTTGGTTTGTTAACAGTGGTGACTACCACAAAGGATTGTCTGTGTTCAGTGGGTATAGGTATCCACTTTTCTCCATGACTGATGTCCTGAATGGCACATACACGTTGTATGACCTCCTCTGCTCAGCCCAGCCACTACCAGCCACGTTTAAGTCTATTGTCTATTCAGTTTTCTAGTTCGCTGTATAAAGATGTTAAGATATTTTCTTCCGATCCAGAACAGCTGAGCTGAAAGCTCTTCTGCTCGTGTCATGGACATCGTAACCCTCGGCTCGTGCCAAGCAACACCGTAAATCTGGGAACCTTGTTTCTGCCAGTCCGCGAGTTGAACCCACACTTACAGAGGACTAGTCACTGTCAGTCAACGCGTACGAAACGCTGGGCAAGGAAAAATGTTAAGGTAACGTCTCAGAAACCATAGATGAACAGAATTCAACCACAACTCACTCTAGAGTACCACCTGTGTGCACATCATCATGAAACTATTTACCACCACCACTTCTTGTGCCAAGCAAGCACTGGATGATATCAGGAAGATCCTTCGTCCTCCAAGACAAAAAAATGGAATAATTATACGGAAAAAAGAACAAATATAAACACATGCAGGTACACTACATATAACACATGCAGGTAACACTACTATAAAACATGCAGGTAACACTACATATAAACACATGCAGGTAACACTACATATAAACACATGCAGTACACTACATAAACACATGCAGGTAACACTACATAGCATTTGGCTGAAGGGTAGAAGCTCAAGTATCGTTGGATCATTAAAGAAGATAACGATTATGGCACCAAAAATATGAAAAAAAAACCCAAACAAAAAACAAGAATAAAATCTTGATGGAGAATATAATGTTATATGCTCATTAAAATCAATTATTGACACAAAATACCAACAATTAGTGGAAAAATATGTATCTGCTTTTGAATATAAATGTTACAGAAGATTCTTCCGTATATCATGGACAGAGAAGAGAACAAATAAATCAATCCAGAAAGAATTAAAAATCAAAGAAAACTGGCTGTTCTACAAACAAGAATGAGAAAATTAAAGTATTTTGAAAATATAAAGAGACACGAAGTGCTGGAGAATACCATGATGGAAGGAGGCATACCGGCAAAGAGAAGAAGAGGAAGACCACGGAGAAGATGGATTCAGGATGTAACTGATGATTTGAACGCTGCCGAGGCAAGACATATAGCCTATGATAGAGAAACAGAAGAGAGAGAGAGAGAGGGAGAGAGAGAGAGAAAGAAATTTCAAATGACTATTAAGGTGGCAAAGTTCTTCTCAGGACAAGCTATTTGATAATGATCCAATGACCATACATCATCTGTGATTAAATTAAAGATGTGTTGTGTGTCTGATACTACATGCTATATGAGTCAACAAATAGGTCTTCTAATATATATATATGACCTTTTAGTCTTTACAGACGGTCAATTGGCAAGTGTTTTACTGTGACAACTTTCGCTTTTCTCTCTTGTCGTTCAGCTCATACATAAGTCTCTTCTCAAAAAACGCTGCGCCCTTTTGCAATTTGGCTTTCCACACAACTCTGTCATCAGCTAGTTTTTCCCATGTGCTGGGACCTATAGACAAGTTTTTCATTGAGGCTTTGCAGACATCTTTATATCTGAGCAGTGGTCTGCCCTGGTGCCTATTCCTCTCCGAAAGTTCACAGAACAACATTTGTTTCGGTATGCGACAAGTTTCCATTCTTCCACATGCCCTAACCACCTTAGTCGTCTACTGCTGAGCATGCCCATGATGAAAGGCAGGTTTGCACGTTGCAGTACTTCAGAGTTGGTTATCTTGTCGTACCACCTGATGTTCATAATCTTGCGGAGACATCAAAGGTGAAAGATGTTAAATCTCCTCTCGTGTCTTGAGTAGGCTGTCCATGTTTCTGAGCCATATAGTACAGAACTAATTACACAGGCTTGATATATTTGAATCTTCGTTTGCATGTCAGTTTGTGTTGTCCACCCGCTTTGATAGTTTGCGAAATATATAAATAACTCAACAAACCGTGTTGTTACAAATTGTAATTCTAGAACGTGTGACTCTTAAATGTGTCTCGCTTGAATATATTTGAACCACTTGATATTATCTTTTTAACATTTCACTTCATAAACGGTGTCACGACATTCTGTGCCGCCGGCAATAAAAACTTGTGATGTGACAATCATTTCTTCACTTGGTATTCATGTGTAATTATAGATGATTGCTGAAATTGCAATCATTTTTTCTATAGAAATCGTTTAGAAATCATAGATTGCATTTAAGACTAAAAGTAAATTAGCAATCACAAGGTACATTCAAAACAAAAACATGATTGTTTCTAATTTGCTAACAATCATGCACACTAATTTTAAACATTTCCAAGCTTAATCTGAACGCAGAAACACGCATACCCTCTCTAGATTATCCAAGATGCGTTTTATTTAATTTATTTCTCTTTCGTCTCCTTTTTTTCTGATCTGTGTTTGATTCATCCTACGCTTCTTTATAATTACAAGCCATCTTATCATGGCTCCGATGGAATATTTATCTCAAAAAATATCTAAATCAACACTCTTAGAGAAACTGGCAATTACTCGATGATTAATGACCATCTCTTGTGTTCTTCGCTTGGCCACTTCAAATCTTAGCTAACACTCATTTGATAAATCAATGCCCCTTTGTCAGAGAGCTAACATTCTTTCAGAAGCTATGACGCAATGGACACTTTTTGGGGTCGGTTTGACTTGATTATAGAAACAGTTTTAATAATGTGTGCCCTTGTCCATGTTTGGAGGAGCACAGTTTGTGGATTTTGTAATATCACCAAAACAAAGCGGGAAAAATGAGAGAGAACCTTGATTCTGAGACCCAAAGAAATTGAAAGAACAAATAAACACCAATTTGTTTGTTTTGTTGAAGTTTAACACATCAGTTAACTGTCTCTCCTCAAGGTTATGTTTTGTTGAAGTTTAACACATCTAGTTAACTGTCTCTCCTCAAGGTTATGTTTTGTTGAAGTTAAACACATCGAGTTAACTGTCTCTCCTCAAGGTTATGTTTTGTTGAAGGTAAAAACATCGAGTTAACTGTCTCTCTTCAAGGTTATGTTTTGTTGAAGGTAAAAACATCTAGTTAACTGTTTCTTCTCAAGGTTATGTTTTGTTGAAGGTAAAAACATCTAGTTATCTTCTCTCTCAAGGTTATGTTTTGTTGAAGATAAACACATCTAGTTAACTGTCTCTCCCCACGATTCTCCATAGAGTTATACCCACAAGTTAGCAACATTTTCAACACGATATGTCTTGTATAAATCTTACTTAGATTATTCTAATTTTGCCAAATATTTGTATATATTCTATAACTGCTTTATATTGATATTTTCCATTTATTTTACCTTTTAGTATGCTCGATTGCTATTTATTACTTTGCTATTGTTTCTTTGTGATGTTGTCTAGTTTTTCTTCTTCTTTTGCCATCATTCTACTACCGGGTTGTTGCTTAGTTTTTCTAGTTTATTTTAATATTTTCTATTAGTTCTTCATTTCTTTACAACAAATGGCAGAAAGCAGAATATAACCGGTCCCTCACGATGTCTGAATTTTAACCTCATGGCATTGATGATAATTACCAACAGAATCGTCGATTTGGTTATTTGGTTTATGAATATCCACAACCGTCTACGCCAACCAGTAAAATACTTCAGAGAGACAGAGAGTGCGAGAGAGAGAGAGAGAGAGAGAGTGCGAGAGAGAGAGAGATATATATCTATATCCAGTGGCGGCTCGTGATAATTTTTGTTGGTGGGCCAGACATATATTTTCGGAAAAATCATGGTTTTGGGTTGTTATGTTTTAATTTATAAAATAATAAATACAGGTTGCACATTATTGTTGGTGGGGCCCGGCCCCAGTGGCCCTTAATTACGAGCCGCCACTGTCTATATCTATACACACGAGAGATGATGTCTTACACAACATGCTATTTTTAAAGAACGTAAAGGAAGCTGTCAACACTGGACAATTATTACACCAAAACTGGCTACATATGATAACAAGAAGAGAATCAACTCTATAACTAGAGAAGACTCGCAGGAAGAACCCAAGAAAGCTCACAGGTAAAATTCAGGACGTCTTAAAGGCAGAGCTCAGGAAGGATCATAGGTAAAACTCAGTCTAGCAGGTAAACAGTAAGACTCAGGTAAAACTCAGTAAGACTCGCAGGTAAAACTCAGTAAGATTCGCAGGTAAATCTTAAAACGTCTTACGTCTTAGAACTCAGAAACGATAGCAGCTATAAACGATTTATGAATCTCCACAAGGGTTTAATTCAACCAGTAAAACACTTCAGTTAGAGAGAGAGAGAGAAAGAGAGAGAGAGAGCAAGAAATAAAGAAGAGAAAGAGAGAAGAGAGAGAGAGAGAAATAATGAACAGCAACATTACATATACCCATATTCTACTGTTGTATTAGTTTGTATGACTTTCCTGTTGTTTCATTTTCTGTCTGTCAACGCATCTCTGTAATAGCGTCATCTCTTTCCAAAAATAATTCAGAATGTGAATTGCTTGCTTCCTATCCCGCTCCATTTGTCACGATCTCACGGTTAAAAAAACACTGAAGAACACAGCCGACCAAGAAGGTGTAATTTGGTGACAACTTTCACTTTCGTACAGCTATAAACAAAGAGAGCTTTCAGCAAGCCATCAGTTTTTCCAGCAAACAAGAAGCCAAGTTTCTAACCGATGAATAATTGATCGTCCACAACACCAGGGATGCTTGTTAATGACCTTCTGCGATGGACAGTGCGGAACATCGAATTTTCACAGTTCAAAAAACTGGATTAGATCTGGTCACGGAATATTTAGCTACCAAAAAAAAAGATATGGGCACAAGAAGACATATCTTAGATGTATACAACGCCCGTGCAGGGCCGGGGCCTGCAAGGAAGCAAAGAATAGGACCACTGTGACCTAAAGACATGTCGTAAGAGGAGACTGAGGCAGGAGCCTAGGGAAGCTACCCTTGTAAATAAATAGCATCGCAGAAATCATATGTGCTGGTCTACTTGTAGGCGCATAGCTGGTACAACGTATAATCGCTCTTAGGCTCAGATCACATACACATCACACAAGAGTGGTTAACAAGTGGTCGATATGGAGCGTTCGAAGAAGAAGAAGATGTATACACGAATTGTTTCCTTGCTCGTTTTATGAAATAGTTTCTTTATACAAACCGATGCCTGAAACATATAAACTAGACTTTGTCTGGATTTCTTTGGTACAATTCGCTCCCTGAAACATACAAACTAGACTTTGTCTGGATTTCTTTGGTACAATCCGCTCCCTGAAACATATAAACTAGACTTTGTCTGGATTTCTTTGGTACAATTCGCTCCCTGAAACATACAAACTAGACTTTGTCTGGATTTCTTTGGTACAATCCGCTCCCTGAAACATATAAACTAGACTTTGTCTGGATTTCTTTGGTACAATTCGCTCCCTGAAACATACAAACTAGACTTTGTCTGGATTTCTTTGGTATAATCCGCTCCCTGAAACATACAAACTAGACTTTGTCTGGATTTCTTTGGTACAATCCGCTCCCTGAAACATATAAACTAGACTTTGTCTGGATTTCTTTGGTATAATCCGCTCCTGAAACATACAAACTAGACTTTGTCTGGATTTCTTTGGTACAATCCGCTCCCTGAAACATATAAACTAGACTTTGTCTGGATTTCTTTGGTACAATCTCGCTCCTGAAACATACAAACTAGACTTTGTCTGGATTTCTTGGTATAATCCGCTCCCTGAAACATACAAACTAGACTTTATCTGGATTTCTTTGGTACAATCCGCTTCCTGAAACATATAAACTAGACTTTGTCCTGATTTCTTTGGTATAATCCGCTCCCTGAAACATATAAACTAGACTTTGTCTGGATTTCTTTGGTATAATCCGCTCCTGAAACATACAAACTAGACTTTATCTGATTTCTTTGGTACAATCCGTTCCTGAAACATATAAACTAGACTTTGTCCTGATTTCTTTGGTATAATCCGCTCCCTGAAACATATAAACTAGACTTTGTCTGGATTTCTTTGGTACAATTCGCTCCCTGAAACATACAAACTAGACTTTGTCTGGATTTCTTTGGTACAATCCGCTCCCTGAAACATATAAACTAGACTTTGTCTGGATTTCTTTGGTACAATTCGCTCCCTGAAACATACAAACTAGACTTTGTCTGGATTTCTTTGGTATAATCCGCTCCTGAAACATACAAACTAGACTTTGTCTGGATTTCTTTGGTACAATCCGCTCCCTGAAACATATAAACTAGACTTTGTCTGGATTTCTTTGGTATAATCCGCTCCTGAAACATACAAACTAGACTTTGTCTGGATTTCTTTGGTACAATCCGCTCCCTGAAACATATAAACTAGACTTTGTCTGGATTTCTTTGTACAATTCTGCTCCTGAAACATACAAACTAGACTTTGTCTGGATTTCTTTGGTACAATCCGCTCCCTGAAACATATAAACTAGACTTTGTCTGGATTTCTTTGGTATAATCCGCTCCTGAAACATATAAACTAGACTTTGTCTGGATTTCTTTGGTATAATCCGCTCCCTGAAACATACAAACTAGACTTTATCTGGATTTCTTTGGTACAATCCGCTTCCTGAAACATATAAACTAGACTTTGTCCTGATTTCTTTGGTATAATCCGCTCCCTGAAACATATAAACTAGACTTTGTCTGGATTTCTTTGGTATAATCCGCTCCTGAAACATACAAACTAGACTTTATCTGGATTTCTTTGGTACAATCCGCTTCCTGAAACATATAAACTAGACTTTGTCCTGATTTCTTTGGTATAATCCGCTCCCTGAAACATATAAACTAGACTTTGTCTGGATTTCTTTGGTACAATTCGCTCCCTGAAACATACAAACTAGACTTTGTCTGATTTCTTTAGTATAATCTCCATTGTTGTTAATTCATCATCATTAAATAGCTTGTCTTGAGCAGAACTTTGCCACCCCAACAGTCCTTCGGAGTTTCTGGCTCTCTCTCTCTCTCTCTCTCTCTCTCATAGGCCATGTGTCCCGCATCTGCAGCCGTTATGTTCAAACCATCAGTTACATCCTGGATCCATCTTCTCCGTGGTCTTCCTCCTCTCCTCTGTATTGTGATGTTAATAACCAAGCCAAAAGAGTGATTTACCAAATATGTAAAAAGATTGATTCATTAAAATACAATTGGCGTGTTGGGAAGCTGGACGCTGCTGGATTTGTTGAGACCGAGATCGGAGCACCTATGGACGTGTCCAGAGGGTTATCATGATAGTCCTCTGATAACTAATAACTGATAACTGATACCAAACCAAGATATTAACAATTTCTAACGTTGTTTAATGTCTTCATTATTTATGGTAATTTTGAGTTGACATTTTGTTTTGACAGTGGACATAATCTTGTTTACTTTGTATAGAGAAAACGTTTCCTGTCTTCAATGTTTACTGGAAAACTTTTCTGTCTTCAATGTGTTACTTGTATAGAGAAAAACTTTTCTGTCTTCAATGTGTTTTACTTGTAGAGTAAAACCTTTCCTGTCTTCAATGTGTTTATTTGTATAGAAACTTTTCTGTCTTCAGTGTGTTTACTTCGTGTCATAATAATAATAATAGTAATAATAATAATAATAGTAATAAAGCCCATAAACCCGTTAGGGTCGTTGGGGTGTCACTGTGGAGACATCAGCACAAAAAGTACGCCATTAGTCTCTGTCTTCAACTCTTCGAGCAAATGTGGAGAAGCTCTGTCCTGACCAGCTTTTGATGTTGATATATATATATATATATGTATATGTATGTATATGTAATTTAATTCTAGTAAATCGTTCTAGTAAAATTGCAATCTGTATTATACTGCTCGCACATCGTCATTACAAAATTATATTCTATGACACTTTTTGCTCCTCATGGAGCCATCTGGATATTTTTCCAGAGATCCCTGATCTCGATGTAAGTGAGATCGAGTTCCTAGTTCTATCGGAGACGGACGATAAAAACGTAGGTCCCGTGTTAAATTTGAGCACGTGAAAGATTCCTTGCCAGTATAAAATCGAGAAGAGCAGGCTGGAAAGCTGCTGTCCGGGAAAAATTCAATAGGAAAAAATTATTTAAAAACAAAACAAACATCCTACACAAATATCTTCATCTTTAAATTAGATGGTAGGACTCTCGCTGGTGCTACAGCGTTCGTGCACTGCTGCTGAGATCTTCCTATGTAAGAAAAATATCGGAGTACAATGATGATGGTAACATCAATCAATCAATCAATCAATCAATCAATCAATCAATAAAATAAATAATAATAATCAACAATCAGACTCCATTCGCACACATGTCCGACCCATCTCGTCTCTCTTTATATTTATACATATACATATCTCGTAATTCTTCATTCTCTCTCTCTCTCTCTCTCTCTCTCTCTCTCTCTGTATGTCTCTGTCCCCTGACTTACCTTACATCAGATGCAATAGCTATCTCTCAATTATAAACTAGTCTAGACTATAGATCAAAGTGGATATACTTTCTAGATTCTCATATCTCCCTTAGTTATCGTTTCTACTCTAGTTTTCTAACCATTACCTGGGTTTGATGTAGCTTCATCAACTAATTCTTGCTTGTCCACCCATTTTCTTTCTTTGACATTTTCTAATGAAGGTGGTTTAACTTTTGACAAGTAAATTCTTGTCTTGCAGGAACTTGTCATCATTCTTTTGCTCTATTTTGATATCATTATGTTTTTTGTATTTTTTGTTTTTATTTTAGTAATGATAGATGTTATCTGACGGTTTTCTTTGTGTTATGGACGTCAACTGTGTACATGTTATTGTTCAGTGTTTGTGTACTCTTGTGTCTGTGTGTGTGTGGTAGTGTGTGTGTGGTAGTGTGTGTGTGCTTCACTGTTTGTATCATTGTGTATGTGTAATTGTGAAAAGTTTTGTGTTGCTACATTAGCGATGGCCATATGCATTTTATGCGGAGCAGGTAGTTTTTTGTGGCGGTACGCGGCTGTTTCATTCTGGAATTAGTTCGCACAGGAAACATTTCACAGTTGTTAGCATTTCGTGTGATTTTCATTGGCACAGGAACGGAGCAATTATGGGGTGACCCGTTGCAGTGAAGTTGGAACCGTACTTATGAACTATGAACAATTGTGTGTGTGATTGTGTGTGTATGTCCTTATGTATGCTTCATTGTGTGTTTCCCTGTGTGTGTGTGTGTGTATTTATCCAGCCCGAGACACGATGGGCAAGACATATGGCTCGAATGCCGGATTGCAGTATACCAAAAAGTATCTTGTATGGTGAGCTGCATAACGGTAAATGTTCACAGGGTGGTCAGAAAAAGAGATTCAAAGACACACTCAAGAACTTGATGAAATCCTTTGGCATAGATGTCAACAACCGGGGAATGTTGCTCAAGACGAGCATCATACCATTACAATCGTCCGGATGTACGGCATCTCACGGATGTCAAACATCACCCGTGATGTACGAGCATCATCGTCCGTGATGTACGAGCAATACCTGATACGACATCATCACCCCTGATGTACAGCAATCACCGTGATTACGGCAATCACCGTGATGTAGCTATCACCGTGATGTACGAGCATTATCACCCGTGATGTACGAGCATCATCGTCCGTGATGTACGAGCATCATCACCCGTGATGTACGAGCAAACACCCGATGTACGAGCATCATCACCGTGATGTACGAGCATCATCACCGTGATGTACGAGCATTATCACCGTGATGTACGAGCATCATCACCCGTGATGTACGAGCATCATCACCCGTGATGTACGAGCATCATCACCCGTGATGTACGAGCATCATCACCCGTGATGTACGAGCATCATCGATGTCCATCATCACCGTGATGCGAGCATCATCACCGTGATGCAGCATCATCGTCCGTGATGTACGAGCATCATCACCGTGATTACAGCATCATCACCCGTGATGTCAGCATCATACCGTGATGTGAGCATCATCACCCGTGATGTACGAGCATCATCGTCCGTGATGTACGAGCATCATCACCCGTGATGTACGAGCATCATCACCCGTGATGTACGAGCATCGACCGTGATCGGTCATCGTCCGTGATGGACGAGCATCAGTGTGTTTATCCCATATAGCTTGGTCCCTCATCGCAAAAAAACGCCACCTGCCAAGAGTATTGCACAAAGCACGAAGTGCGCAATAATACTAGGAATCTCTGGAAAAAATGCACTCCTGAACAGAACGACGCGGGCTGGATTGGAACCTACGACCTTTGGAACGCAAGGCAACGGGTTAACTACTTCGCCACGAACCCCCGTTAGCGTGTGTTATAATCATAAACTACTTAGCCACGAACCCCCGTTAGCGTGTGTTATAATCATAAACTACTACACGAACCCCGTTAGCGTGTGTTATAATCATAAACTACTTAACCACGAACCCCCGTTAGCGTGTGTTATAATCATAAACTACTTAGCACGAACCCCCGTTAGCGTGTGTTATAATCATAAACTACTTAGCACGAACCCCCGTTAGCGTGTGTTATAATCAGGAAAAAGAGTAAATTTTTTATCTAGCTGTGAGGTATATTATGAAATATTGATAATATATCTTGCAACATCGACTTTTAATGATCGACTTTCAATCGACTTTTTAATGATCGACTTTTAATGATCGACTTAAGTCGACTTAGATCGACTTAATGATCGACTTTAAAAGGCCAAGACGAAGGATTGACTTCATTGCCCGGTTCCCCATATGGCCCCGTCCCTGTCGGCACAGATGGATATGCGTTCTACAGAGAGCATTGCACAAAGCACGAATTCCCTGACACCGGTAGCAATCCTAGAGATCTCATGAAAAAATTAAACCTATGCCCCGGTCCAGATTCGAACCCACAGCTTTCAGTACGACAAGCAAATGACTTCACCATTGAGACCTCCTTCTTAGGTCGGTCCATCTTAGTAAAAATGTTTCAGGGTTCCCGGAAAAGGAAACGATTTTTCTGGAAAAGTGTACTGAATAAAGGAGCACTGTAACAGTAGATGAAACACTTGTTTCTTGTAGTTGATGTCAACAAAACTATTAACTTATTGTTTGTTCTTGCGTTTGTTCTCTGCAAACATTATAACTACATTTTGTGATCTATGTGGATTGCGCCGAGAACGTGGAGTACATTGCGTTCCTATTAAGTTTATATGACATGTCGGACAGACACATCGGAATTTTTATCAAAAGGAGCATTAAACAGTGATGAAACACTTTATCGAATTTTAAACAAAATATTCTTATTGTTTATTGCTTGCGTCGGATTTCTATCAAAATAGTTCCTATTAATTTATATGATCATGTTGGACAGACACTCGGAATTTTATCAAAATGAGTTCCTATTAAGTTTATATGACATGTCGGACAGACACATCGGAATTTCTACCAAAATGAGTTCCTATTATCCAACAGGACTCGTATTTATAACGGTGAATAACTGTACGATTTTACAAACAGCAAAACCTCACTTCCAAGTACTCTCTATCTCTCTCTCTCAACCAACTCATAACAAGTCTTCGTATCTCCAGCTATCTCCTGCAGCTATTTTCAGCTCTTCTTTATATTGTTGATCTCTGCCTCCAAATCTCCTCTCTATGTATTTCTAGGCCACCTTTTCTTTTCGGTGTCCATGTGGTTCCAGGAAAGGACCCTTCTTGTAATATTCCACTTGGGTTTTCTCAAAGTTCTACATCTGGAGTTATACTGTTGCATTGTATCTGGAGTTATACTGTTGCATGGTATCTGGAGTTATACTGTTGCATGGTATCTGGAGTTATACTGTTGCATGGTATCTGGAGTTATACTGTTGCATGGTATCTGGAGTTATACTGTTCATGGTATCTGAGAGTTAATACTGTTACATGGTATCTGGAGTTATACTGTTGTATGGTATCTGGAGTTATACTGTTACATGGTATCTGGAGTTATACTATTGCATGGTATCTGGAGTTAATACTGTTGCATGGTATCTGGAGTTATACTGTTACATGGTATCTGGAGTTATACTGTTGCATGGTATCTGAAGTTATACTGTTGCATGGTATCTGGAGTTATACTGTTACATGGTATCTGAAGTTATACTGTTGCATGGTATCTGGAGTTATACTGTTGAATGGTATCTGGAGTTATACTGTTACATGGTATCTGGAGTTATACTGTTGCATGGTATCTGGAGATATACTGTTACATGGTATCTGGAGTTATACTGTTGCATGGTATCTGGAGTTATAATGTTGCATGGTATCTGGAGTTATACTGTTGCATGGTATCTGGAGTTATACTGTTACATGGTATCTGAAGTTATACTGTTACATGGTATCTGGAGTTATACTGTTGCATGGTATCTGGAGTTATACTGTTGCATGGTATCTGGAGTTATACTGTTCCATGGTATCTGGAGTTATACTGTTACATGGTATCTGGAGTTATACTGTTGCATGGTATCTGGAGTTATACTGTTACATGGTATCTGGAGTTATACTGTTGCATGGTATCTGGAGTTATACTGTTGCATGGTATCTGGAGTTATACTGTTACATGGTATCTGGAGTTATACTGTTGCATGGTATCTGGAGTTATACTGTTACATGGTATCTGAAGTTATACTGTTACATGGTATCTGGAGTTATACTGTTGCATGGTATCTGGAGTTATACTGTTGCATGGTATCTGAAGTTATACTGTTACATGGTATCTGGAGTTATACTGTTACATGGTATCTGAAGTTATACTGTTACATGGTATCTGGAGTTATACTGTTGCATGGTATCTGGAGTTATACTGTTGCATGGTATCTGGAGTTATACTGTTGCATGGTATCTGGAGTTATACTGTTACATGGTATCTGGAGTTATACTGTTGCATGGTATCTGGAGTTATACTGTTGCATGGTATCTGAAGTTATACTGTTACATGGTATCTGGAGTTATACTGTTGCATGGTATCTGGAGTTATACTGTTGCATGGTATCTGGAGTTATACTGTTGCATGGTATCTGGAGTTATACTGTTACATGGTATCTGGAGTTATACTGTTGCATGGTATCTGGAGTTATACTGTTACATGGTATCTGGAGTTATACTGTTACATGGTATCTGGAGTTACATATCTGTATACGTCATGGTATCTGGAGTTATACTGTTGACATGGTATCTGGAGTTATACTGTTACATGGTATCTGGAGTTATACTGTTGCATGGTATCTGGAGTTATACTGTTACAGTTCGGTATCTGGAGTTATACTGTTGCATGGTATCTGGAGTTATACTGTTGCATGGTATCTGGAGTTATACTGTTACATGGTATCTGGAGTTATACTGTTACATGGTATCTGGAGTTATACTGTTGCATGGTATCTGGAGTTATACTGTTGCATGGTATCTGGAGTTATACTGTTGCATGGTATCTGAAGTTATACTGTTGCATGGTATCTGGAGTTATACTGTTACATGGTATCTGAAGTTATACTGTTGCATGGTATCTGGAGTTATACTGTTGCATGGTATCTGGAGTTATACTGTTACATGGTATCTGGAGTTATACTGTTGTATTGGTATCTGAGAGTTATACTGTTGCATGGTATCTGGAGTTATACTGTTGCATGGTATCTGGAGTTATACTGTTGCATGGTATCTGGAGTTATACTGTTACATGGTATCTGGAGTTATACTGTTGCATGGTATCTGGAGTTATACTGTTGCATGGTATCTGAAGTTATACTGTTACATGGTATCTGGAGTTATACTGTTCATGGTATCTGAGTTATACTGTTGCATGGTATCTGGAGTTATACTGTTACATGGTATCTGGAGTTATACTGTTGCATGGTATCTGGAGTTATACTGTTGCATGGTATCTGAAGTTATACTGTTACATGGTATCTGGAGTTATACTGTTGCATGGTATCTGAAGTTATACTGTTACATGGTATCTGAAGTTATACTGTTACATGGTATCTGGAGTTATACTGTTGCATGGTATCTGAAGTTATACTGTTACATGGTATCTGGAGTTATACTGTTCATGGTATCTGAGTATACTGTTACATGGTATCTGGAGTTATACTGTTGCATGGTATCTGGAGTTATACTGTTGAATGGTATCTGGAGTTTATACTGACGAGTTATCTTTATGGTATCTGGAGTTATACTGTTGCATGGTATCTGAGTTATACTGTTGCATGGTATCTGGAGTTATACTGTTGCATGGTATCTGAAGTTATACTGTTACATGGTATCTGGAGTTATACTGTTGCATGTATCTGGAGTTATACTGTTGCATGGTATCTGAGTTATACTGTTCATGGTATCTGGAGTTATACTGTTCATGGTATCTGGAGTTATACTGTTACATGGTATCTGGAGTTATACTGTTACATGGTATCTGGAGTTATACTGTTACATGGTATCTGGAGTTATACTGTTACATGGTATCTGGAGTTATACTGTTACATGGTATCTGGAGTTATACTGTTGCATGGTATCTGGAGTTATACTGTTACATGGTATCTGGAGTTATACTGTTACATGGTATCTGGAGTTATACTGTTACATGGTATCTGGAGTTATACTGTTGCATGGTATCTGGAGTTATACTGTTAAATGGTATCTGGAGTTATACTGTTGCATGGTATCTGGAGTTATACTGTTGCATGGTATCTGAGTTATACTGTTCATGGTATCTGGAGTTATACTGTTACATGGTATCTGGAGTTATACTGTTACATGGTATCTGGAGTTATACTGTTGCATGGTATCTGGAGTTAATACTGTTACATGGCATCTGGAGTTATACTGTTGCATGTTATCTGGAGTTATACTGTTGCATGGTATCTGAGTTATACTGTTACATGGTATCTGGAGTTATACTGTTGCATGGTATTCGTTGCTATCTGATATGATTGATCATAGGAAGGCCATCAGAGCTGACTCGTGACAAAATGTCGTGACGCATGAAAGTAAGAGTAGAAGATGTTGAGATTTGTTTGTCTCGCACGTCCGCTATGAACTCATGCGTAGTCGTAACGCCTAATATGGTGCATTGGACTAGTTTATGCGCGAAGGTTGATTTCTTTATCTTGTGTGTCTCTGGCCATTCAGGCGAGCTTACTCCGACTTTAGAGGTACTTGTAATTTATATCCCTAAGTAAACGACCAGGATCTATTATAGTCCAACCGTTTACAATATGCACTCCAAGAACGTTTGACTAAAGCTGGGCGAGTTCACTAACAACTACGCTACTGCGGCTCTTTTTCTTTTTTTTGTTTTGCCCCAACCACGAAATTTTTTCAGCACTTGATCATTAGCGCAGCATTCTACCAACTTCACTATTGACAACTCTCAAGATATAAAAAAGAACAAAATCTTCTGTTCTGCAACAGCGTGATATTAAATAGAGTTGGCTATTAAAAAGCATAACATCAAGGAGAATTAAATATTTCGGACACATCAAACGACATGAGTGCATAGAAAAAATAATTTTGGAGGGAATGGTGTCTGGAAGAAAAATGAGAGGAGGACCCAGAAGACGATGGGTGCAAGATGTCATTGACGATTTGAGAATGACTGCTACTGACGCCGGTCAACTTGCACAGAACAGAGCGTTTTTCAGAACTGCTGTCATGGGAGCCAAATTCCGGAAGGGACAAGCTACTTAATGATAACGATGAAGAAATCAAAATAATGTTTCCAATAATTGAACTTAATAAATAAATATTATTGAGCCTCATTTCTAACTAAATTGTAATAAAATGTTTGAATACATTTCAATAATTAATCAAAAAAAAAAAAAATCATAAATAGAGATCATTGACAGTTAAGTAAACATCTTAATCAGCAACAACAAACTCTCATCGTATCTTAATGAAATGTTAAGGACAAGAATTCTACAGAGAATGAAAGTAAATGTATGCAAGTATGTTGTGCATGGAAAGTTGTTGAATAGTTGTTGATTTTTGTTGTAATGATATCTCTGTTTCTCTCTAATTAGTTTCATTTCTGTTGGGAATGTTCTTGTTAATTGCTAAAAATATGTCAATGTTTTCTTAATCAAATGCAATCAGATATGGAGAGTAAGGAAGCTGGAAGTGGAGAGAGGGAGAGAGATGAGTGCAGGAGAGAGAGAGAGAGAGAGAGTGAGAGAAAGAAAGAAACAAGGTGCGAGTGAAAGAGCTTGATAAATACAGTTCAAGAAATGGGAACAATTGAGGTAAATGGGAAAGAGAGAGGGAGAGAGATGGAGAAAGAGAGAGAGAGAGGAGTGTAAGAGAGATCGAAAGAGAGAGAAAGGGGGTGAAGAAAGAGCTAGATATAGTTGAGGAAAAAGGATATAAAAAGGTAAGAGAGAAAATTGATAGAGATGTGGAAAGATATATATATATATATATATATATATATATAGAGAGAGAGAGGATAGCGTAGGAGAGAGCGAAAGAGAGAAAGGGAAGAGTGAAAAGATAGATATAGGACAAGAAATTGGAAAGAAAGAGGTAGGAGAGAAAAAGATAAGCGGAGAAAGAAAGAAAGAGAGAGAGTGAGAGAAAGGGAGGTGAATATATGAGAGAGAAAGGGAGGTGAATGCAGGAGAGAGAAAGGAAAAAGGGATGCTGGTGAGATCTAGATAGATACAGTGCAAGAGAAGGGAAAGAATGAGGTAAAAAAGAAAACAAATGAGAGATAGAGAAAAAAGGGTGCAGGAGGAGTGCAGGAGAGAACGAAAGAGAGAAAGGTTACGAGAGAAAGAGCTAGATAGATGTAGTGCCAACAAACTAACAGAAAGAGAGAGAGAGAGAGAGAGAGAGAACGAAAAAGAAAGGTTAGATTAGAAAGAAAGAAAGATAGGGCCTGAGAGAGAGAGAGAGAGAGAGAGAGTGAGAGGAGTGCAAGATAGAGCGAAAGGGGGAAAGGGAAAGAACGAGATAGATATAGTGCAAGAAAATGAGGAAAAAGCGATAAGAGAGAATCAAAGCAAGCGTGGGAGAAGAAAGAAAGCGAGAAAGAGAGTGAGAGAGGAGTGTAGGAGAGAGAGAGAGAGAGAGAGAGAGAGAAAGGGTGCGAGTGAAAGAACTTGATAGGTATAGTGCACGATATGGGAAAGAAAGAGGTAATGAAGAGAGAGAGAGATAGAGATAGAGATAGAGAGAAAGAGAGATAGAGATAGAGAGATAGAGAGAGAGAGAGAAAGAGAGAGAGAGAGAGATAGAGAGAGATATATAAAGAGGTAATGAAGAGAGAGAAAAGAGAGAGATATAGAGAGAAAGATAGAGAGAGAGAGATAGAGAAAGATGGAGAAAAAAGAAGGAAGAGTGTAGGAGAGAACGGAAGCGCTATGAGGGAAAGAGCTAGATGGATATAGTTCTAAATAGAGAAAGATTGAGATAAAAGGGATAGGGATGTGTAAAAAAAAAAGAAAAAGAGAGAGAGAGAGAGACAGAGAAAGATAACGAAATGCGATATATAAATAACAATAGAAAGACGCATATGTAATTTTTATTGCAAAATGACAATTAAAAAAAATATATATAAAATACAATAAAGAAAATGAAAATAAAATGATAGAAACTGTAAAATGTGCAGACAACATGCATTTAAGTAGAAACAAAGCCCTTGAGAAATGAAAATTGTTTTCGCATGCAATAAAATAAAAATGCAATAATATTTGCTTGTTTACATATTTGAAACTTGGATTGAATTTATTTTTTTTGTGGTTGAAAAGAATGAAATGAATAATGGCATTCAAAAGTAGAATCCAAACCCATGTGTGGAGAACAATATGTAATCAAGAACAATGGATAGAACATTTTTCTCAAATCAGAATAAATGAATGATTAAAACATTTGAACAATCCAGAGAAAATGTTTATGAATGTTTGTGCATGAAAAGGGGAGATAAATGGATGCGAATATTATGCAAGGGAGACTACAAACAAATACGGATCTAATTATGAAAAGGATACACAATGTGACATAAGCGATGTCATGTTGTCATTATGTCAACATTGAATATTATTCTGTCATTAAGGTTCTGTGTAAACGTGCAGTAATCTACTTATTGCGTGTTAGAGTCGTGTGAAACTAGAAAACAGATTGTGTGCAGGGAGGGTTGTCAGAAAAGGGTAATTTTTGCAACCTTAAACAGTGTTGAGCAATATTCTTTCGGTAATCTCCCCTTAAGTCTAAATAAAGTATGGAACTGCAAGTTGTGTCTTATTAAAACAAAATTAAGAATTTTCAATTCAAATGTTGTATCAATCCTAACATATGCCAGCGAGAGTTGTATCAATCCTAACATATGCTAGCAAGAGTTGTATCAATCCTAACATATGCCAGCGAGATTTGGAAAATGACTAAAGATACAGAGAGCAAGTTGAATGCGTTTAAAAATAGATTTCTGCGAAAAATAATGAATATAAAATGGAACGAATTCAGGATAAGTGATGAAATCAGAGAAATGTATGGTTTCACCACTAGTAACAACTTGTATAAGAAAGAGAAGATTGAGATATGTTGAACATACCTTGAGATGGGGTCTATGTAGAGTAGCTCGCCTGTCATGTCAAGGGTAGCCAGTTCGCTCCATCATGGAGCCATCTAGATATTTTTCAAGAGATCCCTGGTCTCAGTGTAGGTGAGATCGAGTTCCTAGTCCTATCGGAGACGAACGATAAAACGTACATCCCGTGTTCATTTTGAGCATATAAGAGAACTCGGGAAGTTCAAAATCGAAAAGTGCAGACTGGAAAGCTGATGCTCGGGCAAAATTCATTAAAAAAAGATTAAAAATAAATTAATATTCTACAAAATATCTTCACTGTATACAGGTGAGAGAGGAAGATAATATAAATATGACCCATAACTAGCGTTAATCTCGAGTCCATATGTTATTGATTGATTGATAGACCATTATATTGCACTTTGGTGAGTAACCATGTGTGCTCCAATCTCTTTCTTACACAGGAAGATCTCAGCTGCAGTACACAAACTCAGTAGCATCGGCGAGGATCCCATAATTTTGAAGATTGTGAAGATATTTTTGTAGGAATGTTATTTTTAAAATTTTGACCTGCATCTGCTTTCAAGCCTGCTCTTCCGATTTTGAATTGCAAGGTTCTTTTACGGCTCGAATGAACACAGGATGTACGTTTTATCGTCCGTCTCCGATAGAACTAGAAACTCGTTCTCACCTACACTGAAATCAAGGATCTCTAGAAAAATATCCCAATGACTCCACGAGGAAGCGAACCTGGTACCTTTAGCACGAGAGACGAGTTCCTAAGCTCTACACCACATAGACCCATATGTTATATCTGACCGTCTCAATCACTACATAAAAGTAACCCCACTCCCCACATCATCGCCATTACCACCATCATCATCATCATAATCATCATCACCATCATCATCACCATCGTCATCATTCCCGACGACATCATCACCATCACCACCATCATCATCATCATCATCATCATCATCATCATCATCATCATCATCATCATCATCATCATCATCATCATCATCATCATCATCATCATCATCATCATCATCATCATCATATCAATCATCATCATCATCATCATCATCATCATCATCATCATCATCATCATCATCATCATCATCATCATCATCATCAACAACATCATCATCAACACCATCATCATCATCAACATCATCATCATCATCACCATCAACATCATCAACATCATCATCATCATCATCATCATCAACAACACCATCATCATCAACATCATCAATCATCATCATCATCATCACAACATACAT
Organism: Arion vulgaris; assembly: GCA_020796225.1. Lineage (NCBI taxonomy): Eukaryota > Metazoa > Mollusca > Gastropoda > Stylommatophora > Arionidae > Arion > Arion vulgaris. The sequence goes on along the minus strand of CM036766.1, from coordinate 24,394,108 downwards.
CATCATCATTATCATCATCATCAACATCATCATCAACAACATCATCATCATCATCACCATCATCATCATCATCATCATCAACAACAACAACATCATATCAACAACAAATCATCATCATCATCATCAACATCTCATCATCATATCATTATTCTCATCATCAACGTATCACATCACTCAGGACACATAAGGCAGAGACAAACAGTTTCCCAGTACAATCTTTGCATGTCTTTATCCTTAAACTTAATTATATAACTTGTCATTCATCACGACTGTTGTTCATCTCCTACCACTACAGCATTCAAACCTTTATAGCAGTTTGTTGTTTCTGTCTCTGTTTCTCTGTTTCCGTAGCTGCTTGCTTTTTTAAAATGCTGGGTCGCCGGTCTCACCTACCCTATCAGTCGGCTTTAAATTTACAATGATGGGTCCGGCACCACTCCTATCAGTCGGCTTTAAGGTTACACTGCTGGGTCGTCGGTTCCACTTACCCTATCAGTCGTCTTTAAATTTACAATGCTGGATCGCCGGCCCCATCTACTCCATCTACCCCAATAAGTCGGTTTTAAGGACATGAAAGAGTAGACGTTAGTTCTATTTTTGCTCCAGGGAAACCGCACGGAAGGGCACAATCACCATCTACAATTTAAGTAAGCTCAGAAACAACAACAAATACAAAACTCATATTTTGTGTGTGTCAACATAATGACCTTACATGGTGCCAGAACTCGTTCCTAGTTGTCAAGAAGCTTATTAGAAAAGTTGCCCGGGCGCAAGCGACGATCATGTCTCTGCGCAATGAGCCATGTTGAAATATCCCCTTCACATATTAAAAAAAATTCTATCTCCTATTTTTGGAACTCATTTCTTACGGAATCCCCAACCATCTCGCCACAATTTTATTTTCCTTGTTCTCTTACGTGCGTTTTTCCTCAATACAAACTTAGTTTTTTGTATTGTAAATTTTCTGAAGCCAATTGTCCGTAGCATCATGATAAATATGTGGATAATTGTAAACTTTACTTAGAAATGTGTTGTTTAATTTTGTAGCCACTTTATCTGTATGTTCAATCTGTGTGTGTATGTCTGTGTGTGTATCTGTATGTTCACTCTTCTGTCTGTATGTGTGTTCTATGTGTGTAACGTTATATGTTCACAGTGTGTGTCTGTATGTATCTGTATGTTCACTCTATGTGTGTACATGTGTTCTATGTGTTTATCTTTTTATTCACAGTGTGTGTGTGTATGTGTGTGTGTATGTCTGTGTATATGTATGTTTACGGTGTGCGTATGTGTGTTCGTCTTCTTCGCGTTCGTTCTTCGCGGCCAATTTTTATCATTCTTATTGTGATATATAATTGATCTTTGACAAGAAAGTTTTTACATTGTGCCAAACTATGCGCCTATGGTGAATAGGCCAGCACATCCGAATTAGTGCCAGCATTTTATTTACTAGGTAGCTTGCCTAATATTTGCTCTTTTATGATCACCTTTCGCCGTATATTTGGGCTTTGTGATCTACGCCAAAGAGCTGTGCAGCCTTTCTGACTAAGTTCCGGGTATGTGTGTTCTATGTGTATATTTTTATGTTCACTGTGTGTGTATGTATCTGTATGTTTACACTGTGTGTGAATGTATGTTCACTGTATGTATGTGTGTATGGTTATGTTCCTTGTGTGTGTGTATGTGTGTATCTTTATGTTCCATGTGTGTATATCTGTATACTCACGCTTCGTGTATGTGTGTATGTTTGTGTGTGTTTTGTATGTGCTTTGTGTTTTTATATATATTCCCGCCGCGTGTATGTATGTATTTTTGTGTGTGTTCTGTGTCTTTATATAAGTTCCCAGTGCGTGCGTTCCTGTATAGAGCAGTGCGCTTCTAAACTGCATTTAAACTGGCAAGCTTGCCAAACTTGTCAAGTTCAATAATTCATCTCAGTGGGTGTTGGCTACCAAAAATTAAACTTTCTAAAATGGAGATCTTTAAAAAAAAATAGAAAATTTTCGCAACGCAACTTTGTGTTTTTAGGCATGTTGTGTGATTCATTTGTTCATATGTAGATAGAAATACGACATGATGACTGCGTCAGATAAATGAAGAAATATGAGGTGGCTGCTTCGAACTAAGATAGAAATATGAGATGACTGCGTCAGATAAAGAAAGAAATATAAGATGACTGCGGGAAATAAAGAAGAAATATAAGTGATGCGTCAGATAAAGATTGAAATACGAGTATAAGATGACGCGTCAGATAAAGATTAATATAAGATGACTGCGTCAGATAAAGATTGAAATATAAGATGACTGCGTCAGATAAAGATTGAAATATAAGATGACTGCGTCAGATAAAGATTGAAATATAAGATGACTGATAAAGTTATATAAGATGACTGCGTCAGATAAAGATTGAAATATAAGATGACTGTGTCAGATAAAGATTGAAATATAAGATGACTAGCAGATAAAGATGAAATATAAGATGACTGTGTCAGATACAGAAAATATAAGATGACTGCGTCAGATAAAGATTGAAATATAAGATGACTGTGTCAGATAAAGTGAAATATAGATGACTGTGTCAGATAAAGATTGAAATATAAGATGACTGTCAGATACAGAAGAATATAAGATGACTGCGTCAGATAAAGATTAAATATAAGATACGTGTCAGATAAAGATTAAATAAGATGACTTGTCAGATAAAGTGAAATATAGATGACTGCGTCAGATAAAGATTGAAATATAAGATGACTGCGTCAGATACGAAAAATATAAGATGACTGCGTCAGATAAAGGAAGAAATATAAGTCAAGTTGTGTATTTTTGATTCTACTTATCATCAACCCACTTCGGTGAATAACAATATGTGCTAAGATCTCTTTCTTACACATGAGTATATCAAATACGCTACACAAACTCCGTAGCACCGGCTACGGTCCAGATGATACTAAAAATGGTGAAAAGCTTTACAATTTAATTTGTATTGTTAATAACGACTTTTTCTTTTTGAGATCCCCAACCTACACTTATCAATTTATGCTGTCAAGAATTCTTTGAAGTGTTTAACGTAAACACGGGATCTATGTTTTATAGTCAGTTTCCGACAGAACTAGGAACTTGATCTCACCTACATTGAGATCAAGGTTACTGGAATCATATTTTGATCGCTCTATTTGGAATGCGAACTCATTACTTTTGGTAAGGAGGCAAGCACTTTATCACTACACCACATAGACCCTTATTAAGATTTCTTATGTTGGAACGCATCACAAAACGTTCAACCACACAAAACGTTCAAACGTCAACACGCAACGTTCAACCACAAGCAACGTTCGACCACACGCAACGTTCAACCACACAATGTGGGGATTAGCTCAAAGATTGGAAGATATTATTGTGGTTATCCATTTTGTAGGGACAAGACTTGTGTGAAAGCTTTTAAGAGGGCATCTATTGGTTAAAACTACGACTACTATGCAAATGGCAGAGCTAGACAAGTCTACCAGAAAGGTATAGGAAGGTGGGATGGGGGTTAAGAGGATTCGAACCCTTCCCTCTTAGAGATTACCGTTTCTATAAATTGAAAAATATAGGTACCCTTTAAGAGCTGAACATCGCGGAACATTACCTACATCATTTATTGTAAACTATCAATATGTTGGTCACTTGAAAAGCTTCAGTGGTCTAGAGAGAGAGAGAGAGAGAGAGAGAGAGAGAGAGCAATACTGGAGGGTAATGTTAATGGAAGAGGAGCCAGAGAGGTAACAAGCCGATGGTGAGACTAATACATTATTTGTTAAATAATTGATAGTTGTATACTATTAATAAAAACATATGTAACAAAGTTGTATTAGTGTTACAATATAGCGTTATTGTTATGCTCTGCATATGTTATTGTTACAGTGTTGACATATTGTTGTTCTATTGTTATTCTACTATTACACGTGTAATGTAATGTACACATGGAATGTATTATTGCTATATTAAGGATATAATACTTTTATATTAACACTATATTGTTGTTATCTCAAAAAGAAGAAGGATTCGGTTTTCATCATCATCATCAGCTGCCGTCTCCACATCGAAGGTTGGCTGCAATGAATCTCCCGCATCCTCTGTCTTTCGCCTTGGTGTTGCACACTGCCAGATTGTAACATGTCCATTTCTTAAAGTTTCCTCCCACTTATCTCTCGGTCTTCCTCTTGCTCTTCCCCTCAACTTTCCCCTCTAGTAAATGTTTTATCATGGTGTCATGCCTTTTATGTGCCCAAAATACTTTACTTGTCTGAATTTTATTTCTCTTAATAATTGTTTCTTCAGCCTAGTTTTCCTAAAACTTGTTTATTTGTCTGTTTTTCTGTCCATGAAACTCTGCCTATTCTTCTATATATCCACATTTCAAATGCATCAATTCTGTCTTCTAACTGCTTGTTCATTGTCCATGTTTCGAGCCATACATTAATATAGAATATATATATAGCATTTATCGGGTTTCATACAACGAGGAATATTAGAAAATACGGTGTTTTAGGACAGTATTTTTGGAGGAAGTATATTTTTCACAAGATCCCTTTTAGAAATCTCTACTTATCCGGGGTCTCTGTGGAGTTGATGTTAGCAGCTCGCCTCTCGTTTAAAAGGTAATCGGTTCGCTACCATTGGAATATTTATCGAGACATCCCTGATCTCAGTGTAGGTGAGATCGAGCTCCAAGTCCTATAGGAAAGGGACGTAAACGTTGATCACTTGCTCAAGTTGAGTACATAAAAGAACTTTGCAAGTTGAAAATCGAGAAGAGCAGGCTGGAAAGCCGCTGCCCGGGCAAATTCACTCGAAAGATTAAACAATTAAATTACAAAATATGTTTTACCATCTTCGAAATAATATCGGGGACCGTTGCCGGTGCTATAGAGTTTGTGCACTGCGCTGAGATCTCCTGTGTAAGAAAGAGATCAGGGCACTCATGGTTACTCACCAAAGTGCAAAGATGATGGTCCTATCAATCAATCAATATTCTTATTCTGACGCTGTATGGAAAAACAGGATCAAAGAAAAGAACAAAAAGAAGAATATAAGCTTAAAAGGGATCGTGCACCTTTGGACGTGCTCTGTGTGTGCAGACGTTAATTGTATTCAGTTTGACATATTTTGAGCGGTATTATTTTCAAAGCTGGAAGTTTTGAAATCACAGATTAGATTTCCAGTCTTGTAGTTTCACATAGATCATTGTTTCACAAAGATCATTGTTTCACATAGATCATTGTTTCACATAGATCATTGTTTCACAAAGATCATTGTTTCACATAGATCATTGTTTCACATAGATCATTGTTTCACAAAGATCATTGTTTCACATAGATCATTGTTTCACATAATCATTGTTGTTCATGAGCATGGTTCACCATCATGACTGAAGTCAGTTGAGTACAAATATTTCTGCGCGTGAATTTGAAGACAGCATCCGATTGAAGTGGACGCGCGTGTTTGTGGCCCACGAGAGCAGGAAGACGATGTCAGGAAGATTTGCTGTTGATGATGTCACGTTTTGATAGCAGTTGAGTTGTGATGTTTTAAAACACAAAAACAACAACAAAACTTTGAGTTTTATCAGTGATAGCTACGATAATAGTTATCACAAATTATGAAAATAATTATCTTTATTTGAGTGTTCATGTTTGTGGATGGTACAAGAATTCTCAGAATGTGATTTCAATCAAGAATAGTTTCGTTAACATGTTAATAGTGTTATTGTAAAGTAAGTTCATGTTTTTATATAAAGGTAACTATATACATTTACTGTATTTACCTGTGAAACTAGGTGTCGGGAATAGAGATGTCGCTAGTTGCACGTAATGACCATCATCTTCTCTAGCCTATGGTGCCTCGGCCTTGGCACCAACAAATGCCCACAATCTTCTCTGTTTGGCGTCTTCTGAATTATGCTCAGCTTTATTCATTGTCAGTTCTGTTCTACTGAATTCATCCAGGTGGTTTTGAATCTCCTGTTTCGTTTACCTCTGGTGTCCGTCTCATGCAGTTTTCGTGAGATAATTAGTCTCCATACGTATCCATCTCCAGTGTCTCTTTAGATGATGGTGCTAATATTCTCTCTGACACTGTGTACAGCAGTTTTGAGTTAGAATAGTATTTGGATAAAACACGCTCAATTTTCGAGACAGTATATGGAAGTGGACAGTTTGCACACATCTTGTTCTATCATTCTCACATTCTGATCTGTATGAAAGTTGATAGAACACAGTCAGCAGTGTAATTATTATTAGTTCTGGTGTTGTAAAGGCGGATTTTCAGAGCGTCTGAATGGTCATGTCGCCCGCATGGTTACTGGGGCCCAAATATGGGGTGTAAAGAATAGAACCACTGTTACCTGCCACGCATGTCGTAAGAGGCGACTAAGAAGGTTTGGCTGAAATGGGATGCATGTGTCCGCTAGGAATGCTAACCCGAAAAAATGCTTGCAGAAAACGGATGCACCAGGCCGTAAGGCGCATAACATGGTGCAACGACCTCACAATGGGGAATTGGATAACGGATTCTACGGTTGCCAATTTGGTTGGAGATTTAGCCACGCAGTAAGAATGTCAGACCTACCATCACGAGGGTGGCCAAAATTTACTGCGGGAAGAGGTCGGCACAAACAGGGAAGCAGAAATCATAGGAATTATATCCTACAGAACTGCCCCCAGTATGCAGACTTGAGAAGAAAGAGGTGGCTCACTTACACTAACGTCCAAGACAAACTGTATGGCGTGGCTGATAATCTGAGGCAGACGGCTGCCTTTATAGAGAATCCAAATCCAATCTAGTGAGAACGCAGAAGAAGAAGAATGGTCATGAATTCACTTCATGTCTTACTCAGTCTACTTTTAATGTCAGATCCTTCGTGGCTGTTAGCACTTCCAAGAAATGTTAAAGCAGTTAAAGCAGTTCCTGGTATTTGGAAAGTTTGTTTCAGCAGACAGAGTCTAATAGACCCAATGGAATCTAACAGTAACGGCTTAAATCTCCATCCTTCTACTGGAAATAGTTGTCCTGTCTGTTCCACTTCTTTTGCTACAGTTCTACCATGTGCGCTGACCAGAAAAGCCCAGCTCTAGATACTATTAAATAACCCTCGTCTGTAGGGCTAGACGATGGGTGTCGTATAAAATACAGTTTTGTGGTTGGAAACCTGTGTTTGGTAATTTGTTTTGTTTCGGAAACTCCTACTTTTGTTTACTTTCTATTTATTGATCATACTCACTGGTCCCGGTGCTTCCCTGGGGTTCTTAAAACTCATTATTCTCTGGATATTCTTAACATAACGTAATCATGTTACATAATACGTCAATATGAAATGTGTACCACATAACGAAATATTATAAAATGTCAGAATAATACTCTGTCCCACATTGTCTCTACCATTCAATTCCAGGTTTAACATCAATCGAACAGCCTAGAAACATGTTAAAAACAGTCCACATCTCCACATTACAAACAACCACCGAACAGCCTAGAAACATTCTATAAACAGTCATCGAACAGTCTAGAAACATTCTATAAACAGTCTAGACCGCCATACTACTACAGAAATAATAACATCTATCTGACTATAGGAAGTTTAGCTGCCAACATTTGCAAATTCGCCAATCAAAATTGTACACTCAAACAATGGCAAATATTGATTCGCTCGATAGGTCAAAATTATTGAGTGCACAAGCATCAATCAATGCTGACCAATATTAGATATTAGCTACTGACCGAACAAAACTAAAACTCAGTTGCAGTAGTACTAGTTCATTCAAGTGGACAAATAATGATGACTAATTTAGTAATTCCTCGACCAAAGAAAACAAGAATATGTCGGTATCAGTTGCAGAGAAAACTATCAGTTGCAGAGAGAAACTATCAGTTGCAGAGAGAAACTATCAGTTGCAGAGAGAAAGAGTGTTGTAGTAGTGATATGTAGAATATGTGTTGTTGTAGGTATGTGCAAAATGGACAACAAGCATACAAGCTGAGAAACATGTAATGGAAGAGGAAGTTCTAAGAAAATATACATATATATATGTATACATTCTGTCATATAGTTAGTTATACGTTACATAGGGCCCCGGCAAGCAATTTCTTCTTACCGCTATGTCCTGGGCAACTCACTCAATCTCTTTCATGGAATTGAGGCCTATATTTTTTGCCTCTGTCAGCAAAGTTTGTTTCAGGGTTTCTTCTTTCTTGAACCCTTTGTCTCCCACTTCAATACCCCTTTCTAATAACATACCAAGAATATATACCATGGATGGAGAGAACAACGAATGAGACTGTCCTTCGCCCGAGTGGTTACCGGAGCTCAAATTTGGGGTGTAAAGAATAGAACCACTGTTGCCTGCCATGCATGTCGTAAGAGGCGACTAATGAGGTTTGACTGAAATCGGATGAACATGTCCTAAACGTGTAGAAGTCTATGCGTTTAGGGGCCTACCAAACCAATGTGCAACGTATACAAGTTCTTGGCAAAGATCAAACATATCACAAAGAGTGATTAAAATTGGTCGTAAAGAACGAACGCAAAGAAGAAGAAGAAGACAGTCCTTCATGAAACAAATCAGAAAATGTATTAGAGAAGTTAGATGTAGAAGGTCAAGTTTTTTGGGGAGCACATTATGAGTAGAAATAAAGATGAACATTTAGTGACAACTGGAAAGTTCATTGAAAAGATATGGGGAAGACAAAGAGAAAATACCTGGATATCTTGGACAAATGGTATCGTCGAAACAAGAATATTGACCTGGTAAGGGAATCTGGTGATACTGTAAGATGGCGAACCATGACCTTCTATGCCAGTGTTGTTCCACGCAACACCCTTGTTACATACTCCTGGCACTCTACAATATTTCCCAGGCTTCAATGTTAATCAGAATTTCTAGAAAAAAACCCCAGTATTTATGAATAATAGTGTATTTCAGTTGTTTTTTTCCCAGCACTCACATGAACACGGTCTTCCTTCTTTTGTGATATTGTGTTAAAAATGTTTTACTGCCCTTTAACTCCCAATTCAATTTTTAATGGAGAAAGCAACGGCATCTTAACGCATCTACTTAGAAGGAGACGATCTAAAAGATACTGTGATGTAACTCATGAGCCTTCTATCTCGTGACGCTGTTCGCTTAGCATAACGTTGAATGTACTGTGGCATTTGTTGAGCCCTGGTCTTACTCAAGATAAGTAGTACCTCTGAATTGAAAAATCTGCCTGCATGCGATGATATAATACGATGTCATTATACAGTTGCCATGTATAATTCGACTACAATGGCACGCTTTGCCTTATTTGAAGAATTGGAAAACAGATTTTATGCAAAACATTTCAAATGTGAATTGTTGAAGGTAGCGGATCTATAACCATCCCTTCAAAGAAATACCACATCTGAGCCGATTCTATTTTGAAAGATTGGCCACTTTGTGATTTTAACTTTCATGTAGTCTTCTTCTTCTTCTTCGTTCGCCCGCTTTGAATTCGGGCGTTAGCCATAACGTCTAGTATGGTGCTTGTGATTGATTTTGTTTAAAACCTGCTTTACTATTAATGAAGTCAGCTATCCTATGTTTCTAATATATTGATATTATATATTAGGCACGCAGTTCGATGTATATTATATCGAAATGTTTGCCACAATTATTAATAAGTATCATCTGTAATTTAGAAACACGACTAAACGGCAACGTAATTACACTTTCATTCTGAAAGGGAGAGAGAGAGAGAGAGACCCAGTAACGTTTTATTGAAAACATATACAAACCTGTGTGTTTATTGTGTTAAGGTAGCGTATCTATTAGTCAAAGAAATATAGAACCACATTTCTTCACTAATCATATAAAAAGGGTCGAAGGATTAACGTCATTGCACCGGGTTTTACGCCATATGGCTCAGTCCCTATCTGTAGAAATGGCACGCCAGCTGCCGAGAGTATTTCACAAAGTACGAATTCCGTAGCTTCAGCAGTAATCCTCGGCGTCTATTGAAAAAATGCACTCGTGAACAGAACAATGAGGTCCAGATTCGAACCAGCGACCTTCGGAATGCAAGGCAGGGGCGTAACGAATTAGGCACAGATACCACCTTGATTAATCACATAAACATAAATAGTGAATATGTTGTAAATTATAAATTTCCATTGAACATCAGAATTTCCCCAACTTGCAGCGAATATGCTGTTTCAAATGAGAAATTTGCTGAGCATGCAGAAGAAGAAGAAACCCAAAATTAATTATACAATTACAATATTTAAAAAAATAATTTAACGTTTAGTTAACATTACGTTTTCATATGTTATTATCTTATCTTAACCACATTTGCCGGGAAGCGTGGTGGGGAGAGTTAGTTTTCTATCTTGTGCCAGGTGTGTTGAGCTTGACGTTGTCAGTCCATGCTTTCGCAGGGACTCTGAGATGTTATCTATCCATCGTGTTCTTGGCCTGCCTCGTGCTCTGCGCCCTGAGTATCGATTATTATAGGCACGTGATGGTAGTAAATGTGGTTCCATTCTCATTAGATGGCTGAACCACTTGATTCTTTGCTTCTCGATGTACTGTATGCATGGTATAGTACCAACGATGCTTCTGATATTCTCGTTTCTCACTCTATCTCGCCTTGTAACGTTGGCAGCTTTTCGTAGACATCTCATTTCACATGTTGTAATCTTTCTTTCTTGTGTCTTAGTCAGGGGCCATGTTTGGCACTGGTAGCAGAGAGTTGGAATAAATATGCTGTTTATAAGTTGTCGTTTGACTGCCATGTTAATGCTTGGATGTTTTAATAGTGGTGACAGTTGGTATGTCACTACATTTGCCTTCTGGCATCTAGTCTCGATTTCTCTGTCCATTTTTTCCATCTGCTGTGAATATACTCCCGAGATATTTGAATTCTGGAGTCTGCTTCATATGTTATTATTCTATTAATATTACTTTGTTATGATTATTATGATTGTTATTTTAATAATGTTCGTTTTAATATTATCGCCCCCATTTAGTATCAACTGCTAGCAAAGAACCGTATCACACGAAGATCTAAAACCTCTGCCCTATGTGCCGCCTTTGGCACGAAAGGAACAAAACTAACTAACTAACTATTTAGTATTAATCGCCCCCCACCCCTAGCTACCGCACTTGCACATCCATCAATCAGATACGCTCAAAAATATTAAAACGTTGGACAGCACATGCCTACGTTATTTGACGTGGCACATGATGATAATGAACTAAGTAATAAATTAGAAGATAGACTACAGTCTACAAATGAGAAGAGTGGATCTTATCACCAGCTGTAGATAAGATGGGATTCAGTGGCTAAGTTGTTAAACCGTTTTCCTTGCTTTTCGAAGATTGTAAGTTCGAATCCGGACCACGCCGTTATGTCACCTGAGCATTTTTAAAGATTGTCTAGGACTGTTTTTAGAGTCAAGGAGTTCACGATTTGTGCAGTACTATCGGCAGGTGGCGTGTCAGTTCTGCGAAGAAAGGCTGCGCATAATGGGGAAACCCAGTGCATTGAAGTCAATCATTCTTCTTAACCCCTTCACTGCTACATATTTTCCGAAGACGGAGTTAACAATAGCTACTATTTGTTTCTAGGTCACAAACGTGAATGTACGGCTATAGCAGTGACAGTAGAAATGAATAACGTGTTAACACGTCTTTAACCCACAGAGGAGAGATAATAACAGACGTGTTAATGCGTCTTTAGCAGTGAATGGGGAAAACGTATATATACGTCCTTAGCAGCTAAAAGGTTAACACGCTTTAGAGCTGTAGAAGTGAAAATCCAACCAACCAGAACCGCATGAGCAAAGATTAAGCAGAGATCCAGAAAGAGATAAAAAAAATCAAAGAAAACTGGCTAATGCTACAAATAAGAATAAGAAAATTGAAGTATTTTGAACATATAAAGAGACATGAAAGGTTGGAGAAGACCATTATGGAAGAAGACATCCCGGCAAAGAGAAGAAGAGTAAGACCACGGAGAAGATGGATTCAGGATTTAACTGATGAATTAAACATGACGTCTGCAGAGGCGGTGGCATTTGACTTATGGAGATATATATTCCGAAGGACTGTTAGGGTAGTAACGTTCTGCGCAGGACAAGCTATTCGATAATGAGAGATAAAGCATCATACATGCTACATTGGTTTGAAGTTAGAGTTGGAACCATGAGCTCCAGCGGGTGCAATGGAAATCAACTAAAACTAATTGAAAAAATGAAAGTAGTGACATATCCTTTACAGGACGTCGCTATCAAAAACAGTGAACGAGTCGTTGATTTTCTAGCACTATTTATACGTTCAGTAGTTTGCCATTGCTGCCTGAACTGTGAGATCTATTTCGCCTTTCGTAAAAATCCAGTGGAAGAAATTAGCTCTCAAACTGCCCACCGCGAGTTTGAACCAGGCACGCTTGGGTTGTGATCAAAAACTAATTACCAAACATAAAATGATGACGAACAAGCAATCAAACACATTTGTACATACTGTGTTAGCATTATTGAATAGAAAGACAACATGAACAAATTCTCTGCCTTGATAAACCTTGTGTAAGAATCGATATCGTTGTTCAACCCTCATCAACTGTTTCCCAAGAGATGTTCTACCCTCATAAACTGTTCCCCAAGAGATGTTCTACCCTCATCAACTGTTCCCCAAGAGATGCTCAACAGCTTGTCCCCGTGATAAACCTACAAACAAACACACACATGAACAGCCAGACATACCGGAATCATTGAAGATTTAGTTACTATTGTTTAATACCACCAACAGACTTCACAAAACAAACAAAATAGATTGGAGCAATAATTACCTGCTTGTCTGAACTGAACACTGTTTGCCGGGAACGTTTTATTGTAATCTTCTTCCAATTAGTCACTAATTTCCCCTAAAAATGTGTTCAAATTAAAGATAATCTCAGCAACAATAACTAAATCAATGTTAACATTTTGCCACGACCGAACTATTTTCAAATTTTCTGTTCTAGCTAACTGGTTGATTAATGCAGCTGTATAAATCTGTCATAACACACTTTCGTTTTCCACGGGGCTTCCCCATATGAGAGAAGCGTCTGACCGAAGGAATTAGAGCACGGGATTCCATTCGAGAGAAAACCGGGTTCAATCCCCGGTAAGGCCAATAAAACATTTTCTGCCGTGGGCATAAAGAAAAAATCATAACCGGAACGGTGTCGTGACGACTGTACTAGCCATGTGACAATTAACATCGTTCAAAAAGCAGTATTACAGACAGTAACCACAGTTTTAATAAAACCAAAAATGAATCGTTCATTCCACGTTTGTTTGCCCCAGGTTTGTTTGCCCCATACGGCTCTTTTACTGTACAGATGATACTCTTATTTCTTTCTTTCTCGAATCCTGTTTGCCTCACAGCGTCAGGTCAAGAAGAGATTACTAAAATGGGCCCTTGTATGCGCTTTGTAGATAGTCTCTTTCGTCGCCTCTGTTATCTCTGAGGTCCATCTTTTGCGTGGCCGGCCTTTTGCTTTGTACCCAATGTATCGGAGCAGCATTGCTCTTTGAGGTGCACTGTCTGTTGGTAATCTGCATTTAATTTGTTGTTTCTTGATGAAGTCTAGTACTGATGTTGTACCACTTTTTCCTGATTTCTTCATTTCTCAACGGTCTCTTCTTGTTACACCCAGCATTCTGCGTAGACACTTCATCTCTGTTGTGACTAGTCTTATATTGTTTGTTGTCAGTGTCCAGGTTTGGCACTGGTAACATAATGTCGGGAGAAAGATTGTGAACATTGCTCTTTTTGTGTTCATGGTGACGTGTTTGCATCTTAAAATTGGCGCCATTTGTTCTATCATTTGATTTGCTTTGATGATATCTCAAGATTCATAAATGTGGATTAATGTGTGTCTACTTATAACAGTTTCAGAATGTTTTCAATTCATTTTTATACTCCTTATTAACTTAAAAACAACAGTTAACCAAAACATACCAGAAAGGTGCTCGAACTTGCTGTGTCCAGGCAATTCATGGATCAAGGTGTATTACAACTGACCTGTTCACTTAACAGACTAAACCAAAACTATGTTAAGTTATTTTGTGCCATCTGGTAGAAAGTGGCCTGTTTCATGGAGACATTTCTCGTCAGCATTGTTGTACAAGTCGATGTTATCGATGTCTTCATTGGTGAGTACATATTCATTTGTTATCATTATCTTCATTATTGTCTTCGTTATCGCTATCTTTATCACATTATTATCTAACATTGATGCGTACAAAGTCTACATGCTTAGCATCATCATCATCAAATAGCTTGTCCTGAGCAGAACTTTGCCACCCCAACAGTCCTCCGAAATTTCTCTCTCATGAGTCCTGCCAGATGTCCTGCCTCTGCAGCCGTCATGTTCAAACCATCAGTTACATCCTGAATCCATCTTCTCCGTGGTCTTCCTCTTCTTCTATTTGCTGGTATGTCTCCTTCCATGATGGTGTTCTCCAGCCCTTCATGTCTTTTATATGTCCAAAATATCTCAATTTTCTCTTTCTTATTTGTAGCATCAGCCAGTTTCTTTGATTTTGAGTTCTTTCTGGATAGATCTATTTGTTCTCTTCTCTGTCCAAGATATACTAAGGACTCTTCTGTAACACTTATATTCAAAAGCACATAAATGTTTTTCCACTGCTTTATTAAATGTCCATGCTTCATACCCATACGTTGCTACTGGGAATATGCATGCTCTTAGTATTCTGATCCATGTTTAGCATACTAGTTCTATACCGGCAAATCTTTGTCCATACACATGTTGCTGGAAAAAAGAATGACTACATTCCACATGCACTGCTTGAGGCGTATACTTAAGATCTCACGGAGTCACAGAGTAACAAATAGCAAGGTATTGGAATATATTGAGATTCCTAGCAAAGTTACCATTATCTGTCAATGCTGACTAAGATAACTGTCACCTGATCCGGATGGATGACGGTTGGATCCCCTCAGATAATATATACGTGACGCTGGCTTCTGGCGAAAGAACGGGGAGGCGACCCTTCTTTTGTTACACAGACGTATGCAAAAGCGACTTGAAGGCTATTGACATGAATACACAAGACTGGGAGAAGCGTGTCAGGGAGATATCTAAATGGAGACAGGATCTGGAAAAGGACCTGATAAGGACCTGAGAATATAAAACGTGCCTGGAGAAAGCAAAACTGAAACCCAGGATGCATCCATTAAAAGTGTTTTAAAGGGTTGAAGGATTGACTTCATTGCACCGGGTTTTACCCCATATGGCTCAGTCTCTCTCCGCAGAAATGGCACGCCACCTGCCGAGAGCATTGATTAACACGAACTCCGTAGCTCCAGCAACAATCCAAGGGTCTCTGGAAAAAATGCACTCGTGAACAGAACGGTGTGGTCCGGATTCGAACCCACGACCTTCGACTCACAAGACAAAGGGCTTAACCACTTAGCCACAGTGACCCCGTTACATGTATTTTATCTCGAGACTACAAATACTGAAGAATTTTGCTCAAGACAGATCAGCCTGGAGCACACTTCTTCCACACGGTTCTTCGGCCTGCGAGACAGGTAGAACTGCACGGATGGAACAAAAACGTCGAAATAGAAAGGCAGTAAAACTCACCACAAGTGCAAGTATACCTTGCCCACACTGTACAAGAACATTTCAAACCCACATCGGGCTCACTAGTCATCTACTCACACACAGACAAACATAACGCAACTACATTCCCTTGGATGAAAATTGTGGTCATCATCACCCGTGAGAGATGAGCATCTTCTTGGGACTAATAAGTCTATGTCAACCTAGCATGATCATGGTACCAGAGAAAACATAGGAAAGTGAAGACATCTGACAACTAATAAGTCTATGTCGACCTAGCATGATCTTGGTACCAGAGACAACGTGAAAAGAAAGGCATCTGACACTAATAAGTCTATTCGACCAGCATGATCTAGACTTTCAGAGACAAAATTGGAAAGTAAAGGCATCTGACCACACACATAACATACGACCTACATGTCTTGGAGAGAAATTGGTAAAGTAAAGGCATCTGCTACTAATAAGTCTATGTCAGACCTAGCATGATCTGGTACCAGAGACAACATTGGAAAGTGAAGACATCTGACAACTAATAAGTCTATGTCGACCTAGCATGATCTTGGTACAGTGACAACTATTGGAAAGTGAAGCATCTGACATGATAGTGATAACATCACCCATCAAGTACTGTTGGTCAAAGAAAACTACCTGTCTGTTGAAGTATCCCTAACATATCACACGGTAGGTAAATAGTTCTTTTCTTTACTTTTTCTTCATCAATACCCTGTATCAACTTACAGAACCACCTCCTTGTCATCACCACTTACAACTACAAGTCACCCCTTTCATATTCACTACAAACTACACTTAACATCCTTCCATCGTAATCAATGATTCTCTTTCGATCCCAGCCTAGAATGATGAACCAACCTTTATCACGAATTTTACTGTTGCCTTGAGGGACTCCGTCCGTACAACTTCTCAGAAGCTAATCAGTGATTCAAACAGCACTCAGACATGTGTGTTGCCCTCACTTGGAACTGCGTAGTCATTTTCAGTCACCACATTCCCTTACCAATTTACCTCCAGTTCTTTCCCAGTCCCCCTACTCTATCCACACTTTAATTACCACAACCCACTACCACCTCACCTTCCAATACTACATTCAACTAACAATTCCTTTCTCACAAACTTTCACCAAAATTATCAAATTAAATGTCTACCTCACCTCCCACATCCACAACCACCACACACCCACGCATCACCCACATCCTCAACCTAACTACCATCACCAACTACTCTGTCTTGTGCACATATTAATTCCTTGCAACAAGATTCTGGAATGCCAAAGAATGTGAGAAATCATTTCCTGTAAAAAGCCAGCTTATAATCTATCACCCAATTTGATAAATGCAAAGACATAACAGAACAAGCCTGAGTTTGTCTACAAATAGTTACCTTCAGTTTTTCTGTGACAGCAATTTGGTAATGCATTCTTTGTCAGTGGTTCCATCGATGAGCTCTCCCAGATAATATATTTTTTTTACATGGCGCAGACCGTAATAGCACTTTGATGCCTATTATTTGAAATGTCAAAGGAGGGAAATTATTATTTCACTACGCTGAATGCCTGCAGTGTCATGGTAAGAAATGCGAAATTGGTCATAGATGCCATCAGAAGGAAAGAAATATGAACGTGGAATTTTATTTCGCATTTTTCTTTGTGAACACTTATCAATATATTGAAACTATGAAAGGCGTCAGATTATTTCTGTATTGAACTTGAACGGTTTTTTTCTCTTCATTTTGTCATCTTTTTTATAGTTACTGAATGCCACGGTCTAACGATTTTGTGCGTGTTTTAATATCGATAACTGTAGCAAATTGTGAAAGTTAGTGGTATTGACTATGTTACTTTTTCTGGAAATGTGATCCGAATTTTCCTAGTTTTGTTGGTATGCGCCAGCTCTGACGGCCTCCAGTTAGATCTGAAACCATGCTGCAGTACAACTCAGATGTGATACTTTAAAGTGTGGTTTTTGTGGTTGTAAAATATCATAGATACAAATATACACATTTGTTTGCTGGATAATATGCGTACACTTTGACTGAAATTCGAATGTATCTATTCTATATAACGTTTGGGCTTACCGGGGGAACAACCTACTCACAAACCATATAGATCACAAAGAATGGTTAACTTTCTTGATAGGAACGAACACAAACAAACGAGCTGCCCAGGATAAAGCGGTATGGAGAAATTGCTTGGAGACCCTATGTAACGTATAACGGTGGAGAGGAATTATTATTATTATATATATACAGGGTGTTCAAGATAAAAGTAGCCTGTCAATGGAACCAATCTGGCAAATATTTATGAAAATGAGAAGGTTCAATTATGACGTAGTATAAGTTAAGTACGCGAGTCTGTTTGTGAGGTGTAAATTATGATGCGGGAAGGGGAGGTGAACCAATGTGACGTAGGACGAGCTAGTCAGAACCGGTTTAAATAGTAAATAGACAAAACGCAATGCGTAACTGGCAACATTTGATGTGTCAATCGGACTATATTTATCTTGAGCACTCTGTATAATTGATTGTTAGGACCATCATAATTGCAATTCGGCGAGTAACCATGTACGCTCCCATCTCTTTCTTACACAGGAAGATCTCAGCTGCAGTGTACGAACTCCGTAGCACCGGCGAGTGTCCCCGAGTAAGTTTGAAGATGGTGACGATATTTTTGTAGGAATTTTATTTTAAATCTTTTCTAATGAATTTTGCCCGGGCAGCGGCTGTCCAGCCTGCTCTTCTCAATTTTTAAATGGCAAGGATTCTTTTACGTACTTAAATTGAACACGGGTCCTACGTTTTATCGTCCGTCTCCGATAGGACTAGAACTTGATCTCACCTACACTGAGATCAGGGATATCTGGAAAAACATAGTATATATGTTGGAGGAATGGCTATGCGGAGGGGATACAGCCATTGCCGCAGGGCAGAGGCCTCATACTAGACAAGTAGATAGGATAGTAGAAACGAGCTAGATAGTATAAGGAGACACCGTAGGATTTGCACACCAAAGCTGCGCACTATGATGAGAATAGCAGCACTAGAACAAGACTAGTTTGACGTAGATTAGTTAGGACTGCTTAGCGACGATAGTGACAACATAGGAGACCGATATAAACAATTGACATGAACGGACGTGTTTGTCAACACAGGAAAACATCAATAAACACGAAATGCAACTATCAGAACAGAGTTTGTGTCATTACCATCTTGTCTAGAAGTAGTCAACATCAGCTATCATGCTCTAAACATCCTGTGTGATTGATTTACCCACTCATCGACTCTACATATATAAATATACGGCTATTTTCGTCTCTATAGACTGTAAATTGACAAGTGTGTTTCTGTGGCGACTTCTAAGTCTGCTTTCGCCTCTCTTGACTTCAAGCTCATTCCTAAATCTTTTCAAAGATTCTGCAATATACAAAATATATATATATATAACTGACTAGCCATGTTCCTCAGAGAGTAGACAGTATGAAGAAACTATGGCACAACACAAGCAAAGAAACAAAAGTAAGATTTCTGAGAACATGCATATTCCTTGTGGCAACATATGGATGTGAATCGTGGACCATTAAAGAAACATTAAAGAACAAAATTGAAGCTTTTGAAACAAGATGTTACAGAAAAGTTCATAACACATCATGGACAGAGAAGAGAAAAAAAACAAAGACATCCTACAAGACCTCCATATCGAGGAGCATTGACTCGTAAACAACATGAAGGTGAAATATTGTGGCCACGTTAAACGTCACAGTGGGTTGGAAAGAACTGTAATGGGAGGACTTTATACCTGGAGTACGAGGCAGGGGTCGACCAAGACGAAGGTGGCAGTAGAACATCAAAGAAACCTTGAATTTAACGTTGAAGTAGGCGGGAGAACTTGCAAAAGACAGAGAACATTCAGGCGGACTGTGATGAAAACGACGTTACTCATGGGACATGCTACTTTTTCGATCAAGAAGCACTTGAGCTTTCAGCTCTTCGGCTCGGTGCCATAGACATCGTAACCCTTCGGTTCGGTGCCACGAACACCGTGAATCTGGGGAACCTGTGGCTTTTCTGCCAGCTGCGGAATTGAACCCGCACTCACAGAGGGCTAGCTACTACTTGATATATGAAGGAAATAAAAATCGTGGCATATCCTTCACAGAACATCGCTATCAGTCACTGTAAACTAGCCGTCGATTTTCTCTGCACTACTTTGACATTCAATAGTTTGCCATATCTTTCTGAACAGTGAGGTCTACTTTTACCGTTCGTAAAAATCCACGCCCAAAAATATCTTTCAAACTGCTCGCAGCAGAGTTTGAACATTGTACTCTTGGGTTGTGATCCAACTCACTACAGCCTAAGCTACAGCCGCC